>NEWO01000009.1:2150386-2240452 GCA_003013225.1 Phalaenopsis aphrodite
GAATGATAGATGCATTTTAATTTTTAGAAGTTAAGACAATGATATTTTTTTGTTTGAGTGATTTAAATATAAAAAATAAATTTATTTTGGATGTGTAAATACATGAAAAATTAGTGATATATATAGACAAATGTCTCTTATAAATATTAGATATATAAACATATGGACTCATCTCGGAAGTCCACTTTCCGGCCAAATTTTGGGCGAAAATTTAAATATTTTGTATTTTATTTTCAGTAAAATACGGTTCGGTAGGGAAACCTTGAAGCCGTTGGGTTTCCCTTTCTACCATGGAATCAAAGTGAGCTTTTTCTTCTCCACCTCGCCCTCCCATCCCTCCCGCATTCCTCCCAGAAACAAGGAAGGAAGAAACGGGGAGAAAGAGGAGGAGGAATCTGTGTCTGGGATGGAGGCGCTCCGCTTCATACAGGGGATATCCGCCCCTTTAATGGCAGTCGGGTTAGATCACCGGCAACTTCACCACCCGCCTCGTGCTCATCTTTCCACCGTCGCCCCACCGGATGCTACATCCATGGCTAATGAGAAATCGAGAAGGGGGAGTTGGGTTATGAAGATTCTGCGCGTGGGTTCGTTGTGGACGGAAAGGAGGAAGGAGGATCCTGTGGATGAGGAGAAGGAGGAGGAGGTGAGGGATGAAGGGGATAGATGTGCGTGGTGCGGCGGGGAGGATGGGGTTGAGGGATGCTCTGTGGAGGAGAAGGAGGAGAGGGATCGAGTGGAGTTTGATGGGGAGTCGTTCTCGAGATTTCTCCGCTCGGTTTCGCTTTCGGAAGCGAAGTTCTACGCGAAGATGTCTTATTTGGGGAAACTTTCGTACAACATACCAGATATCGAGGTATGAAATGTTTTGAAGCGGATCGTGATTGTTTGCTCTTTCTTGATCTTAGATGTTTTTATATCTTGTGTGGGATTGTGAATGTTTGATGCGATGGATTGAGAATATGTGATTTGATTAGGGTTTATTCTTTTTTGGATGTTCTTATTGTTTTTGACCGCGCTGTGATGTTTGAAACTGAATCCTGTTCAAGGACGGCGGTGTTGGAATTTGGATTTCGTTTGGTTTTGAGTTTTTGTGATCGGGGAAGGAGATGAAGAGCGTAGCTGTTGAGAGGATGCTGTATATTTCATGATTTTGGACCTTTCTGATTTCTATTTTGTGATTTGGGAGACGTGGGGGACGATCTGATGTAATGAATCCCGCCCCTTCGGAGCTCACTGATTTGGAAAAACAATTATGGAGTTCTGTGAGATGGAGAAGAGCTCGGCAGTGACAGACAGAAAAAATTCTTAAATCCACCTTACATTTGGATTTACGTCTTAGATGAGACTGACTGCAGGAAGAAAAGAGGGAACACAAAAAAAAAAAAAAAAAAAAAAAACCTTTTTTTTTAATTCATGACTAAATCCTATTTAAATTATGCTACCAAACACCGCCAAAATCTTCTTTTTATTTTTTGCCCTAAACTTTAACTGAAGGTAAGGCTTTGAAAGCCATATTGCTTGATAAAATAGAGTTGAACTTCATATTTATGAATGATTTACCTCTTACGTTTGGCTATAGTTAAAATCCCACGTGTATTTGGTTATGCCTAAATCCGTGTGTTACACACTAGTTCATAAAAGACAACCAACTATTTTTAGGAAAAAAAGTTTTGCTTTATAATCATGAGATTGTTTTCAAACCCATAGTAACTATGTAATATGGTTTCCTTGCAGCCAGTTAGGCTTCTTAAGCACCATGGCCTCCATTATGTGACATCTTCATTGGAGAAGAAAGCCATTTTGTCTAAACTTGAGGGATCAACACCAAATCAAGTCAAAACTCTCGCAGAGCCAACAACTAAAAATGAAGAAATTAAGATTGATGGTGAAAAGGGTGGAGGCATTAGTGCTTCTGCAGCCTATGGAATTGTTGCTTCTGCTGCCACCTATCTGCAATCTCAAACAAAGAACATTCTTCCTCAAAGAACTGTGAAGTCAGAGGTTGGGGATGATCCCTCCATTAGTGGCTCTTCAAATGAAGATGAAGCTGCTGTTACAAGCTCACAAATGGCTTCTTTTGTTGCCACGACCAATTCAGTCACTTCTGTGATTTCTGGAGAGGAGGAGATGAAGGATGCTGTTGCAGAGAATTTGAATTCAGTGTGCTCCTCACCATGCGAGTGGTTTATATGTGATGATGATAAGAGTCGAACAAGATATTTTGTTATTCAGGTCAACATACAAAACTTTTATCTAGATGTGTTCATAAGCTGGTTATGGATTTCTCTTCCTTTTGAGTATTTGGTAGATTTTTTCACCCCTGCAAATTTTGATTTTCAGGGCTCAGAGTCTTTGGCAGCCTGGCAAGCTAATCTTCTATTTGAGCCTGTTCAGTTTGAGGTATTATTGAGATTTGTTGAGAAAATATCTTTTTTTTTTCTTTGCCAATAACCACCCCAATTCGAAGGAGACTAAAATTTTGCTGGTTTTTCCAAGGAAAATCAAAGACCTTGCATATACTTGTGGAGCAACTATTGCTGTGTAAAAGTTTATAAGATCTTTTGTATATGAACTACCATGATTGAATTGATTAATAGTGGTGACAAACTTACTGCGCATGTTTACTATAAATATTGCAAATGTTTTATATTGTAATTCATCATTTAAACTTCAGCATTTAGCACATCAGTTTTTGCGGATAATTTTATCCTTTTTCTCTTTATTGAACTAATATACATATACATGCACCTTATTCAGCATTGCCAAAACCACTACTGTATTTATCTCAACTTCTAAGTCTCCAACTATTTCTCCGTGGCTTTAGGGACTGGATGTGCTTGTGCACAGAGGCATCTACGAGGCTGCCAAGGGGATTTATCAGCAAATGTTAGCAGAGGTTCAAGCCCATCAGAAGTGTCAGGGTAACAACGCTTTTTTCCGCTTTACAGGCCATTCTCTTGGAGGAAGCCTAGCCGTTCTTGTGAACCTTATGTTGTTAATACGAGGAGATGCACCTTCCTCTTCTTTACTGCCGGTCATCACTTTTGGTGCGCCGTCCATTATGTGTGGAGGCGACTACTTACTTCACAAGCTTGGAATGCCTCGAAGTCATGTTCAGGCCATTACATTACATAGGGACATCGTTCCCCGTGCTTTTTCATGCCACTATCCGGATCAAGTGGCTAAAATTCTCAAGGCTGTTAACAGAAACTTTCGTAATCATCCTTGTCTAAAATACCAGGTATGGTCATGAGGGTTTTCTTTTGTCTGTAGGTGTTGAAAGTAATTTTGCTATGCTTTTCTTTCTTTCAATTATTCATGAAACAAAGTAGGTTGTTGAATTTTTAGATGTAGAAGAGTTGTGATGATATACTGAATTTATGCAGTTGCTGTTGGTGTATTGACATCTTTACAAACATTTTAACACTAGATTTGCTTTAAGCTAGTTATTAGGAATGTATACCTTAACTTGAAGTAACTTCTCGGGGCAATTTGAGATCACTTTTTATTTTTATTTTACTTTTTATTTGTTTTTTTTCTAAATAAAATATGTTTGACGAATTTGATTAGGGCTTGTGTGGAATCAAATTTTTATTTTGTTTTTTTTTCTTGGGTTTTCCTTTCTTTTTAAAATGGTATTTGTATAATGTATTATTATTATTATTCTTTTTTTTTCTAAATATAAATAAACATGTTTTTGAAAACATTCAAAACAATTATTTTGAGTATTTTCAAAAATAAAAATATCTTAATAAAACATGTGAAAAATGTTTTTTTTTTTCAAATTAAAATATAAACAAAAAAATAAAAAAAAAAGTAAAAGTGATCCCAAACGGCCTCTTATGAGTTTTGTTTTTAAAAACACTCAAAATATTTAAATGTTTTTTGAGTGTTTTAAAAAATATATCAATTTATTTTTTTGAAACAAGAAATACAACTATGTAAAAAGATATTAAACAAATATGTTCTTAATAACAAAGAAAAAAATAAAAATAAAATTTATCCCCACGAACAAGCCTTAGGTTTTGTATAAGTGAGGGGAAGAGAAGAAGAACAAGCCTGAAACCCAACATTTCGCTAGACTAATTTTCTCTGAATTATTATCAATTTCTCTTAAGTTCCTTGTTTTAAAATTCATTCAAAGAAATTGGATATGAAATATGTTCGAAAACTGAGCTTTTCAGGTAGATTTTCTTTTTTCCCCCTTGGTTTTATGATCTTGTAACTTGAACTAGGATTCAATTAGATCAGGTTTCTTTTATAACCAATAATATAATATCTATCTTTAGTGTTATATTTTAAGAAAACTTCATCCTAACCAAACATATTCGCCATTGATCAACACTGCAGAGTCTTCTATATGCTCCAATGGGGAAACTTCTAATCCTACAGCCAGAAGAAAAGTTCTCTCCTCATCACCACCTTCTTCCTTCTGGCAGTGGTCTTTATCTCATGGACCTTTCATCAGCAGAAACCAAAGAATCAATGAAGCTATTACAGTCCGCTCAATATGCTTTTCTCAACTCTCCTCACCCTCTCGAGACTCTCAGTGATCGTTCGGCCTATGGCTCCGAGGGAACTATTTTCAGAGACCATGATGTGAATTCTTACTTGAGATCAATTCGTATGGTTATTGAAAAGGAGCTCAAGCATATTAGAAAGGCGAAGAGGAGGGTTCATCGACGAGTACTTTGGTGGCCTTTCATGTCTGCACAAGGAGTTCAGTCCGCTTTTGTTATCAGCCTTAATATTCATCCATTGAACGTTGTTAAACATCAGGTTAGCTTTGTTGGAATGTTAAATGGCGGTAAGGAGATTTTGAATTGGTTTACTAGGATGGTTTCTTCTCAATTTGTTCATATTTTTGTGTTATTTTTAGTTCCATTCAAATTGTTGTTTTTAGGAACTCTCTCTCTTGTCAATTTTAGGTGATGAGAGAGGGGGTTTAGGTCCTTTAGATGTTTCATTCTTTATTCATATTTTTATAAATGGTTTCAAGGTTGGGGGATTGATTCAAATGTGTAAAGAACGAATATTGTTTCATTCAATTATTGATAATGAACTATAGAATATAGGTTTGTGTTATATATACATGGTGTGCATATTGAGTGGATGGATGGCTTTTTTTTTTGGGTTTTTTTTCTGCAAACAATGCCTCATGGAAGAGCACCTTGTTTTTCTTTTCTTCGGGGAAGGGTATTTTGCCCACTTAACAGCCAATTGATAAAGTTATGTGAAGCCACCTATGATTCTTTCCATAAGAACTTGGAAGCGTTTGGGTATTACTTGAAATACTATTTAATGGCTATGTTGTACATGCGCTATAAAATTAGAGAACTGGGCATTAAGTTAACTTGGCTGGCCCTAGTCTTGGAGGAGAAAGCAACTAGAAAATAGTAGACAACATACAAAGCAATGTAGTTAGATTGAAGAGAACAAAATTTAATCTAGTCCTTTTTTCAAAACCATCTTATTCATTACTTAAAGCTTTCAACCTTATCTCCTAGAGTAAAATTATCCTGTCAAGCCTTAGTAGTCTCTGTAACCTTTTTAATAAAACCGTATTAGTCGCATTCAATTGTGTCATTTGCACCTCTCGGAGAACCATCCCTAGTGTTTGGCTCTATCACATCACCAACATTGAGGATAATAGCAATAATGTGTTTTCACTTGTTTTATATTTACTTATTGTTCAAGTTTGATTTGGGTGTATCTTTTCATTCTTCTTTGGATAAACATCCAATTCTAGATTGTTAAATAAAGAATTATGGTGAAGTTTTTCTTACTAACAATTAGCCTTCAAATATTACAAGCATTAGAGATGTAACAATTAAAGCAATAAATACAAATAAACATTAAACAAAGTTAGGCATGTCCTTAATTTGAGGAGAAAATTTCTCTCTTTCAAAAGTGAAAAAATATACCTTGGTGATTTCTTGTGACAATAAAACAAATGCTATTTGTGCTACCACATCAACATTAAAAGCTGTCATCAATACATAGTCAAATTTATAGCATCAATGGTTGTGTAATGCAAGTAACAAAATGGCTTAAGAGTCTTCTTTTAAAGGTAGTTTTCTTTGTCTGATGTTTTGTTTGAAGATTATAAATTAGGTAAAGGAAGGTGGGTCAATATAATAGTATAATTTGATTAAAGAAACCATCAATATCTCTCACTTTTGATCTTTCTGATGAAGTCTGTAGATGAACGAAGATTTGTTTATCATATTCAAAGGTTTACAATTACTTATCGTTTGTTTATATTGGTCAGATAACTTGGCCCAAATGATAAGAAATTCTACTTCCTTAGATGGTGGAGGTAAGTTTAGCTATTGATTCTAGAATAGCAATTGTTTCATATTGAAGGGTCTTTTATGAAGGAATTAGGATACTTCAATAGGGATATCATCGGATCATACTAATATTCCTTTAGTTTTCTTTAAAACTTCCTGTACTTCCTTTTTAATGATGTGATGGTAAAAATAAAAAGTTTTATTATTATTAATGATATTATGATCACTAAGATTGATCATATTTTCTGAAACTTCATTGAAAATTTTATCAAAATAGCTCACCTACTTATGTTGAATATCTTCCTCTAAGAAAAATACTTTTTAATTTTTTCATTTTTAATACACTTTACTTGAATTATATCTTTACTTTTATTTTCTCTGTTTGAATAGTTTATACATATATATTTCACTCTATTTAATATCTAACATATTATAAAGATTACTAAAAGCAGAATTATTAGCGTCACAATTGTTCTCTTAGACTCCCTACGGACATATTTTTCTCATTTTTCTAAATTTTTATAACATAACTTCTTATATTTTATCTTTTCTTGCACATTATTATTCCAACACCAATTATTTTTATTTATAAAAAAATTATCTTTTCGATTCTCCAAGTTCATTTTTGTCACTTCTTTCATAGTGTTTGTTACTTTATCCCACATAAAATTAGCTTCTTCATGTACATCCCAAATGTTAAAATCCTAATGTTTACTTATAAAAATAATTTTATTTGTGTCTTTTAGATGCCCTCATCAAATTCTATGATAATGTTTAATTATATCTTTTGTCTTACACCTCTTCATCTTAAAATTCTGAATTACTAATCGATGTTGAGTACTTAAATTTCACTTGAAATAACCTTATAAAAATAATTAATTTTGAATCTTTTTGTGGGTTGAGTGGAGCCAACCCTCTTGATATATATTGATATGTAATAAAAATAATACTTCAATTAAACATAAATATTAATATTATTTTATAATTAGGATTTTATAAAATAAAATTCTCGATTATCCACCTCTAATTTCAAAAAATTTAAATTGAATATCTTGATGAGTAAAATCTAGACTTTAATTGTGTCATCAAATAGACTTTGCATCTTATGTGATTATATTCAAATTAAATGTATTAATAAATGGATTTCACAGAGCATAAGATCACATAATTTTAATATTATTAAGGCTGTAAATGTTTAAATAATGATTTATGATCAATTAAGTTAACAAAAGTTGTTCTTGGAGTATTTTGAGATTTTTACCAAAATAATTTATACGTCAATTTAAAAAATTATAACAAAATTATTATTTGCTTGAAAAATAATCAAAATTTGAATCAAAGATAGAGTCACAACGGAGCTCTCTCTAACAACAAACACAAAAAAATTACAATGAGCAACCACGAGTGGGCGATTTTCGTCACCCAATCGTCATTACATGTTATGATTGTCTGACCAACATCATACCACTGCCACTATGCAGCTCACTCATCTTTAACTTTCTGTCATTTTATGTTCGCCGAAGTTCAACTGAAGACACTATTATCACTCAATCACCATATTTATCTCTCACTACCTTCCTCAAAATCACCCGAGAATAAGTTGTCATTGAGTTGCTTATTTTGCAATCTCATCTTTATGTGTGTGCGCGTGTGTGTCTATTTATATATATATAATGTATGTATGCATTAAAGTCTTTCATAATCTCTAAATTATATAAAAAAAAATTGCTAACATTGATTAATCTAAAATGAAATTCACCTTATAGAGGGGCGAAACAGGCCTTTTTATTAGTGGGCAAAATACACCCTAAACCCAATGTGGGAGGGGCTATGGTTACGAATGACAAAGTGATATTTAAGGAGTGACAAGGCTGACATTACAGGAGGGAGTAAAAGATCAAATTAGCCTCTTATATAAGTAAAAATCTAGATTTGAGGGTGTCAATTGTCCCCTTTGGACCCCAAGTGAGTCCGCCCACGAGCTTATACATATGTTTTGGTGCTATTCAGATATTAAAATTTTATATAAATAAATAAATAAATTTTTGTATTAGATATACAAATACATAAAAAAAAAATTATAGTGTCCAAATAAATCATTTATTAGATGCTTGATGTGGTATTTGCTACATATCTCTCGTGTCAATTGCGAGGCTTTCGTCCAAGCTTGAACTTCCGAGGAAGTTGGTAAAGGCGTGAAGGAATTGCTTGCTATTAGATATCCCCCAAATTTTATACATCTCACATTCAAAATGTCATTTTTACAAAATTAACACCCTACATGAAAATATGAATTTTGACAATTGAAGGGTGGGGAGAAGGGTAAATTAGGTGGTTTATTTGTAAAAAATGAGAATTTGGGTGTGAGATATGTAAATGCATAAAACATGGGTGCTGTGTATGTAAATTCCAAAAAATAATTAGGAGGATTTACATATATACCACTCAATTCCTAATATTTATAAATGTTATGCCTGAACTTCAATTTTTGCATATATGCCATTTTTTATGCATAAACAAATATATTTTTTATTTTTTAAAGTATAAATGTTTTAGGTTTATAAATCTAAAATGCAAAATTTATGTGTTAGATGTATAAATACATGAGAATTGGGGGCTATTTATGTAATTATTTTTATTAATTAATTCAAGTTAATATTGCAAATTTATATATTTCGCAATTGAAGTGAAACGTATCTATCTTATTTCTTTTTCATTTCTTTCATGTTTCACGTTGCACGATAAGTTATTTGTTCTGGCCTGTAGGGTCTATTCTGAATCTCTGATTGTTTATTGTTGAGAAATTAGGACGAAGAAAAACATGAATCGACACAAATTCAGAAGAAAACACAAAGATTTAACGAGGTTCGGCAAAGAGGTCTACGTCCTCAGGAGCAGAGTGACGACTTTCTTTTCAATATTCAGAAAATAGTACAAAATACAATATTCAGCTCACATAGTGTTGCACACATAACATATATATAACCCTATAGTACAATATGTAATTACTTAAATTACCCATATACCAAACCGCGGGGTATTACCCCCACACCCTAAACCCACATAATGAAACTCCCCCAATTGGACGGATCCTTCCGCTTCACTCCGCTCTTGGGTCCCGCTTTGTTCCAACATCTGTCTCATTTATGATATATGAGTGACTGAGTCATACCTGACAAATCTTCACATTGGCGAATATCCAGCATCTTAGGAGAAATACATATACCCAACATTTTAAATTATTTAAAAATCAATAACCGCTTTAGTCTTAAAAAAAAAATCTTTTTTAAATTGTAATGATTTAATATTCAAATGAAAACATCATTAAATAAAATCATTACATCAAGGGATTTGTGAATTATATATAAAAAAAACATGTGCTAATTTCTTAATTGCATCCAATCAAATAAAACAAAAGTGTCTTTACATACACGCCACCCAATTCTAATGTATTTACACATTTAAGACCCAAACTTAATTCTTACATTTATGCCACCCAAATCTTTCATATCACATCAAAACCACCATCATTTTAGATTCAAACTGTAAAAATTAAATTTTGGGTGTTAAATATGTAAATATATAGGAAATGAGTGTTAATGTGTAAAAAATAAATTTCTTGTAGCTTCCTATAAATCTTCATCCTTTGAACATGAAATACTTGACACTTTACTTAGCTATTTATCATAATTAGGGACACTATGGGGAGGTAACATGTGCTTGATAATAATGTACATACATTTTATGGTGAGACATAAATATTTGTTTTAAGGCATATTTATAATGTTTCTTAACATATAAAACTAACATTAATAACATAAGATATGCATCAATAATTCACTGAACAATATTAACCTTGAATTTGATCAAATCAGCTTCAATTGTCATGAGTTTAGAGAAAAGCTTATTTATTATAATAAAATAGACGTGTTCCGAGACAACGATTGACAAAATATAATCTTAACATACATATAATCTTTTCGTATGCGACTCGGTCTATCCAAATGATGACATATTTGCTATATAGTGTCTCATTCCAAAGTATACAACCACTCCGACGAGATAATAAGCTTGTGAGGCCTAAAAGTTGAAGAAGATGAAGAACTTGCACTTGTCTTGTATATCAAACTAGTAAGTATTATATTAAAAATGGGGTAGATGACTCTGATAAAGTAGCTCAAATACCCACAAATAGTATTGAAACGAGTCGATATTTTCAATGATTTAAAGCTTCTACTCTGATCTCGTTATCTATTACTCGAAGTCTTAATGCACTAGCTTTATGATCTAGTTTGAACACGTCTGTGCATATCATCGTTATTTCGTCATTCATGAATATTAATTGATGCTTTAAAGATTTCATTTTTTTTCAAAAGATATTATTTTTGTGAGTATATTAGTATGATTTTTTGTTCATTTTGAATTTGTAAAAGTGTAAGGCATCGTTTTCAAGCAAGTTGTGCATGTAGGGATTCATAAATTGAATTTGCTTTGTTTGGAAATGAAAGACAATATTCCTTGCTAAGTAAATGGTGCTTTTGCTGTCATAAAAGTATTTGGATTAATTTAAGACTTACAATTAACTACTTATTGGCTTTATTATATGTGATGTGTTCAGTCTCTGTGGTTGAATACATAAATTTCTACTGGTGTTGATACACTCGACTAATAATGGTGCTACCTAAGATGAAGATGTATCTAAAGGTACTTCCTATGTCTAAGTCTCTACCTAAGTTTGACTTAACATAGCCCATATTTTAAGATTATTTCGACTAAACTTAAGACAATAGTTGATCATATATTTTAAATATCATGATAATCATTTCATGACTTCAAAACATTGGCTTCTTTTTCCAAAATCAGCAGATACGTGCTCTCTACTCCCGTTGTTTATGTAATATCTGATTTTAAGTAGATTAATTGCATACATAAAGAATCCATGGACTGGCATGTAAGAACTTTAGCTATATGCTCGTTTTTTCATTAATGTTTGACATATTGATCATAAAAGAGTTAGAGTTAGATTACATGTGACAATATTATGATATATTCATCTCAGTAATCTCTTTTCGCTTAACATGTATCTCTTTAGATCATCACCATTTTGAATGTCAACATCTATATCATATCGTCTAAGAAATATTGTAATCCTTAATGTATTTGTGTTCTATTTTTTGAGCTTTAAATCTGACTTCCAAAAGGTTAATAGTTGAATGATTATTTAGCTCAACGATGGATATTATTTGTTAGATGATTGAAGATGAATTGTTTTTCTAGCAATAATGCATATTATTGATCGTAAAGTTAAAATTAGTGTCATATGAGAATCTTTCATATGATAACTGTAATATTTTTTTTGTACAACTTGCATGTTATCATCTTGATGTCGATGCATTGTTCATAAGAGGTTAATTTGAGTTTGTTGGTTAGGTTCGGGTCACGACTCGAATAGTATACAGGTTGAAAATCTCAAACCAAACTGATTCAACTTACATGAGTGACATGAACTTGACTTGTTTAATATAATGATAAGAATTAATTGGGTCAAAATTGCGTCGAATCAGATCATTTTTTAGTGAATCCTTGGCCAATTTCTGATGGACAAGTCAAATTTGAGTATATTTCATATTGACAAGTCAGTTTTAGGTCTTTTTTGGGCAGACAAGTTAACCCAAACCTGAATTGTTTTTGTCAGGCTTGAGTTGAGTTGACATGTCCGATCAAATGTTTACATCTCTAATTATACACCGCTTCCTCCACAGATACATCAATCTCGAAATTGAAATAATTGTTGATGACATTCACAATTATTCCCATGTCTGCATCATGGGATTTGATCCAACTTTTTATATGCTTGCACCAATGAAAATAATATCATTTAAAATGTTCTATATCACCAAATACCTTAAGTTGAGAGATTGTGACGAATTCTCATGTTATCCACCATTCCCTAAACCATAATATCATTTCTTAAATTAGGGATAAAATGAATATCGCATGAATCATTTATAAAAGTTGTGATGAACTCATTACACATGTTTATAGGACTTAAATTGACATTTACTTTTGTTTTCTTATGACATTTGATACATCACCAACAAATTTTATCATTCATCACGAATTTCGAGGTATGACACGAATTTTGAAGCAACATTTTAAGCAATAAACATTCAAACTTCAATTAGAAGTCATCCATAGCTCCGATTTCAGAAAACTTATAGTCAAACTGACCGACTCGATGAGACGGACCTAATGATATCAAAGTTAGTATAATCCGAGTCAAATCAAGCCTAGATCAAATGAAATCATTATTGGAAGATTTCTGGACACGTTTGAAAGATCAAATGAATGTCAAATTCAGCGAGTTCCTAGTCGAATCGAGCGTCTCGACAAGAAGAATCCAACGGGCCCAAGATTACTTAATTTCGACATAATTAAGGCACTCAAATGCCCATCAAATTTCATCCGATTGAGGGAAGCACTTCGGACCGTCCGATCAAAATGGTTCATATTCTTGCATTAATTGCACCCAGAACACTATAAATATAGCTTCACCCCTCACATGTGAGGGAGGATCCTTGAGAGAGAACTTGAGGCTTTGAGAAATAACTCAAGTCCAACATCATCCCTGTCATCGTCGACCTTCGTCAACCACCACCGACCGTTGACAGCTACCGCCGACCTCTGTCGACCACCGCCGACAATCGTTGACCACCATCGATCACTTCTGACCTTCGTCGACCGTTGTCTACTGTCGTAGATCACTGCTGACCTCTGTCGACCACCACCGACTACTGTCGATCATCACCTACCTCCGCCAACCACCGCAGACTAGACGCCGTCAGCCGTGTTATTACTTGGAAAGCTAGTAACAATTTTCCGTCTGCGGGACAAAAAGTTTCTGTAACCATCAATCAATAGTGGATTTTCGCAATGTGGTCAGACTCCGTGGTTTTTTCCCTTTCCGGATTTTTCACGTAAAAGTTTCTAGAGTCATCACTGTTTGTTTATCTTTCATCTCTGCATGTGCTAAATTCTCGCACAACGCTAAGACGATAATCTGTTACTCTACCGCCGCAGGTTTTTCAGCAGCATCCACATTTAATATATTTGATTATATATACATTGTTTCTTATTGTAAAAAAAAATTTAAATAAGATAATATTATAATAAAATAATTATTATTATCTAAAAAAACACTTGAGAGGACTCTCCCCCACTTAAATCAAATAATTTATCGAAGTTGATTTTATCTTCTTAGTTTGGTAGCGCGCTTTTATGCTGTCAATTTTATCTTCATATTCGTTCGGTTTATTTTTTAACTTAAATATGATTTTATTAAATTTAATACACATTTTAGTTTGAGAAGAAAATAATTGCTATAAGATCTTGAAATAAAATATTAAACAATTCTAAATATTTATATTGTAGATTTACCATCAACAGAACCCTAAACCAAATACAGCTATAAATTTAACCTCATATGAATTTTATAAATCAAAATTTCTCAAATTTACTGAGTTTTATTTAAATTATGTCTGATTGGATGACATTTTCTCCACGGTCCTGGCTAATTGTGGTGGTAGATTTTTAGGTGCAGTATAACATTTTTTTTTTTAAAAAAAATTATATTAACTATCATAATTTTTTACATATTAGATTATTTTTTTTTAGTTTTACAACTAATTTTAATAAGCTCACAGACAAAAAAAGTCTCACATCTACTAAGTGTAGGACCGAAAAACAGTATTTAAGTTATGTGTTGTCATCCACCCTGAAGAGCTCTTTTGGTAGGTGACAAGTGGTATCATAACATATTACTTCCTGTCAGGTGTGTGGACTCTTCATGGTTCGGTGGGACCCTCTGTGCAGCCGATCCGTGACGTGGGAATCACGTGATTAGGTGGAGGAAAATATCACTGTCAAAAAAAGTCCCACATTGATTAGGTGTAAGGTCAAAAAACAGTATTTAAGTCCTGGGCTGCCCACCATCCCGAAAAGCTCTACCCATAAATTGCGGAAAGTTATTTAACACATAGACCGCATGCAGGATTACCTACGGTAACCAATAAAAAAGTGACAGCTGAAATTATGGCCCATCAGTGAAAAAAATAAGCGGAAGAAATGATTTTAAGATGAAGGTGTGTGCACTCTTCATGGTTCGTTGTTAGGATGAAGAAGCATTCCTCTTTCTTCTTAAAATTATGGCTTGGGCATCAACATGGTCATTTGCAATCATGTCATTGCATAGTAACTCTACCATTGCCCTGCGATCTATAAAAATCTCTCTAGTGTGTAACATAATATCATCTCTATAGAATAACACAAAATATATGTGAGTCTTTCATCTAAGACAAAAGCAATGCATTATAAAAGATAAAGATTACTCATATATTCGTGTATTTTGACATAGTTTGATCATTCACTAGCTGTGTTTCAGATGATACCATACATCTGCAAGAATAATTTATCTGGGAGTCCGCTGGAAGAGGCTAAAAAAATAAAATATTCTATAAAACATTTGAAATACATAGGTATTTTAGATGATATAAAGTAATGTATAAAAAACTTCTTCCAAATAGCACATTTGCAACACCGGGCTGATCTCCTAAAGTTGTTAGTATCAGGACTACTGATCCTTCCACTTTTTCCTCTTCAATTATTTATTGTTCCTCCTCTGCAACGGGGGTTGTTAGTGTCAGGACTACTAATCCTTCTACTTTTTCATCTTCAATTATTTGTTGTTCCTCCTCTACAATAGGGGTTGTTAGTGTCAGTAATAATGCTTCTTCTACTTCTTTGTCTACAATTGGGCATGTTGCCCTCCCCGACATTCGTATGTACAACAACGTCTTCATCAGGCAACATAAGCTCATCAACTTCTCTTATTACTTTTCTTCTCTTGAACTCAAAATCAGTGAACGAAGAACTCAGTTTCTTCTTTCTTTTACTCCATCTGCCCTTAAGCCTTTGTATTAAGCTCGGAACGGGCCGTTTATGGGAGCCTTCAACAGTGTCTACTTCAATTAGGGAGGTTTGTTGGGTTCCCTCTTCTCCCACAGAAGCTGACTACTGGGTTCCCTCTTCTCCCACAAAAGACAACTGTTGTGCTCCCACTTCTCCCATAGAAGGCTATAGCTGGGCTCCCTCAATGTTCTCCTGGGCTCCCTCTTCTCCCATAGGAGACAACTGGTGTGCTCCCTGTTCTCCCACATGAGATGATTTCCAGGCTTCCTCAATGTTGAACTCATTATATACAGCATCATGAGGACTTCCAAAATGAGGGGAGGCTGCCTGTGCATCATCTACTCCCACCTCTTCGCCTTTATTAGTTGAAATATTTTCAGAATTATCAAACTTATTTTGTAGCATTGACATTTGCCCCTGCGAACTCGACACTCCAACATTTATCATATTTTGGGTCCCCTGAAATTCAGTGAACCATTTCTCTTGCCCTTTCAACAGATCAATTATTGATTCCATGTTTTTATTCATTGTCGTGTACATTGTCTCCAGGGCAATGTCGCTTGAAACAACTGGCCCCATATCAAATAATACAATTGCCTCAAGTCTGCCTTGGAGTTATGGTATTGGAACTAGACCGGGTAATCCTACATCTGGATTTGAGAGCAGATTGAGCTCATCCTCTTTCAGATATAAAAATTGATCATGAATATGCAATTTATTTTAAAAAATACGCTTTAATCATTAAAAAATTCAAATATGCATAAACTTTTATTTTTAATAACAACTAAATATAACTTGTCTGTTTAATCTACAGCCACTTAAAGGCTATATCAATCTGTGATGCGTTCTAGTTTACAGTTATTGGCCACCTCAACATTCGAGGTTTGACCTCAGAAGTGGCAAGAACAACCAAAGAAGTATGCTCATAAAACCACAGCTGTGTAAAAGAAAAGTCATATTCAACCACGCACAAAGAAATTAATATTTATTGACGTTTATGTGAGATACTAACCATTAAGAAAAAAAATAAAATCATTTATATATCACAAAGGTCAGTTCCGCCTTATTTTAATGGCTATTGCATTAATTTGCTCAATAAGGAACTCACAGAGCTCAGTAAGCCAATTAAATGAAGAAAAAAAGTCTATACATTCTCGCCAAATGTGTAAAGTCCTTTGGATACACTGAAATCGCTAGAAGGAATGAATAAATTTGATAACAAATAATTTATATACAATTGATTAAAAGGGGTAGAAGACTCCCCAGTTCCAAAGTTCAAAATATTATCCATCATTTGGCGGCCATCCACACCACATGATGAAACTTTCTTCCACTTTAACACTTCTCCTCTATTTGGCATGCCGATCAAAAGGGTAACTTCATCAGGATTTTTGAAAATCATTCTTTCATGTGCCAACATTGCAATATTTGCAATGTTAGGACATTGTCTTGGAGATAAGGTGGAATAACAAAAAACTGATCAACATTCATCATTTTCAGATTCCTGATGTCTTCAGTAGGGTAGANCTTCGCCTTTATTAGTTGAAATATTTTCAGAATTATCAAACTTATTTTGTAGCATTGACATTTGCCCCTGCGAACTCGACACTCCAACATTTATCGTATTTATGGTCCCCTGAAATTCAGTGAACCATTTCTCTTTCCCTTTCAACAGATCAATTATTGATTCCATGTTTTTATTCATTGTCGTGTACATTGTCTCCGGGGCAATGTCGCTTGAAACAACTGACCCCATATCAAATGATACAATTTCCTCAGGTCTGCCTTGGAGTTATGGTACTGGAACTGGACTGGGTAATCTTACATCTGGATTTGAGAGCAGATTGAACTCTTCCTCTTTCAGATACAAAAATTGATCATGAACATGCAATTTATTTCAAAAAAATACGCTTTAATCATTAAAAATCTCAAATATGCATAAACTTTTATTTTTAATAACAACTAAATATAACTTGTCCGTTCAATCTACAGCCTCTTAAAGGCTATATCAATCTATGATGTGTTCTAGTTTACAGTTATTGGTCACCTCAACATTCAAGGTTTGACCTCAGAAGTGGCAAGAGCAACAAAAGAAGTATGCTTATAAAACCACAACTATGTAAAAGAAAAGTCATATTCAACTATGCACAAAGAAATTAATATTTATTGACGTTTATATGAGATACTAACCATTAGGAAAAAAAATAAAACCATTTATATATCACAAAGGCCAGTTCCGCCTTATTTTAACAGCTATTGCATTAATTTACTCAATAAGGAATTCACAGAGCTCAGCAAGCCAATTAAATGAAGAAAAAAGTTTGTACATTCTCGCCAAATGTATAAAGTCCTTTGGATACATTGAAATTGCTGGAAGGAATGAATAAATTTGATAACAAATAATTTATATACAATTGATTAAAAGGGGTAGATGACTCCCCAGTTCCAAAGTTCAAAATATTATCCATCATTTGGCGGCATCCACACCACATGATGAAATTTTTTTCCACTTTGACACTTCTCCTCTATTTGGCATGCCGATCAAAAAGGTAACTTCATCAGGATTTTTGAAAATCATTCTTTCATGTGCCAGCATTACAATATTTGCAATGTTAGGACATTGTCTTGGAGATAAGGTGGAATAGCAAAAAACTGATCAACATTCATCATTTTCAGATTTCTGATGTCTTCAGATAGGGTATATCTGACTTTATCGAGCACATCTCTTACTACAGATGACCAACATCTACAACTCATGGACCTTAGGTTCACAAACCTACATAAATCAAAATAATGCAAAAAAAAAAAAAATTAGGTATATTCAAACCTGCATAAATAAAAAAAATGCAAAAAATATTAGGTATATTCAGGTAGTATAAATGAAATTATTATAGTAATATTTAGATATTATTCTGGTATTATTTCAGGTGTATTATTTAGGTATTATTCAGGTATTATTTTGGGTGTATTATTTAGGTATTATTCTGATATTATTTCAATATTATTTTGATATTATTTCAGTTGTATAGATGAAATTTAAGTTTTATGCAATCTTCAGGTATTACTTGGGTAATATTTTTATAATATTAGATAGTGTTAAGTAGTGTTAGTTTGATCTTATTTAGGTAATATTCAGGTGATATTGTTAATAACAACGTGAGTTAACATACTACTCAAATATTACTAAAATACTACTAAAATGTTACCTAAAAACAGTCACTCTGAACTAAATACCACTGTGATTTGTTACTCATATACTCCTAAAATATTACTCCAATACTAGGTAGTGTTAAGTAGTGTTAGTTTGGTCTTATTTAGGTAATATTCAAGTGATATTGTTACTCAATAACAACGAGTTAAAATACTACTCAAATATTACTAAAATACTACTAAAATACTACTAAAATACTACTAAAATATTACAAAAAAACAATCACTATAAACTAAATACCCGAGTGATTTGTTACTTATATACTACTAAAATATTACTCCAATAATATATGGATAAATTTCTAAACTCTGTTAACAGTTTCGTCAATGAAAATACCAAAATAAAATTTACCTGGATGAACCATCTTGAATTTTCTTCTCCTTACGCTCTTTTTCTTCTTTTTTCTTGGGTTTATCAGCCTCCATTGTCGATTCCTCTTCGTTCTCCATTATCAATGGCCTTTTGTCTCCATTCTCACAGGGCTATTTTTGGTTTTCGTCTGTCTGAGCTCATATTCCATCTTCCTAAGGAGAAAACACGATTTTTCTTCGACCGACGAACACCAAAAATCCTAAAAGATTGTCGAATGAATGAAGGTGCTGTGCGGGCTCGGGCGACGTGTAACTTTTTGATGATCTGTACCTTTTTTCTGTGTCACGTAGTAAGAAAATAGGAATTTTATATTTTTTAACTATGTGACCCACATTTCGTATACAGCACGCTCCTAAATTGCAAACAACCCCCTTTGTGTAATTTTGTTTGGTAAATGCCTGAATCGTGCGAGGTGCATGTTGACACGTGCAGTCCATTTCGCCTCCGCAAAAGACCGCCATCAACTTAAAATCAAATAATTTAGCCGTCCCAGAAATAACATAAATGAGGTCTAGAAACATTTTTCCCTCCATTTTGTTTGCCTTCTTCCTCTGCACGGAACGCACTAAAACCCTAGCGATCAACCCGCGAGAGAGAGAGAGAGAGAGAGAGAGAGAGAGAGAGAGAGAGAGTTCTCTACTGGATTACATCATTATCCACTGATCCATCGAACTAGGTTTTTCTCGTTTTCCCTGCTTCGCTAAGAAATGCTCCGAGATCGTGGTGGTGCTGTGAAGTCGAGCAGCCCGAAGAAGATCTTTACCGACGTCCGCTTCGTGCTTTTTGGATTTGACTCCGTTTCCGAGGCCCAGGTATGTCTAAGGTCCACCTTCCCCTCTTATGCTTCCCGTTTTCGGATTTAGAGGTGATGTTAGTGAGTCCCAGCATCAATTCATTTGGCTGACCGGACTTGTTTTTTTGTTTTTTATTTCTTTCAAAATCAGCGTGGTTTTGAAAAGAAAATGCAAAATTAATCTTTCCATCCAAAGTGAGTTAGTTGATCGAGAGGTTACTAGTAGTTCTGATTGAGTTTATATATGAATTGGGTTGTTGGTAGTGGTAATTATAACGTTGATGTGTTTATATATGGCTCGTGTTATTCAATGGTTGTTTGAAAATTGAAATGATGAAGTGACTTGTTTATTCTATCACCCCTATAATTCCTCATTTTTCTATAAATAGGCCACCATGGTTATTGATTTTTGCTTCTTTTCATGCTTATTTGCTTTCAAGCATTCACTCTCATAATACTGCTCTTCCACTTTTATTTGATGCCTTTGCCTAGTTTGAAATGGCCACTGCTTTATTAAAAGGTCTTTATGAATTAAAGAATTTTGAGCTCAGTGGTTATTAGTTTCCCGAGAAAGGAACAGAGTGTAATTGAATTTTAGAGTATTTAAAATACATTGGAGCTATTTGATTTGCTGTAAAATAAGTACATGAGTTGATATTTTTGTGTTTGGTTTGAAAAAAAAAAATAAATGAAAACAACGTATAGCGCAGTCTGCGATGATGGCAGTAGGCACCGACGGTGACAGTGGCGGGCACCCGCGATTGAGGGATGCTGGTTGACAAGAGACCATGACAGAAGCGTGGCAATGGCGGGTTGCAGTTTACAATGCATCAGGAAATCACTTAAAATTAATGAATTTGAAGTACATCAGTTTTGAAATGCAGTGTAAAGTTCAAATCCACCAGAGTTTTACATAAAATTCTGTTTTCATCGAACAAAATGTTGAAATTCTGAAAATCCCTGCATTTGATTTAGACCTCAAATTTGCAAATCAAGCAACCCCTCAATCTTCTTCCATTACATCTTTTACAATAAAGTCTTTTGAGCATTTATAGGATAAAAATAATGAATATTTTATTGTTAGGGCACCACTTGGCTTTGAATATTCATTTTACTTTATTGATGTTGAACTGTTCTTTTTACAGAGGTCAAATTTGACTTAACTTTTGCACTTCTCTTGTGCCCAGAGATCATTAGTAGTCCTTAATATTTATGGCATTATTTTGGTTCAAATAATGCTAAATTTATTTGCCTTTTTTTGCATCAATTTTATGCATGTTGAAGCCTTCTTTTCTCCATGCATTTGATCTCTATTAAACATTTCAAAGGTGGTTGCATTTTTATTTCCTTTACTCATGTGAGGATGGTTGGTCTTAAGACAAAGATAATATTGAAAGTTAAAATACTTATTTATGAAGTTAGTCAAAGATGGCCTATTAAGACCGTATCAAGTTTCTTTTCGAAGGAAAACTTTCATGTTCAAATACTTATTTTAAATTCTTTTTTTCCTCCTATGTTAAAATAAATAAAATAATGGAATATATATATATATATATATATATATATATATATATATATATATATATATATATATATATATATATATATATATATATATATATATATATATATATCTATCTATCTATCTAGTTGGAGTTTATTTTTTTGAAATCCTTGTTGCATCAACTTCTCTCAATTTTTGGATGAAGAGGAGGGGAGAGTGTAAGTTTTTAGTTCCACAAACCTCAAGAATGAGACGTCGAAAAAGAAAGTTATGCTGATTGATTTGTCTTCAACAACTCTCCATCATTCGACACGAATCTCGAGACATGACATAGATCTCGAGACGACTTTTTGAGCAAAAAATATTCAAATATCTATAAAAACTCATCAAGAACTCTGATTTCAACAAACTTATAGTCAAACTGACCAGTTTGACAAGAAGAACCCAATGTTATCAAATTAGTGAAATTTGAGTTAAATTAAGCTCAAATCAAGTCATTAAACCACTTTTGGAAGTTTTTCAGACATATTTAGAAAGTTAAACGAATGTCAAACCTAGCATGCTTATAATCTATTAGAGCATATCAACAAGACGAATCCAACGAGCTCAAGATTGCTCAATTTTAATTTCGTTTAAACACTCAAATGTTCATCAAAAGCCGTCTAATCGAAGGAAGCCCTCCGAATTGTCCGATCAATGTGATTCATATTTCTTCATTCATTGCAACCCGAACGTAATAGAGCTCCACCGTTCTCATGAGAGGGGGCTGGAAGCTTGAGAGAGAACTTAAAGCTTTGAGAAGGAACTAAAGTCTAACACTACCACTGTCAATGTCGGTTGTTGTCGGCCGCCGTCGACCGCCGCCCATCGCTGGCTATCACCGCCAATGGCTGCTGATTGTCATCGACCACTGTCGACTGCTGTCAACAACCATCGACCGCGGGTGAGCATTACAATCGCCGTCGACCACCACCGACCGCTGTCTACCGTTGACCACCGTCGATTACTGCCAATCTCCGTCAACCACTACCAACTGGAAGCCGTTAGTAGACGTTGTAACTTTGAAAATTTAGTAATACTTTATCGTCTGTGGTACAATGAGTTTTTGAATCATCAACTTATAGTGAATTTTTACATCTGGGCCAACCTTGTTGTTTTTTCTCTTTACGAGTTTTCCACATGAAAAATTTCTGGTGTCATTACTTGTTATTTTCTTTTACCTGAGCGTGTATTAAATTCTCGTGCAACGCTATGACGATATTCCAATAGTTCACCGCTGTGAATTTTCTAACGCGCATCAGTTTGATGCCATTTTTGAGAAATAGAGCATTCCCATCACTAAAATAGTATTAAGAATTGTTGCATGATCACCAAGCGCATCTCTTGCAATAACAGAGTATCTCGCTTCGACACCTATCATTTGAGAAGACAGTGATGAAGCCGAGGTTTGACAAGCATGCATGTTTTATCAGTTTAACGCCGTTTTTGGGAAATAGAGCATTTCCATCCTTAAAATAGTTGTAAGAATTGTTGCATGACCACCAAACGCAACTCTTGCAACGACAGAACATTCTACTCCAACACCTATCATTTCAGAAGACAACGACGAAGCCAATGTCATCAAGTCTCCACTTCTTCCTACTCCATAAGGCATTATCCCGCTGATGAAGGTGTCTTGGGTCATTCTCTGGATGATCGAGTATGTAGGATGGATGAGTCTCAACATGAGATCCTTCGTCTCCTACGCGGGGAGCGACAACCGCAACTCAATGGAACTCACTTACCACCAGTTCAACTTTCAACGGGAAATACCCCACTCACCAGATTTTCTCTTAATGATGAAACCATTCTTCTACCGAGACGAAACTGACTTTCTCGACATTACAAGTTTCATCCATCTCATGTAATTCACCTGGCATCGCCCCGCCCTACTGTCGCTTTTGTTAATATTATCCGAGATGAACTACGACGCATGGTTCGGGAATGTTCTCTCTGGATAAAATGGTTCGCTTCCCAACTCACTGCAACTACTAAGAATCCTCTTCTTTGGCTGATGCGGTTCTTCAACACCCCATCCTAACAGGTTTCAAACTCCCAAACATTGATGTTTATGAAGGCGTAACTGATCCATATGAGCATGTTGACCACTATCAAACTTTTCGTGCACATTCACCTTGTCTCTGATACGCTTCTCCGTGAAGTATTCCCAACGACTTTCAAGGGTCAAGCTCGCACATTGTTCTACCTCTTCCGGGTGACACTATCAACACTTTCAATGAGTTTGCCAAAAGTTCATAGTAAATAGAAGGATCATCAAAGATTTATCTCACTTAGCAGGAATTCGTCAGAATGAGGGGGAAAGCCTTGAGGAATATTTTCACAGGTTTTCAATTGAAACACGCCAGATTCCTAGAATGGATCCGGAGTTACTGAGAGGAGCCTTTCTTGGAGGGTTCTGCCCATAACCTTTCTATTTATCACTGATGCGAGAGATTGTGCGCTCTTACGCTGGTTTCATCCATTGCGTCGAGGCTCAAATTTTTGCAGATGAAGCCATCATTGCACAAGGAGCAATTTGAGCTATTGGGGAGCAAGCCCAAGAATAACATTGGGGATATCAATCAAATCTCATAGTGAAAAAAGTTCGAACTGCAGGGGAATCGTGAGCCATGATTAGAAAAAACATACATGCCACTCCACACATCACATGTCAAAATCCCAGTGACCATCAATGATGAAGAGACTGTCAAGTAGCCATGATCGTTAAGAAATCCAGATGGTGGATACCGGTCTCAATATTGACATTTCCATCGTGCAAAGCATCATTCGACATAAATATTTTTTCAATTAAAGGAGGAAATTGAACGTTTGTTATGCCAATGTCATCTGACTCGTTATTTACAAGAAAAAAGTGAGGGGAACCAGAAGAGAATCGTCAGAGTTATCAAATGAAAATTACAACTCCAAATTATTTTATTTGAATGATAGAAGGCTTATAAACTCCTAACTTTATTTTAGTAAAATTTTCATGTTGCTTTAAAATTTCATTTCAGTGAAGTTTTCTCATTTTCTTATGAAAGATTTTTGTGTAGAGAGTCCCCTTGCGGGTAAGCGGTAGACAAGGTCCTCTTCCATGCCCTTAGAGGTCGAGCCCAAGAGGCAAAACTCAATGGGAAGATACAATACTCTTGGAAGTTGAGCCCAATGGGCAAGACTTGATGAGAAGCTACCCTGCCCTTGGAAGTCGAGCTCAAGTGGCAAGACCGGATGGAAGGATATGATACTCCTAGAAATCGAGCCCAAGAGGCAAGTCTCGATGAGAATCTACCATGCCCGTGGAAGTCGAGCCGAAGAGGCAAGACTCGATGGGAAGATACTGTATTCTTAGAAGTCGAGCTAAAGAAACGAGACTTAATAAGAAATTATGCACACGGAAGACGAGCCCCAAGAGACAAGTTTCGATGGGAAGCCAATAGTTGACAGGGCACTCACTAGAAAAACTCCATAAGAGCAAGTTGTTGACAAAATCTCCTCTCAAAGATGTCAAAAGGCTACAATCCTCAAAATACACAGGTACATCAAATGCCTCAGAAGATTAAAAGCCTCAGAAGACACATGAATATCAAAGACCTCAAAAAGCTACAAGTCTCATAAGACACATGAACATCAAAGACCCCAAAAGACTAAAGTCTCAGAAGACACATATACATTAAAGACCTCAGAAAACCAAAAGCCATAGAAAAGAAATATACAGAAAAAACCTCAGAAGGCTACGGGTCTTAGAAGGTGCCGCTTCATTTCAAGCTTTTATAAGGCATAAGCTTGAGAGGGCACAACCTCGGAAGGCGCGAGCTTCAAAAGGTACGTAATTCATCATTTTATAAAATGTGTGTGTTAACTTTAATTGCAGAATTTTGATACAGTTGAGAAGTCATAACAATCTTAGAAGCAATGTCAAAGACGTGCAAAGAAATACATTATCATTTACAAATGTCAAATTAGATGACTAAAAAAACAATAAAGACCAACAAGAATTGATACAAAAATTACAAGAGATTTCACCACTACAGCAGCATGAAATTCTCCCCTCAAAGTACGGCGGGAAAAAATCTAGCATTTCTTCATTTTCACCAAAAATGTTCAGCCACGACAAGCAAGAAGATCCTTAGTCAACTGTTAGACAGGGACAAATAAATTTCTTCATCTAATTGATATGAAAGAAAATCTCGCTGCTTACTTGCTACGCATATCGGGAATGACTTTCTCTCGCACCACAACATGAAAGAATATCCCGTTACTTGCCTGCTACGCAGGATGAGAATGACTTTCCGCTGCATTGTAACGAGAAATAAGATTTTGTTGCTTGCATGCTATGCAAGACGGGAACAACTTTTCTTATCATCACAACGAGAAAGAAGATCAAATTGCTCGTTTGTTATGCAAAACTAGGATGACTTTTCTCTTTGCCGCAACAAAGAAGAAGATTCTGTTGCTTGTCTGCTACGCAGGACGAGAACTATTTTCCTTTTCATAAAAAATAGTAAGAAGATCCTGTTGCTAGCCTGTTACGTAGGACGAAACGATTTTTCTCTTTGCTACAACAACAAAAAAATTCCTTTGCTCACCTTCTACGCAGGACTTGTACGATTTTTCTCTTCGCCGCAGCCGCCGCAGCGTGAAAAAAAATCTCGTTGCTTGGCTACTACATAGGACGGAGACGACTTTCTTTTTTCGGGAAATCCAAGATCACATACTAGGCAGGGATGGAGATTTCACTTTCTTTCTCTTCTCCTTGATTTTTATTTATAGACTTAAGATGAGCCATAACATTAAACACAATTGAATTAAAAAAAAAAGTTAAATTTATCATAATTCTCTTGTCGTTTGGTCTTCCATCTCTCATTATTTTCTTTCCTTTATCTTGCTTTTGATATTCTATCTTATATAAAAAATTTAAAAAATTATAATGTCAGAATTCCTCATTAATTTTATACTTATGAGGCTGTAAAGTTTGATAAATCTGTTATATAAAAAAAACTGAAATCTGTCATAATTTTTATCTCATTTGACTTTTCGCCTTTCATCATTTGGCTTTCTGACTTCTAGTCTTTTTTATTCCACCTTATAAAATAAAAAAAATTAAAAAGTCAGAATTTCTCATTTATTTTTATATTAATACTTATGAGACTAACATTTGATTAATGTGTTAAAAAAAAAAAAATTGAAATCAACTTAAATTATTTTATCATTTGATCTTTCGTCCTTTTTATTCCAAATAAATTTTTTTTTCAAATTCTCATCTACCCAATTTCTTTCAAAATAAAAATACTAAAAAAACTGCTATTATATATATATATATATATATATATATATATATATATATATATATATATATATATATATATATATATATATTATCAAATTCCATCATTTGATCTCCTAAAATTTGCTAAAATTCTTTATTTTTGGCTAAATTTGATCCAAATTCTGTTGTTCTGATTGTTAAACCTCGCTATTAAGACTCCTGTGCCCGTCTCTTCATCTTCAGACCCACAATAAAAAAAATCTTAATTTTTGGTCTGCACAGGGGTCGAACACCCGCCACCCCCCGCGTGAAAAAAAGCTCTATCAACTGAGTTGCACTTATTTGCTTCAACATATAGCGGTTTATATTATTTTTATATAAATTCTCATAGTAATATAATATATTCTCATACTGAAATCTTGATATTTTCAGTCAACAAAATGATTTCAATCAAAAATATGGGGGCAACTTATACATCTCGAACAAATCTTTATAATCAGACATAAATCTCGAGGCATGACATAATTCTCAAGACAATTTTTTGAGCAAAAAATATTCAAATCTTGGTAAAAACTCATATGGAGCCCCGATTTCAACAGACTTAGAGTCAAACTGACCGGTTTGACCAAAAGAACCTAATGTTATCAAAAATAGTCTAATCCGAGTCAAATCAAGCTCAGATCAATTTATTAAACCACTCTTGAAAGTTTTCTAGACATATTTAGAAGGTTAAACGAATGTCTAATCTAGAAAGTTTATAATTGAATCGAGCGTCTCGACATGACGAATCCAACGAGCCCAAGATTGCTCAATTCTGACTTCGTTCAGACACTCAAATGTCCATTAAACGTCTTCTGATCAAAGGAATCACTCTGGACTGTCTGATCAAAGTGGTTCATATTTCTGCATTCATTGCACCCATAACACTATAATTAGAGCCTCACCCATATCATGAGAGGGGGCTAGGAGCTGAAGTCAAGCACCACTCCTGTCACAGTTGATCGCTGCTTTCCGCCGTCGACCACCGCCGACCGCTGTCAACACCTGCCGATCGTCGTCGATTACCGCCAACCATCTCCGATCGCCGTCGACCACTGTCAATCGCTGTCAACAACCACCTACCGCCGCCGAGCACTACTGTTGCTGTCAGTCACCATCAACCGTCATCGACTGCTAACTACCGTCGATCACTGTCAGTCACCATCAACCACCACCGACCGGAAGCCGCCAGTTGATCTTGTAATTTAAAAAATCTAGTAACCTTTTCTCGTCTGTGGGACAATGGGTCTCTGTAATATCAACCTATAGTGAATTTTTTTATCTGGGCCAGTCCGTGTGTTTTTTTTTTTACGGGTTTTTCACGTAAAAAGTTCTAGTGTCATTATTTGTTGTTTTCTTTTACCTGAGTGTGTGCTGAATTCTTGTGCAAAGCTAAGAAGATAATCTATTACTCTACCGCTGCGAATTTTCTAGAACGTATCACTGATAATTATTTTTGAAGTTTTCTTATTACAAAAGAAAATACATTTGTTCCTCCATGTATCTTGGACCTCCTTTGAGTACAATTTTTCCCTTTGGTACATCTATATCCACTCCTTCTATTTTATCAAGGTTGAGATAATCTGAAATTCGATAGAGGATTATCTTTACACACCCATGTATTTAATAAAGAAGAAACTAAGAAGAGAATTGAGCATTAAAACCGAGTTAATATTACTATCAGTGGAGCATCAGATAAGCGAAAAGAGGCACTGAACATTTTTTATGTAATTACAAATCTTCTCTTTTGATGGAAAAATGAGATCTTTGTTGGGGCTTAACAATAGCCAAAGTCTGCTTCTATCTTCTCCCCGGTTGTTCAAATTAGATTTTTGTCCAGGTAATTTTTTTTCGTAAACAAATCATAAAGCACTCGGTGTAACGACAACAAATGAACTACATCATGCTGCAACGGAAGCTAACGTGAAAAAGCTTTATGCTTGTGAGAAGTTGTAAAAGACAACTGTATTGTTTTCACAAGAAGCCTATTGAGGTCAAGTCTTTGAAATTGAGAATTAAAATATTTGAAAGTCATTGGAAGATGAAAAGCAAAATTGCTTGAAGTGAAGCAATCACTATTGCTTTGAAATATATCATAGCAGAGAAAGAAGCTTCCTTGGCAATTCCAATTGCTCTTGCCAAACGCGCTGATCTAGAATAAATATTGAGCTTATCTGAGCTCAGCTACTAAAATTTGTTTAGGTTGATGTACTTATTTCAGGCAAAGTAGCAAAGCCATTAAAGTTTTAAAGCATTTTACAAACCAATTGAATTGTTTTTCCTCCTGTTTTACCTTGCCTCTCTTTGATATTTATATGATGATAAAGAGGAAATATGTACTTTGTAAGTGAATGGGTTGGTGGATAGCCTTAGTAGCAACTGTCATGCAATGGATCGAGTACTAGGGATTAAAGCCTCATTTCCTTTTGGATAACCGTAATGTTCACCATATTGAACCGAGAAATATGGTAAATAGTTTTTCTGTCTGTTTGCTTGTGATTCATTCAAGCATTATCATCAACATTTTCTAAACCTTTATACTTCATCCATGGATCAATGACAATAAGCTGCAAAAAATATGTTTTGTGATGTTAGCTAATATTAAACCATTTCAGTATCGGTCAGAGCTTGCTGAGGGAGGAGGAGTTGATGTTGGACGGTATGATTCCAGTTGCACCCATGTGGTTGTATCTGGGCGTGTTTTTGTAAGTTGCACTTTTTCCAGTTTATTTCACCTGTTTTTCCTGCTATATTTTTGAAGCTGATTTCACAATCTCGTACATCTTCTATATAGGATGATCCCGTTTGTGTAGCAGCGAGGAATGATGGGAAAATTCTGGTCACAGAATTGTGGATTGATGATAGCTTGGGCTTTGGAATGCTTGCAGATTCCACAAAGGTATTTCTATTTGTTCTTTCTTGTAATTTGTTTAGTTGTAACATTTTTTGTTGTGCCTGAGATTTTTTTCTCCAGAATAACCATATGTGCTCTGCTTTCATTATTTGCATTACACAGGTTTTATATTGGCCTCCTAGAGATTTGAGTGGGATTCCTGGAAGCAGGTCATTGCACATTTGTTTGACTGGATATCAGAGACAAGAGCGTGATGATATCATGGTATGCAGGATATTTTTTTCGGTGATTTGGTTCAGTTGATGAAAAGTGGGATGCATTAATCGTTCATGATTATCTGTGTCATTTTTGGAGTGTTCTGCCAACATTTGATTAGCTATGCATGTTTGAATTGAGATGTTAGGCTGTTTGCAACCTTGTCATTGTATTGAAACTATGGCTTCGTCACTGGGAAATAGAGGATTCAAGCATTATCATCAACATTTTCTAAGCCTTTATACTTCATCCATGGATCAATGGAAATAAGCTTCAAAAGATATTGTTATTACGAGATCTATACCAATTACTTGTGTCATATAGAATAAAAATAGAAGAACGATCTTTGAAGCGAAAAAATAGAACAAGAAAATTCACACCAGAAAACAGTAACACACAGATTTACGTGGTTTGACAAATTACCTACGTCCACGGAGTTGCAGAAGATTTTATTATTTGAGGAATTTACATTAGTCGATCACCTCGACTTACAAGAAGAATCTCTCACTCTTAGTTTCTCTCTTTGTTCTTCTCTCTCTATATCGAGATACATCGAAGAAACTCTACACCGAGATACATCGAAGAAGAAGCACGTACAACAGAAATAAACCTAGTTTCTCTTCTGCCAAAAGCCACCAAGAAGAAGCATAGGGAGAACAATCTTCTTCTTCTTTTTATACAGCAATGAATTACTCCTTCTTGCACCTTTTTTCCACTGCCCCGTGGAAACCTTCCTCTGTCCCGAGGAAACCGAAGAAGAACTAAAAAACTGTGACTTCTCATAACTACAAAATCTGAAGGAGAACTGCTCTTTTTAGCACGAAGAGAAGGGAGTGAAGGGATGATTCACTTCACGAAAGAGGAAAACGGGAGCAGTTAGGGAAATAACAGATCGAGTCAGCATCGCGACAGAGCGGCGCGACCTTTCGCGATCAGACGAATTCGCGTATGCGGGAGGAGGCGGAGACGGGATCGCGATCTTCGCGATCGGGAGAGTGAAGGGGTCCGAACTGGGCTGCAGCGCTAACAATCTCCCATTTGGAGACCGGTACACATGCTACAACATCTCCTTCCTCAAATTAATAGCTTCCATTGACGACATCGCTCTTTTCTTCAACATGAATCCTCCACCTTGAATCCTCTGCCTTGAATCCTCCACCTCTGGAACTCAATGCCTCTGTCTTCCTCTAGAAGACCTACTGAAGTTGTGCACAACTTCAGTTTCTCAAGAGCAACACCCTTACTTAACATATCAGCAGACTCCACATAGCTTTGCACCTCAAAGTTATTTCCTGGGTCACTCTTGTCTCTTCTTACAACTCCCATTGCATGGGTAACATCCCGCCTCAGCTGAAAGCCTTTTTAAACAAGTCTAGCCTTGTACCTCTTACTGACATCACACTCAGTCTTCACCTGATACATCTGCTTGTTGTGCAATGCCTTCTTCCCTGGTGAAAGTTCTGCCAGCTCCCACTTGCTCGAACTTTCATCTTGCAAGATTTCTTCATAGCTCTATGGTTCTTCAACATCTGTCTGTGGAACAATAGGAATGGGTGCCCCGGACCCACTTTCCTCTTCACTTCCATCACTGTTCTGCATTGTGGCCTCTGGTAGATTTCCTACCACATTCAAAACTTCTGAATTCAATATCAAGTCTTCAACAGAACTATGAACTGCCAACAATAGTGCATCTTGTAATTCTTCAGATATCACATTCACGCCATCATTCTCCATCTTCTTAGAATTTCTGCAGTTCTTCTTTATGTGGTCAACCTTGTCACAATTCCAACAGGTTGCCTGCTTACTAAACTTTGATTTTGATCTCCCTATACTTGAGTTCCTGTCATGACATCTCCCTCTGAAATCAACATTCAATGCCAAACTCGAACTTGAGACCTCGCCAGAATCTTTTCTGCGAACTTCCTCATCCAAAATCAAATCACAAATATCATCGTATTTCAGTTTAGATTTACCTGCAGAACTGCTAACTGCTATCCTCATGGCTTCTCAACTATCTGACAATGAAACCAACAAGATCAATGCATATATCTCATTATCAAAATCAATTTCCACAGACGACAATTGATTTGCGATAGTATTGAAAACATTCAGGTGTTGAGCAACAGAAACACTTTCCGCCATCTTCAAATTAAATAATTTTTTCATCAAGTACACCTTGTTATTCACCGATGACTTTTCATACATACCTGATAAGGCTGCCATGAGATCTGCAGTCGTCATTTCCTTGACGACGATGTGTGCAACGAACCTCGAAAGGGTTAATCAAATAACCCCCAGAACTTGTCGATCCAACAATTTCCATTCAACCTCATCCATCATTTCAGGTTTTTTCCTTAATAACAGAAGATGAAGTTTCTTCCCATAAAGATAATCCCATCTCTGCATTCTCCAATAACTAAAATTTGTGCCATCAAATTTCTTGATCCCTAAAACCTTCACTTCATCTGCACCCATCTTTCTTCCTCAGATCCGAAATCACGCTTTGATACCAGTTGTTATTACGAGATCTATACCAACCAGTTGTGGTATATAAAATAAAAACAAAAAAATGATATTTGAAACGAAAAAATAGAACGAGAAAATTCACACAAAAAAATAATAACACACAAATTTACGTGGTTCGACAAATTGTCTACGTCCACGGAGTTATAGAAGATTTTACTACTTGAAAAATTTACACCAATCAATCACCTCGACTTACAAGAGGAATCTCTCACTCTTCATTGCTCTTTTCTTCTCTCTGTTCTTCTCTTTCTACATCGAGATATATTGAAGAAACTCTACGTCGAGTTGTACCGAAGAAGAAACACATACAAGAAAAATAAATCTAATTTCACTTCTGTCACAAGCCACAAAAAGAAGCATAGAGAGATCAATCTTCTTCTTCTTCCTATATAGCAAGAAACTACTACTTCGGCATCGCCACATAGCAGCGTGATCTTTCACGATCAAACGAATTCGCGCGTGTGGGAGACCGGATCGCGATCTTCGCGATCGGGAGAGCGAAGGGGTCCGAACCGGGCTCCAGCGCTAACAAAAGAAATGTTTTGTGAGGTTGGCTAATATTAAACCATTTCAGTACCAATTTACCATTTGACAAGCATGCATGTTTGATCTCTTTTTTTATGTTATTAAATATGAGTAATTACTGTGTAGTTGATAACTCACCATATGTTAAATAATATATTTTTTAAAGATAAATTATTGCAATTAGAAAATGAACAATAGAAAGAGAAAAGATTTATAGAAGATGAAATCAAGATAGTAAAAATGTAATTTCTACTAGATAGTTTTCGTTTATGTTTAATTAATTTTTTTGATTAGTTCTTTTCACATCATTAGATCATTATTAGTTAATAATATTAATTGAAAATTGATATTCATTGTCTGATCTTTTGATTTTTCCTTGAAAATCTCAAGCACTCGAGTTACGTCATGAAAAAAGTGGTTTTAGAGCACACAAAATTTAGGAATAAGTAGTGTAGTCATTTCAAGCGAGCCGGGCAAGAAAATTTTATAGAAAATTTTAGAGATTTAAGTTAACTGTAATTAGGCAATGTTATTTTACTTCAAATTAGTGGATGCACAAGAGAACGTGAGAGAAGAAAATATGGTGGGATATCAATTATCACTACTGTCATTGTGGGCAATAGTGCTTTGACCCTGATGTTGATTTTAATGACGCTGATGCCATGAATAATACTTCTAAGTTGTTCCCAGATTTGTGATAATAATTTTTGGAGAGAAATGAAGGATTAATTGTGGCTAAAAATTGATTATTACACATGGAAAAGATTTTTGGCAACACCTTGACTTGAGGAAAGAAATGTGTCTTTAGCTACATTTATATTAGATGGAGCGGTTGAAAGCTTGTGGCGAAGCAAGCCTCATGGCAAGTTAGGGAGCATATTAATTATATTAGTTAATTGGGAAGATTTTGTTTTCTTTAGATAGTGTTTTGTACCTTTTTTTGACAGAAGATAAATACATGAGAAGTTCTTTAGATTGATGCAAGATGAGAAGATTGTCATGAAGTACGAGACATAATTTACTACTTTATTGTGGTATGCATTGGTATTGACTGTTGAGGAGAAGTGCTATATCTATATATTGGCTTGAAAAACTCAATTAGGTGGTCGTTGATAGTTTTTGGGATTCAATATTATTCTATAGTGGTTAGTGGGACAGGAGGGTAAAAATTAATTTTTCAGATTATTCATAAGTTTAAGAAGTTTCACAAGAGGAAGAACTTTATTGAAGGTGAATGTTATTTTGACCCCCAATTATTGAACTAAGGTAAAAGGGCATTTTGGTAATGTGGTATCGCTCACCTACCACACTCATCTACCGCTCACCTACCGCCCACCTACCTCCCACCTACCTCCTACCTACCTCTCACCTACCACTCTCTTGCTTCTATAAATAGAGAGAGTGTGAGGCTTAGGAGAGCAAGGAAAGAGATCTTAAGCTACCACAAATGAGGAGAGAATAGCTAGAGAGCTATAGATGAGGAAAGCATCTTGAGGTCTTGCATCAATGTGTCGCTTGTGAGTGAGACCATAGATGGAAGATGAGGGCTCATCTCTATGTATAAGCTATGTATTCTTCACTTCTTTTGCTTTAGTGAAATATTTGATTGATTCCGTCCCATGGACGTAGATCCAGTTGGATCGAACCACGTAAACGATCTGTGTTTGCTTGTGTTATTTGCGTTTCTTTTCTATGCCATGAAGTACATATCTCACAACAATTGGCTCCGTCTGTGGGAAGATCCATACTTCTTGGCTAGAGGTGTTCGCGTAAAGGTGTTCGTGGCCAGCGACGAAGAAGAGGAGTTCGACATTCACGAACAGAGGAGCAAGCGGATCGCTTCGTAGGCAGCCGAATCGCGACAGATTCAGTGAGCAGTGGAAGCTTTGATCGACTGGATTAGCACCGCAGGTTGTGCGGTTCGGCGAGTCGGAGGAACTGTCTGCGAAGGAGCAGAGGAAGACAGATAGTTCGGTCCGCGAAGGAGCAAATCTTTCGAAGGAGGAGGATTTCCGCGACAGCTAGCATACGCCGCGACATAAGCACGCGAAGCATGCCGCGACAGCTCTCAGAATTTAGTAGGTGCTCAGCGGAGTGAATTTCAGACGTTAGTGCGAATCAAGCCACAATAATGGGTTCCGCTAAATTCGACATCGAGAAATTCAACGGGAATAATGATTTCGGTCTATGGAGAGTAAAGATGAGAGCTCTATTAGTTCAACAGGGTGTTGTAGAAGTCTTGCAAGGGTCGGCGGCATTGCCGGCCGACATGACCGAGAAGGAGAAGATCGATATACTGGACAAGACCCACAGTTTGATAATTCTGAGCCTGAGCAACAAAGTTTTGAGGGTTGTGTCGAGGGAGACAACGACTCAAGCACTTTGGGCCAAACTTGAGGTACTCTACCTGACAAAGTCTCTGGCTAATAGGCTTTTTCTGAAGCAACGCCTATACTCCTTCAAAATGCATGAAGACAAATCCGTCTCAAAGCAGATTGGCGAGTTCAGCAAGATCATCTACGTCAAGATGGATGATGAGGATATGACACTACTATTGCTAAACTCTATTACCAAGAGCTACGAGCATTTCAAGGATGCGATGCTCTATGGAAGGGCGCATATTATTACTCTGGAGGAGGTTCAATCTCTTATTAGAGCTAAATAACTCCAGAAGAAGCACGACATGAAAGAGGAAACCAGTGGAGATAGTCTGACAGTTAGAGGAAGATCGAGCAACAAAGGCTTCAAAAGTGATCAGAGCAGATCAAAGTCCAGAAGGAAGGACAGAAGTCAGTCTTCTAAGAGATCTAACAAGTGTTACCACTGCCACAAGGAATGTCACTTTAGAAGGAACTGTCCTGATAGAAAGAAAAATTTTCAGGAGAAGCCCAGAGATTCTGGAGAGGCAAGCGTAGCCTCAGATAACTATGATTTAGCTGAAGCTGTGGCGATCACAGAATCTGAATCTAACAAAGAGTGGATCCTTGAGTTAGGGTGCTCCTTCCACATTTGTCCTCGCAAATATTTGTTCGAGTCACTGCAGCTGGAGAACGGTGGGTCTGTTCTACTTGGTGATAATAAAGCTTGCAGGGTAGTCGGCAGCGGGACAATCAGAATCAAGATGTTCGATGGAACTGAAAGGATACTGCAGCACGTCAAGTATGTCCCAGAACTCAAAAGAAATCTGATTTCTTTAAGTACGCTGCAGTCAAGTAGATACTCATTTAAGTCAAAGAATGATTGCATCAGAGTATCTAAATGTTCTCTCATAGTCATGAAAGGAGTCAGAAAGAATGGACTATACTCACTAATTGGAAGAATCGTGATCGACAACTTCTCAAATACAGTTCAATCAGAATCTGACATGACCAAACTATGGCACATGAGATCGGGGCATGTAAGTGAAAGAGGCTTACAAGAACTGTCCAAGCAGAGTCTGTTATGTGGAGATCGAGTCAGCAAACTAGAATTCTGTGAACAATGCGTTTTGGGCAAGACCACCAGGGTGAAGTTCTCCACCGGAAGTCACTCATCAAAGAATCCCTTGACTATCTTCACAACGATCTATGAGGGTCAGCCAGAACTCAGACTCATGGAGGAGGGAGATACTTCATGTCTATCATAGATGACTACACCAGGAAGGTATGAGTTTTCATCCTTAAATCAAAGTATGAAACTTTTCAGAGGTTCAGGGACTGGCTAAATGTCACATAAAATTAAATGGAAACCAAGCTGAAGTACTTGAGAACTGACAATGGCTTAGAATACTATTCAGAGCAGTTTGAGGAGCTGTGCAGGAGGAATGACATCACAAGGCACAAGACAGTCCAAAACACTCCTCAACAGAATGGTCTGGCTGAGAGGATGAACAAGACTCTCCTAGAGAGAGTGAGGTGCATGCTGCTAAATGCAGGTTTACCCAAAAGTTTCTGGGGTGAAGCTGCGTCAACCACCTGCTACCTTATCAACAGATGCCCATCAACTGCTATCGATATGAAGACACATTCGGAGATGTGGTACGGAAAACCAGGTAACTATGATAATCTCAAAGTTTTTGGATGTACTGCATATGCTCATGTTAAACAGGATAAGCTGGAAGCAAGAGTCCTGAAGTGCATTTTCATTGGATACCCACCTGGATTCAAGGGCTACAAACTCTGGTGCCTAGATCAACAGAAATGCATCATCAGTAGATATGTGATATTTGATGAGTCCAAAATGGCGAATCTGTATAGCCATGCTGACAAAAACAACATCACTAAGGAGGATTCTTCAATTGAGGTGGAGCTGCAACAACAACGAACTTTGACAAATCAAAGGACTGTTGTGAACGATCATGATGAAATTGCAGAGGAGCAGCAAGTGATTGAGCCAGAAAGAAAATCTGATGACTACAGCTTGGTAAGCGATAGACAAAGAATAACTATCAGACCTTCAGAGAGATACGGCCATGCAGATATGATCTCATATGCTTTAAGTGTTGCCAAAGAGATAGAAGAAACAAAACCGAGCAACTACAAGGAAGTCCTAAAGAGCAAGGAAAGACTCAGGTGGGAAGAGGCAGTGAATGAGGAAATGACTTCTCTGATGAAGAACAAAACCTGGGAACTTGTGGATCGACCAAAGAACAAACGAGTGGTTGGTTGCAAGTGGATCTTTAAGAAGAAGGAAGGCACAGCAGGTATTGAGAGAATTAGATACAAAGCGAGACTCGTTGCAAAGGGATTCACTCAGGTAGAAAGAATCGACTTCAACGAAATCTTCTCGCCCGTCGTGAAGCACTGCTCCATTAGGATAGTCTTAGCACTAGCGGTTCAATTCAATTTGGAATTAGAGCAGCTAGATGTTAAGACTGCATTCCTGTATGGAGAGCTTGAAGAAACCATCTACATGAATCAGCCAGATGGGTACCGCACACCTGAGACAAAGGACAAAGTTTGCTTACTGAAGAAAACTTTGTATGGACTGAAATAAAACCCCAGACAATGGTGCAAATGATTTGATGAGTTCATGCTAAAGATCAGATTTGTCAGATGCAGCTACGACAGTTGCGCATACAAAAAGTGACAAGACGGTGAAATAGGTACCTACTTGCTTCTTTATGTGGATGATATGTTAGTAGCCAGCAGAAGCATTCAGAAGATTAAATGTATGCTCAATCATGAATTTGACATGAACGACTTAGGACCTGCTACAAAGATCCTTGGGATGAAGATTACTAGAGATAGGAAAAATGACACCTTATTCTTGTCTCAAAAGTCATATATTCAGAAGGTTCTAGCAATGTTCAACATGCATAAGGCTAAGCAGGTTGCAACACCTATTGGCCAACAGTTCAGATTGTCAAACTCTCAAGCACCAGAGACTGAAGAAGAGAAAAGGTACATGGAGGGTGTCTCTTATGTCAGCGGGGTTAGTAGCATCATGTATGGGATGATCTGCAACAGACCAGATTTGACCTACGCTGTCAGCATTGTAAGCAGGTTCATGGCAAGCCTAGGACATACTCACTGGGAAGCACTAAAATGGATCCTGAGGTACCTGAGAGGCACTACAGACCTGGGACTACTCCTAAAAAGGCAGGAAAACAAGGAAAAAAAAAGTTGGTTACGTGGACTCCGATTATACAGGAAGCATTGATACTAGGAAGTCACTGACCGGATTCATTTTCACTGTCTTCGGTACGACAGTCAGTTGGAAGTCTAACCTCCAATCCGTTGTGGCCCTCTCAACAACAGAGACCGAATACATCGCTGTGACTGAAGCAATCAAAGAAACTATGTGGCTAAAGGGCATGACTGAGGAGCTTGAGATACATCAGAAGGTGATAACTGTGTTTTGCGATAACCAAAACACTATTCACCTAACCAGAAATCAGGTATTTCATGAAAGATCCAAGCATATAGATATAAAGCTTCATTTTGTGAGGGATGTCGTCGCCAAGGGTTCAATAGTAGTGGAGAAGATGCTTACTAAAGAAAATCCTGCTGATATGCTCACTAAGGTGCTACCGACAGCTAAGTGCAGACACGATCTAGACTCAGTAAACTTCACCAAGGCCTGAGGGCCCCTCAGGGGCCAGGTGGAGGGAATTTTTACTTCGAAGCTTCTCAATTGAGGGTCAAGGTGGAGAATTATTATTTTGACCCCCAATTATTAAACTAAGGTAAAATGACATTTTTTGTAATGTGGTATCGCTCACCAACCACTCTCACCTACCTCTCACCTACCTCTCACCTACCACTCTCTTGCTTCTATAAATAGAGAGGGTGTGAGGCTTAGGAGAGCAAGAGAAGAGATCTTAAGCTACCACAAATGAGAGAATAGGTAGAGAGCTAGAGAGGAAAACATCTTGAGGCCTTGTATCAATGTGTCGCTTGTGAGTGAGGCCATAGAAGGAAGATGATGGCTCATCTCTATGTATAAGCTATGTATTCTCCATTTCTTTTGCCTTAGTGAAATATTTGATTGATTCCCTCCCGTGGACGTAGATCCAGTTGGATCGAACCACGTAAACGATCTGTGTTTGCTTGTGTTATTTGCGTTTTATTTCTATGCCAGGAAGTACATATCTCACAACAGTGAACACATGGCTCTCTTTGAATGATCAAATGAGAAGTTCAAGTTTAGTTTTGGGGGTGCTAATAGTGGCATGACTCATAGTATCATGGAACCCTATGCCAAGTGCAAAAAATATCATAAGAGTGAATGTTTATTGGGCTCTAACATATGCTATTGGTGTCGCCAGCCTTGCGATATAGCTTAATACTATCCTAAACTTGGCCTGAATTCGTCTAAGAATTAAAAGATTGTTCTCATAGAAGATTGTTGATAGACAAATGAGGATTGAGTCAATTGCATCAGCTCAGTCAATTTATATTAATTTTTTGTGATTTTTCAATTGTTATGAATTTATATTATTAAGTAGTTAGGTTAACATTATTGTTTGATGTGTAGTAGTAAATGATTCATGCTAGATAAATATAATAAGTTACGGTGTATAAATTTTGAGGGGAAAGTTTTTGTAAGTTGGGAAGATTGTATTTTTTTTTTTTTTTTTTAAATAAGGATTTTGAGCCTAATAACGCCGATTCAATTGAACTGTCATTAGTCAATTCCTTATTAATAGAAGGGAGTGGCATTTAAGGGGGTGACGGGGGAGTGGAGTGTATCCCTTATGCAAAAGTGATGAGCTAGTGAAAACATGGGACTTTCATGAGTAGGCATTGCGATCAACGAGGATGAGAAGTGGAATCAAGTTCAAGGGTAGGAGACGCGTTGGTTGCAAGCAAAAACCACGCATGATTGTGAGGACTTGAGCTGCATATGAGTAGAGAAGGGCTTGTGTCGATCACAAGCAAGAGCAACCGAGCAAGTCGAGTAGGTGTGTACTAGGGTTGGGGCGTAAACGAGTCAAGTCGAGCTTGAGCCACCCTCAATATGAGTCACCTTCAGCTTGAGCTTAATTAAATTAATCGAGTTTGAGTTCGAGCTCGTGCTTAAGTCTTCGAGTTTGAGTTGGCTAATAAGCCGACTTGCTTATTATAAAATAATGAAACTAATATTAATTTAAGTTAGTGCTATAATAAAATGACAAATATAATGAATAATTATAAATATCTTTTTTTAATTATTTTTATTAATTTAGAGATAGTCTTAAATTTATTATTTTTTTAGTATATTTTTTATTAATCTTTTTTAAAGAGCCGGCTCATGAGCTTACGAGTTGAGTCAGTGTTGGCTTGAGTTTGGCTTGTTAGTTTATCGAGGTTAGCTTATGAGGCACTTATCAAGTGTGTTCGAGTCGGCTTGGCTCAATTACACCTCTATACTAGGGCAGTGTGCAAGCAAGAGTAGCTTACAAGCAAGATATTATCAAGAAGTAGAATGGGTGGGTGCATGAAAGCAGAGCTTAGCCTAATTGGTAATTGATTTCCTGAGACAGAACATGTGGGGAAGATTGGATAGAGCATGAACTATTTTTTGTGTGGTTAGAGTTTTATTTTAAAGTTTATTTTACCCATAATTCTTTACTGTTAGAATAGTCTAAGATATGAAATCACATTTGGTTAAGTTATCATGTGATTTCATTAAAGTTATATAATAATAATAGTAATAATAATAGCTAGGATTAAATTTTTAACATCAATCTCCATATGATATATTAGTTATTAAATTGAAGATTTCAATGATGAATTCTAAAAATAATTGATACGGCACATTTCAATTTCATAATAATTAATTGTTATATGGTGGACTTAAACTTGAGCAGTAAATCGATGATTTAGTGGGCTTGATGGTTTGATACCTAAGTGATTGATTTAATTGTTATGATTTATGGTGGTTTTAGCACCTTATGATGATTAAGAAGGTTTTGTCTTTTCAATTTTATAATTTTGGCTTCCCTGGTCTTTTTTTTATTAATATTCTTATTTTGGGGGCAAATTGATAATTTATCTTATTTTAAGTGTGAAATTATAAAATCTAGGCACTTATAAATTGGCCATTAGGTAACCATAATGGTCATGAGAAGCCCTTTGAAGTCCAAATTCATCTTCTTTTTCTTAACATTTATGAACTCCTAAAATTTAAATAAAATTGTATTGATTTAAACTTTTGGGGAATTTTGAGAAGTGTACTTTTTGATGGAAATCATATACTTTGATTTTTCATAGAGTGTATACTTAAAATATAAACTTTTATAAGTTTTTTTTTTTTTTGGAATTTTAGGAATTTTAATGAATTCATTTGTTTATAGAATCTTTTTATTCATATATTAATTTTTATTTTAAATTAATCGCAGAGATCTGTTTCAACATCTCATGCATTTTGAGGCATCATGAATGAATGAACCTCTTTAAATCAATGTGGGACGTAATGGTGGCGGGTGTGAGCTTGTTGATTGAATATACCTCCAATTCTTCTTTTGGCATCCTACTTATCGGAATAGACTGAGTGAGATAAACTCATTCATTTAAATATTTTTGAAATATTATATTACTCATTATTATAATTCACAAATATCCTTTAAAATCAATCAATCATATTAAATGATGGTAATAAAAAAATATTTAATTTATGCGTGTACTAAGCATCTATATACAATAAGTTTCTTATATATATCATACATTTCATTTGATACACTACTCTGATACTCTTTTATCATACAATAGTTATAATAAAATATAATCACCGAAATGGGCTTGAATGTTACTCAACCTGAGCCTTATTTTACCCATTTTTTTGAAATAAATTTTAACATAATATGCGATGAGTTTAGAAGCTCAACAAGATAAGCAACTATTAAAATAAAATTTAAATACTCTAAGAATTAAAATAAATAACACATGCTGTTATAAAATTTTATAATCATTGTAAAATAAAATTATCTCAACAACCATTGGTTTAATAATAACTAAAATATTTCACTGAAATAACATTTTAAAATAATATTAAAAATTTAAAATGTTATTCATTATTTTTGATATATGCATATGTGATATCATGCTAATTCAATTTTTTTATAAATTTATTTCTCTTTTATTTAAATTATTAAAGTATAGAAGGAAATATTATCTTTCCTACTTTAGAATATATCATCTATGTGGGGTTATGTTCATTGGCTATTATTTAAAAGTGCACATTTATTGTTTTTCTGTGCCTGTTTTATAAACATATTTGCTTTGATACTCTTATCTTTCTTTGGGCTAACTTTTTGTTATTTTACGTGTTCATATTTAATTTTCACATTTAGGTGCACCTTTGCTGCTTTTCTTTTGCTTATTATCATGTTTATTATGGCTCACCTTAGCCACCGTACCTATACATATATCGTAAGCTAGTCCTTGCCATCCTATCCCCTTATAACATGCTATTTTTTAAGCTCAATGCATTTTCATCATTGAACATTTAAATAAACATGTGATTCATTATAAAGTATGCTGAACATTTGTATATACAAATGATCAATTTAAAAATATCATGTCTTTGCTTTTAAAAAGTGTCACTAATTAACAAAACATTTATATAATTATTATACATATAATTAAGAGTTTGTATTGTCATAATTTATGTGTGAACATTTACTTATGAGTAGAAAGCATAAATTTTTTTTATAAAATCAGAAAATTTACTGTATTGACTCATCAGTCTAATTTACATAAAAAATACACATGCAAAATATCTAAAAAAAAAGCGATTTCTATATCAGAATTGGCATATCCCGAAACTTCATTCATTTTAAACAAGTTAAAATGAATAAATTTTTCGTATTAAACTATGAATAAATTTTCAACTCCAATTAATTTAATTCATTCTCTATATATTCTTTTACCTTCAAATTATTACTCGTCATACAAGTCAATGTGCTTATCAACCTTGAATCAAAGTCATTGTATTGGAGAAATAACCCCCCCACCTCCCCGAAAAAAAAAAAAAAAACCATATTTTCACCTCAAAACTCGGGGCTTTTTCTTCTTCGCTGCTCTTCTTCCTCTTCTCTTCTTCTTTTTCTCTTTTAGCTCTTCTCCCTTCATCCTATTTACTCTTCTTTTCCTCAGTGTTTCAGTCTGCTTATTTTTGCCTAGGCGTTCATTTGCTTATTGTAAGGGGGATTTTGATATAACAAGGCGTTCACTTGCTTATTAGATTTTCACTGCAGCTACAATACACATGAACATTGAAATTAAAAAAAAATTAAGGAAAATTTAATGAAAATGAAAACTAATTGATATTTTTTAAAATTTTTGAGAGCTATCATGTATTTATATATTTTAAAATGATCTTTTTTAAGTGTAAATTGCAATGGAATGATTTTTTATGGCTTTCATAAAATTTGAAGTTTTGGTGTATAATTTTTTTAGAGTATTTTGCATGTATACATTATAAAAATTTTAGTATTGTAGTTCTTCCCTTGTAGGAAATTTGTCGTCAGAATTCGTTTTTTCATAATCTGCTGAACAGGTGAGTAAATTTCTGTTTCATAAATTGCTCTTTTTTCCAAGTTGCTTCTTTCATTGATCTGTGTATCCAATTCACTTTCACTAAAGGAATTTGTCTATTTTTTAGTTTTTTTAGCATCAAAATCTAATCTTCTTTCGTGTTATTTTTTTAATCTAAGTTGGATTGTTTTTTTATTTCTATTTCATTATTAGTTATCTTCTGTTCTATGTTGATAATTCATTTGTTGAGCATTGATATATAAAAAATATCGTTCAAGTCAGACATATTTCTATGAGCAATGTTAATCTGTAAGCTTTTTACATTCTTTCAATAATTTTAAATGGTCCAGTGTACTTGGGAGTCAACTTCTCTTTTTGATTAAACCTAAATATACTTTTCATTGGCTTAATCATTAAAAATACAAATTCATCTATTTCAAATTCTGTCATTTTATGCTTGGGTCATTATTGGAGTACATGTGATCAAGGTTTAAATATAAACATATTCTACAACTTTTCTTGGTTTAGAATTTAAGGAGAAACTTTCAAGCAACCTTTTCCTTTAACCAACTTATCATGTAATTTTGCTCTGCAATGGGTTTGGAGAATCAGTAGAGCATAGAAACAGGTTGAGTTTGTTCTCCCAGTTTTGTTGGTTTGCGCTAGGTTCTTCATAAGTGTCACAAATGAGAGAAACGACCAAGTAATCAGAAATTTTATCAAGAAGTCTGCTGAATTTGTTACTTCCACATCTGGAGTGTTTCCTACCTGTTCTGCCTTTTACAGCCATGCATCATGTATGCTGTACTAAACAGGGGACACTAACTCGCTCAACACATCTAGTGCTGTAAGCGTCAGGAGCACCATTCATTGCTTCAGACCAAAGGATGGGCGAGCAAACTGGGCTGCAGTTGATAAACATTTTTCTTTTTCCACATGAACATTTTTCTTTTTCCTGGTGGAAGTACTTGTTTGTCCATCTATTTCAAGTTTTTAATTGTGACGCAATATACAAGGGGATAGAGTTATGCATTAAAAATAAAAATAGAAGTATGTTGAAAATTTTGAATTGGTTTTACATAAAAAGAAAAGTACTCACCATTTACAAGGATGCATATCACAAATTTCCGGTTTCCACTTCATGATCTTTTTGACGGTGGTTATGAACCAAATATTTCAACTTGACTCTGAACTCCCACTCTTACATTCTTAGAAGGGACTTCTACAGGTTCTTTCGTGACCTGCACATCTCCTTGTTAGAAAGCTATTTCTTGATCATTTATGTTCTTTTGGAAAGTTGTCCTTAGGGTTCTTACACCTGTTTTCTCATTTGATTTGCAGAGAATGGTTTCCTTGATGGGAGGACGTTTTTCAAAGCCTTTGATAGCAAACCAAGTTACTCATCTCATTTGCTATAAGTTTGAAGGTATTGCAATTAATTTTACTAGAATGTACTTTATTTAGTTCTACCTTACTGAATTAAAAGCTAGGGAATATAATTTCTGCAACATTTTTTAGTTCATTTTCATGCTTAATCATTGGGAGGGTGCTCTTATATTTTATTTCTATTTTTTTAATTTTTCTTTCATCTACCCAAATCTACCCAATCTGTTAGTGTGACACTAAAGGAAAACATGAATTTCGATCATTGATCTGTGTGCTTTATTTATTTGTTTGTTTATATATTTTGATATTTTTGAGCGATAGTTTATACACTTAAATTTACTTATTACGAGTAAGGTTGTAATGGATATGAGATAACTAATGTTGGTATAATTGCACAATATAAGATATGCCTATTTTGTTAGTGAAGTTAAGCTGATCAAAATATTTTTGTTTTCGTGATGTTCGCAAAAATACTCTAGCACTGGCCATTTTCCTGTCATTGCTTTTCATCATTCAAATAAATCTACAAAAAAAAAAGAAGAAGAAAGGTTTCATTTTGATCGGAAGACTAATAAAACAATATGCTATCTGTCCCCATAGGGATCAAACCCATGTTAGAGGGGTCTTATTCAGCTGCCTACCAACTCGTCACAAAAAAAAGAAAATAAATATAAACCTGGAGTGGAAATTTGCTTGTTTTGCTGAAATTCAGTTCGGAAGCATGCTTTGTTGGAATCCTGTGTATTTTAGTTGAAACGTGTCATTGCAGTCAAGGTGTTGGAGTATTCTCGAGAATTGCAATTTTTGGGTATTTCAAGATTATAAATAGGACGTCTGAGACATGTATTTCACAAAACAAGTTTATAGGATTTTATCCAAAACCAGACCAAAATGTAATGAACTAAGTTAAGTTGAAGTCCTTGGAAAGAACTGTTTGCAAACACCTTGACATTCTTTGTGAAATCAATCTTCGAGAGCCCTATGACATTACATTTTTGACGTCGATCAATAATAGGTATTTGCCTATGTTTCTATTTGTATTGCTCTGTTACGAGGGCGCCTAGCCTAGGGGAAAATTTGTCTTTGTACACCTAAGATCATTTAATCTTTTATTATTATTATTGTCGGGTATAAACAGACTTGTTATGTCTAGGGTGAGTTTTATGCATGAGATTGAGTTGTGAGTCTTAGGTTTAGATTTTGGGAGAGATTTCCTACCTCTTGAATTGTAGGAAGTAGGGGAGATCGCCTACCTATTGAACTGTATGTGCTTATTATTTGTATTTGTGTTAGTTGTTTGGGTTATTGCAATAAGATTTTTTGTTTGCCTTAATTTTTATACAAATTTGTGGATTTGAACGTCGAATTGTATCGAATTGGCATCAAAGCAATTTCTGGGAGATCACCGACAAACCTGATCTAATCGAGGCCGATGGGACCTCCAAAGGAAGCAGCAACCGGATTGCGACCTGGAGGCGGCATTACAATGCGATTTGAGTGGTGGAGAAGGATTGTTGCCTGTTGGCAGCATTACCTCGGAAGAAAGTCTCACGAGAGTTGCAGGGTGTAAAAACGGGGAGGCAACTTACAGAGACCCGAAACTCCCTTTTTTTTCTTCTTTAGGTGCTGTTTGTGCGTTATATTCGCGATCAGAGCCATCTGAGAATGCAGAAATGGGGGAAAACTCCCATTTTTCTTTTCCTTACGTTTCGTATACTAAATAAATTAGCTATCAGAGCTATTTGGGAAGGCAGAAATGGGGAGGTGGCGTACAGAGACCCGAAACTCCCATTTTTTTCTTCCTTATCTGCCGTATATGAGATATATTCGCCATCAAAGTTATATGAGAAGGCAGAAACAGGGAGGTGGCTTATGGAGACTCGAAGCTCGCGATTTGCTTTTCCTCACATGTGATGCAGTTGCGATCTGAATCTCGATGTGTAACTGGGAGGACAACGATGTCGTAATCACCTTTCCAAGTGTTTCATACTATAATTTTTTTTTTGAGATCAACAATTTTTCTAAAATAGATGACACCAAACAAAGTAGATGATATGGAGAAAAAAATTGGATGAAGAGATGGGTTAAATAAAATTTGGGATGGAAGAAATGTTAACCATCATATAAGAAAGGTTCTCTTCTATGGAGAAGATACTGGAGGATCAATATGAGTGCTTGGACGAAATTCGAAAGATGCTAAAGTGGCTCATTGAGATGTAATCCAAAAACCTGTCGACAACTCAATTTGCAAACCCTAACCAAATGTTGACTGGAGCATCTGTGGCAAGATTGAAAGGGAAAGAGATCTAAGTTGAGGAATATGAAAAAAACATCCACCATCACGAACCTCCTCTCTGGGCTCCGATTAGGGGTGGATTAGAGATTTCTGATGGAGGTAGTTGGGTCAAAACATAGAGAAGGGATTATGTCAGAGGTATGGAGGAGCACGAAGAAGGAGAGAAGCAAAGTGGGGATATGACTATGGTCGAAGGAAGAAGTTTTACCCTTGATACATGGGGGAAACAACAGAAGAAGAAGTTGGGGTGGAGATGTTAGAGTTAATAAGTTGAAGATGTCGATCTTTGAGGGCAAAAACACACATGAGTGGGTGTATCGGACGGAGTGATACTTCGCAATAAACGAGTTAGATGTAAGGTTGTCAAAAAAGCTCGTTGTTCACGAACAACTCATGTTTGGCTCGTTATGTAGCTCGTGTTCAGCTCGTTCGTTAAGTAAACGAGCCAAACACGAACATATTTTTAAAGCTTAAATTATAACCGAGCCGAACACGAGCAACTCTTTGTTCGCTCGTGTTGCTCTCGTTTTAGCTCGAAATAAAAAAAAAAATTATATAATTATTTATAATAATATATTACATATATTATTTATAGAATAATATTATATATATTTATATGTAATTGTAAATTATAATAACTCGTTTGGTAATGTGGTTATGTGTCTTATTTTGCATACATTTGGTCCAGGTTCGAAGCCAACACTCTACATTTATTTTTTTTTCAATTTAATTTTAACGAGATAATTTTGAGCCGAACACGAACACGAATATTCAAATCGTGCCGAACATGAAAACCTGTTTTGAACACGAGCGGTTTTCGAACATGAGCAATTTCAAACGAGGCGAACACGAGCCACGCCTAAGCTCTCTCAAGCTCGACTCGTTCAACCCTAGTTAGATGGGGTGGAGAAACTCATGGTGGCATGATTCTGTTGGGAGGAGAAAGCCTTAGCTTGGTTTCCGTGGAGGGGAGTTAGATACCTAATTCGTTCGTGGGATGAATGTAAGGATTGCTTGTTGGAACATTTTTGAGCCATTCCGGATGAATACGTACACGAGCAATTTTATGCCTTGACTCATGAGGCGACTTTCATGGAATATATGGAGAGATTTAAATTATTGTCAGAACGACTATTAGGGATTTCTAAAGCAAGACTGGAGGGGAATTTCACGAAGGACTTGAAGCCCATATATGGGCAACACTCCGACTACTAAAACCACAGAGATTGATGGAGATGATAGAGCTAGCCTAGAAAGTAGAAGACAAGGATCAGATGACGATTCTAAGGGTAAATTTGTCTTTTGTACACTTAAGGCTAATTTAGTCTTTTATCATTATTGTTGTCGGATATAAGATTAACTGGTGGGTAAATTTATAAGACGGTGTTGAAACTTGCAATGATCTATGGCGTTGAATGTTGGCCTTTAAAAGAGAAGCATAAAACTAAGTTAAGTGTTGTCGAGATGAGAATGATTAGGTGGATGAGTGGCTTTACACTTAGAGACAAAATGCTAAATGAATATATTCGTGATAGGTTTGGTGTAGCTCCAGTGACAAACAAATTTAGAGAGAATTGTCTTAGATGGTTTTGTCACATTAAACGTCAACCATTGGAGGATCCAATTAGAAAAGTAGATGTTTTAGATTCGACTTATGTTAAGAAAGACAGAGGTAGACCAAGGATGACTTGGGCCTATTGTATAAAAAATGATCTTAATTTATTCGAATTGAATGAAAATATGACACTAAATAGGACACAATGGAGAAAAAAGATTCACGTTGCCGGCCTACTTAGTGGTATAAAGGTTTTGTTGCTGTTGTTGTATCATGATTATTGTCGGATATAAATAGGCTCGTTTTGTCTAGGGTTATTTTTTATGCATGAGATTGAGTTGTGAGGTTTTGGGAGAGATTTCTTACCTCTCGAATTGTAGGAAGTGAGAGAGATTGCCTACCTCTTAAACTCTAGGTGCTTATCTTTTGTATTTGTGTGAGTTGTTTAGATTATTGCAATAAGAATTTTTGTTTGTCCTAATTTTTATGAAAATTTGTGTTGATTTCAATGTTGAATCGTATCATGTTTGTCATCTTTGAATTAATATGGGTTTGGCTTTTTTGAATCTGAACTTATTACAAGATGCCTCAACTTTTGTAGGTGAAAAATATGAACTCGCCAGAAAAGTTAATATAAAGCTTGTCAATCATCGATGGCTGGAGGATTGGTATGCTTAAGCTATGTCCATCTATTGAATAACGATTGCAAGATTTAGGTTCATTTTTTCAGTTACCCCACAGCATTTGCACATTTACTGATTCATTATTTCTTTACAGCCTGAAGGCTTGGGAGATCCTGCCAATCGATAGCTATAAAAAAAGGTTAGTGTATACAATAATCCTTTGTATTACTTGAAGGTGGTTATATATCGTTTTATAATTAATGTCTTTCTTTAGTCTTTTTTTCTCTTCACAGAAATAATTTTTAATTTTCACCCTAATTATGTATGCTCTACATCTCTTTAATGTTGTTTTCTTTATGTTTATGTTTTTCAATGAAACCACAAATTAAATAGGTTTTGGCTATGTAATTGTTATCCATGTGGTGTTAAGATAGTGAAAAATTTGATTTGGGTAAGTTGAGCATGTACATGGGAAGCTAGAAGTGCCATAGATTTAGGTAGAGATAATGTTAGAGAGTTAAACAAAATGGTGGAATCAACATGACATCTCATCTTATGGCTAACAAGAATGCTGGAAGATCCACATAACTGGTCTGAAGTATTTAGGGTGATATGGTTTCTAGAAGCGCTTATGAGATTGGATAATCCCTATTTGACCTTATTTATTTCTTTTTTTTTTTTGGTGGTTTAAAAATTGAAAGTGGATCCTCAGAGTTTTTGAAAATATAGTAATTGATTTTCTCTTAGAAGTAAAGACGCACTACTGCTCTTGCTGCGTGAGCCTGGCATTATACTATTGGGAATATACTGCCTTTCTCTATTGGGAAGGGTAGAACTATAGATTCTTATGCTGTGCACATTTCCACTATCTATATTAAGATTCTTTCTAAATGAGGTGACCTGTTCTTTTTAATAAGCTCTTTTTTAATTCATTATCTGTTTGAGGGCGGGGCTTTGCTAATCAAAGCATGCACTGTTTAGGTTTTGAATTTGATCTGGGGGGTCTAGGCTTCTCATTGGCCTAAACCTCTATGCTTGTTCGAAGTTTCATAAAAATTTTGAATTGGTAGTATGTGCCTATGACTGATTAATGAATTGCTAGAATTGCATTGATTATTCTCCTTTTTCCCATTTGATACCCGTCTACCTACCTAACTGAAAGTAATTTATTTTCTCATGCTCTTTCATGGCACTAATTAGTTTTTCTAATTTAAACGGCTATTCAATATGCCTTCATTATCATCATCCATTATCTATCTATTTGCTATTGTGCTTTCTTTGATTATATTTAAAATATAGTATGCAAATTATTTTTAAAAAAAGGCTTTTATTTTTTCTTTCTCTGAAAACTTATCTTCTTGACCTGTTCTTTTCATGTTTCTGTATTGTTTTATTAAATGGTTACATGCATTAAACTTGCAGCTTCACGTTTTATTCAGTTCAACGATTTTCTCTTTCCCTTGGTAAAATTCTGACATGGTTCTGATTCTTTCACAACAGTGGGTGGGAGTTAGAGATGCTTGAGGCTGAGGCTATGGATTCTGAAGAAGAAGAAGCTGCGGATGCTTGTAAAAAGGCTACAGTGCAGAGAAGTAGTGCAGAATCACCTACTGTTCCAGTTGTAATGTCAGTTACCATTGGTTCTGGTACTTTGGTGGACACTAGAAACCTTGGCCTGAAGAAAAATATTTTAACTGCGAAGCCATCTGATCTTTCTGTTGATAGTCAATTGATTTCTAATTCACCCAAAGGAAACAGTTCTGGAAAAGCTACTTATATTTGTGATTCCAAGAGTGGGGTCGTTGATGTAAATCGCGGCGTTGCTGAACAACTTCCTGGTTATCATGGTATGGGTATCATCAATAGCAAACAGCCAAATACTCCAGATCTTGTAGATTTAAACATGAAGTGTAATGGTTTGCTCTCCAATTTAAGGAACAGTTCGGTGGGTATGACTTCTTGTGAAGACAACAGGAAATTGGATTCTGTAGGATACTCTAGAAGAACTACTGAGAAAGTTGTTTCACCGAAAGAAAAGTTTAATAACTTGTGCACCCTTGATAAAGGAAAACCTGAAGAAGTAAGAAAAGATGATGTTAATGTTAGTTCTTCAGAATCGATGGACGAGGCTTCAAAGAATTGCATATCCGATAATTTAGTTAGTCCAATAAACGGTTTAAAAAAGACATACGTGGAAGGACAAACTCATGTCTTGCCTAGTAAGCGCAAACTTTCCGATTCAGTGATTAGTTTAAAATCAATAAAATCAAATCAGGACTCTGGCTTACTGGATGCCCCAAAAGGATTTAATTTGGCAAAACATGATTTTCTTAAGCCTCAGCAACGAGAACTAGAAAATACACCTGCTCGTGATGAAGCAGGGACGGGTATCTGCCACATGGCAGAAGGCAAGGATGAATTTCATCAAATGGAAAGGTTCCCTCTTTCAAGTACTTGTCAAAGGTCTCCAGAGTTGGAACAGCACGACTCAGAAACTTGTATCAAACGAAGTCCTAAAAGTATGAGGCCCAGACAAGTTGAATATATGAATGCACCACATGTTGAGATTGATCATGGTCTTACTTATACAGATGGTTTCGAAGGTACTTCATTTGCACAACCCAGGGCAAACAAACGTGGTTCATTTTCAAAATCCAGCTCCCTAACCCGCAACAGGAAATTTCTTAAACATTTGCACTCAGCTTCTGTAGCTAATATATCCGGTAATTCCAGTTCAAAGTTGAATAGTAAGGATGAACTCTTGAGCGTTCCTTCTATGCCAGCATTGGATGGGACAGTGTGTGCAACTGATGAACCTGTATCTAGAGTTGGAACAATGAATGGCATTACTTCTCCTGAAGCTATGGTGCTTTCAGATTGTCCGCTAAATAATGAAACTGGGCTGGCTGAGGATAGAAGCACGGGAAATGAGTCGAACTTCCTTCATTCACCATTGGCTGCTGATGGTGGAAACGTAAACGAAGCTCCTATGAGCGTGAGGGTACTTGAAGCACCTTTGAAAAGATCAAGAAAATCTGAAGTAGATATTAAATCTCACGATTTTGATGGTGTTTCAATGACATGCGAGACTGATATTCACAATAAAGCACCCGAACAACATGAAAAACCAGGTGTGGACCAAAATGCTTCTTCATATGCATTAAAGGACTCTAAGGTAAAAGATTCTGTTTGCACTGAGATTGATAGATTTTGCACGAAAGGCAAAGCAAATGATGTCTCTATTCATCGCAACTGCAAAGTGCTTGTTAGTCATAATACAGGCTGCACGCCTAAGCTAAGCAGAGAAAGTTGTAAAAATAAAAGTTCTAGTGATCCGCTCAGAAGCATCAATTCAAACAAGACAGCCACTAAATTAGGAAATGGCATTGGGGAATTGGGTGATGTTGACAATCTGAATGAAAAGGTCGAGAAGGAAGGCTCACCGATGAAGGAGAAAGAAGTGGAGCATTGTTATGCACCTGTAAGCAACTCTAGCATTAGTACACTATATACAAAACAGCTTGACCAGGAAAAGGAGAACGAGCTGAAAGATAACTGTAAATTGTTTGTCAAAGAAGGCAATGATTGTGATCAAAAAGTAAAAAAAATATGCAAAAAGAACCTTAGCGCTAAACGTTCAAGCAGAGATAATATCAATTCATTTACAAAACTAAGCAGTTCGAGCACTGCGATTGAGCCTAGGTGGTTTATATTAAGTGGTCATAAGAGTCAGAGAAAAGAGTTCCAAAAAAAATTAAAACAGCTCAGAGGAAGGATATGCAAGGATTCTCATAGTTGGTCATACGAGGCTACACATTTTATTGTACCAGATTATGTTCGGAGAACCCAGAAGTTCTTTGCCGCTGCCTCAGCGGGAAGGTATCACTGAATCAGCAAACTTGATTTTTTTCTGATTGTTTTATGTTAATAATTTTGGTATTGTTGTGCTCATAAAAAAATGCTATTTTTGATCGCCATTGTCATTTTTGGATCTCAACACAACTTCAGGGGATAAAGCTTGGCTTGAACCAACTCATATTAGGTTGAACAGCAAGTCCAACTACTTCTAAATTAACTGAACTAGCCCATAGATTTGTTTCCACCATCAATTAGCTCTTGTGCATGGATAAATTAGCCAAAATGAGGCATGGATTTGGCTTTGATCAATTTCATCAGCTCTTATTCAACACTACCTATTTTTAAGCTTTAATTGATATTTTGATCTAAACTAGTGAATGAGTGTAACACCTCGTTATTAGGGTGATGTTTCTGTGCGAAGTCAAGTGGCTTTGTCTTCTAGAAAGAACATGAGTGGAAGAATGGAGAGGGAGTGACCACATGCGATTTCAATTCCTAGGAAGATGGATTGAGAATATGAGATACTTATTATTAGTGAGGCAAAGCAGTTGAAGGGGACAATCCCTTGTGCGAATTGAGACTGATATCGGGAGTCGAAGTAGCGTGACTCGACTTACTAGTGAGTGAAGTGAGAGCAAGAGGGAGCCGAAGAAGCTGAAGAGGGTTATATTCTTAATATATAAGTCGTGGAGAGGAATCCATGAGTGACAACTGGTGTAGCGGCTGAGTGACGAGTATTGATTGATTGTTCCCATGCGAGCAAGCTTGTAGAAAAGATGAATGACCGATATCATATGGGCAAGTAAGGTGCAGGTGGGTTTTGTCTGGCCGAACCGATGCAGATGTATGAAGAGTCTCTTTCTACTCGAATGGTAGTTGCAGATGGATGTTAATGAAGGTTAAGGAACTTTCTTTTTAATTTTGACACAAGTTTTTATCAAATTGAAATTATAAATTAAAATTTAAGTTTCTTATGAGCACTTAAACAACATATTATGTTATTAAGGTTCAAGATAACATTAACTACAAACACAAGAAGGAAGATGTCTAGGGTTTATTTGTTCTTTTTGTTGAAAAAGTAAAATCCAAACTTAGCTTACAATTTCTTTTAAAAATTAGATGAAGTCCCCTTAAGCAAGTAAATTTTAGATTTAAATTGTTGTGATGTCAAAAGTTATATAATTCCTTAATTTTTATTTTAAAAATAATGATTAAAAATGATTTTTGTATGTTATTTCTCACTCATGTTTATTTTATAAGATTAGGAAGAATTATATTTGTGAAATTTCGACTGACGTCTTTATAAAATTATGAAGAATGATGTTATGTGAATTTTGATTGACATCAGGATTATTTGTATTAGGAAGGACATGAAAATAAAAATAACATCATTTTACATAATCTCAATTTTTTTATAATTAAGCCTAAAAAGTTAATTTATAATAGATGTAATCCTGGGTTTATTTTCTTTGAATATGTACATTATAATACATTTAATCTTTTTAGAAAATTTATGTGATATTGTGTTATTAAAAGTGAAGACTATTATAATAAAAGTATCGTTAAATGGAGAAAATATTGATAAGTGATAACTAGATGATACTTAAAAGGTAATTAATGTTTTATTGGTTTATTCTAATGATAGACTTTAAAATATGTAGTCATATATATATTAAGTGTAAAATATAGTTAAAAGTATAGGTTGTTTAACACATGAAAAGTTTGGGTTGATCTTACTAAATAAGATATGTATCTAAATACGCTGTATGAGTTTTTGCAGTAGTGCCTGGTTTTAGACAAGTTAGAATGAATGCTCGACAAAATTTTAAGATCAAGACGTTACATAAACTCTCGGTGGGTGATTATATTTCTAAATTAGAACAACATATCTTTCTTTTCAACTTATTTTATTTAACAATCATGGTTTTTGATTTAAGTTCATTTCTTTTGTTTCTGTTGATTGGTCTTTTGTAATTGATATGTCCTATTAGTAAAAAAAAAATTTTGCTTGTTAGTTTTATAAAATGCTTATACATTTGTCTTAAGCCTTGGGGAGACACTAGTTTTGCACAACATAACTCATAGACTCTTACATTATGCCATTTAATAATAATTAGATAAACATTATCAAGACAAGATATGTTACAACAAATAAATGAAAAAATTGTATATATGAATACTTGTATGTGCATGGTTGAAAGAAAGAATTCTTTTTTATGATACTAGCTGGAGATGCTAACGTACCCATGCAAATTGATACTTCTTGTCGCCTTAAACAGTAGAATTTATATCACTCGTTGTTGTGTTGTCGTGGGATATATCAAACAACGGTGAGTAGGCTCTTTTTCACTTCAATCAATATTATACTTATTTTATGCCTCATTGTGCTAATTGGGTACATATGGGCCCAAGTTGAGCTGGACTGTGTTTAGATGATGCTTCTGAGATAGATGTAAAAATTAAGATATAGAAAGTTCATAAAGTAAGAAGTTGGAACCTCAAAATGACGCTTTAGTACCAAAAAATTCAACAGTAAAACAATTTTTATTACACAAAAGCAACAAATTTACAATCCCACCTCAAAACAGAAATAAAAAACAACACAATACAAATATGTTGCTAGGGCGAAGCAAGGCAACCAGTTCATAGAGTTGATGTGGCTTGGGGGTAGTGGTTGACAAATTAAAAGGGTGCAAATAGGGAGGTGGTAGGTGGGGAGAAAGTGGTGGTTGGGTGGTGAAGGGGAAGGGTAGTTGGTGACCGATTGGAAGGGGGCAGGTTGTGAGTAGGCTGCGACAAGCCTGTAGTTGGATGGGGATAACATGTGACTTGAGGGAGGCTAGCAGTAGGATGGGGAAGTTGGCGGTTGGAGCAGAAGGGTACAAGATGTTGGTGGCATCAAAGGAATGGGCAGGAGGTTGGTGGTGGTGAGCAGAGAGGTGTGAGAGAGAAAGACGACAACAAGGAGACAGACAGGGGATGGGGATACATGGAGATAATTATCCTGTAGAGTAGGAAATAGTCGGAGCACCACTTGTTCTCGGATACATCCCTAGCAAGGGAAAAGATGCTGCCGATACTAAAAACAAAAATAACATGTATATAATAGAAGATAACTAGAGGGGGAGACCCCTCCCCTTGAGCTGCAACCCTAATCCAAAGCAAGGATTCAACCAACCTCTCTTGTAGCATTGCGATGAACCGGTTCAACAAGCCTCCCAACTGGTTTAGGCCCTATCCCCACATCAGTCTCTTGGTATTAGAGGGGCTTCTACCTCATTCATCTAAGGTTTTGTCTGCACGTTGACATAACGAAGTTGCTATAAACTCTAGGGGTTGAAGGATCTTTCACTGCGACCTTGCAGCCCCTCACTATCTCTCAAAATAGTAGAGTTTTGTCTACTTACGAGCCTACATCCATTTCAATCCAACCTTATGGGATTACACTATTGAATTAAATTGGGACTTTGCATCACGCATCTTCTATTGAATCCTCCCAATAAAACCCAAGGTTGTCTTAACTTGATTTGAAGTGAGGGTAACTTGAATATCCCCGAATTGTAGTGGTCATGGTGGTACAGTATCGATTGTAATGCTCTCTGTCGTGACTACACCATGTTCGGAGTCGACGTCTCAGTCCTATTATCTTCTATTGTAACCAAAATTAATCCCACCGACACTTCTCTATTAATAAGGGTACTGGTGATCTCGAACTCCGCAGAATGTAGAAGAAGAACGATGCACTTACATCCTTGGTGAAGGCTAAGTATTCCTGAACCCATCGTGCTGAGTCTTACTGTTAAATTGTCATGATCTCCCCAACGAAAGGTGACAAGAATCCATAGAATCACAATACACCTGATCCTGTAGCTTGATTCCAAGCAAGAACTCCACAAGATATCCTCGTTCTACTTCAACCACGTCAGAGAATACGATTGAGAATGCCTGTAAGTTATGAGCCTTAATTTTTTAACTATCTCTGTAGATGTCACGCTTTTGATGTTCTCTCCATCGATGATGAGACTGCATAGCTTTATTTCACACAACAACAGTGTAGAATATGTTGGTTCGAAGCCACTGCGCGTCATTCGTATCCTCAGCTTGTAGGATCCATCAGACCATGTGCTTTTCATCCTCATTTGGTGCAAGATGGTACTCACAACCTCTTTCGTTGTCCCCTGCTTGGTAAAGGACAACTCTACTTGTCGGATAATTGGAGGAAATGAACCCAAATTCATGATACCTAAAGCATTTTCGGGCTTGAACTGTAGTGTGTGTGCTAGTCTTTTCAAGCTTCTCACTCTGAGTAGCTCTGTCCTTATCTAGTGTTTTCAACTCCACGAGGCATGCTCTTACTGATGTCCCCTATTGCAGGTGGCTGTTTTAATTGTGGAGGTTGTCTGCTTTGTTTTTGCTCTCTCAACTTTCAATACTAAAGTCTAGATATCTCCCATTGATCAATAGGGCAGCAGTTCCACAACGTTGCTAATAGAGGATTTCAGGCCCCAAAGATACCGGTTTATGGAATGTTCCTCTAACCGTTAATTCACATTTCATCTGCAGCTTGTCAAACTGTGCCGTAAACTCCTTCACTGATAGGTTTCTCTTTTTTAGGCGGAGTCTCAAAAATACTTCTTGTTGGTAATGAGGCGGTATGTAATTTCTCTCCCACTCGGTAATCTTGTCATTGCCCTCCTTTCTTTTGCTTATGCAAATTTTCTCACCATAAGGAAATTTTTTTTTTATAATTTAATGGTTGCAAGCTTCATGCTCGACTTTTGACACATCTTTTTACCCAACGATTCTCTCGATTGACATCAACCATTTGATGAAATCATTTGAATCCATACCTCCATTAAACTCCGTTAAATCCGCTTTTATTCTGAAATCTTTCTTCTATACGTCGTTTCTTCTCTCGGCTTCCTCTGATAATAAATTCCGAAGTGTCAGGTTCTGTCTTCATCACTGAAGTCCTCACTATAAAAGGGATTTCGATCCCCGTCCGTTTTCTTCACTTTGACTCTTCATATCACGATCGAGAGTAATCTTTCTCTAAGTCCTGTCATCGATCTCAACAAATATTTGCTGAAGTTGATAAATCTCTCACTATTTCTCTTTCCGATGGGTTCCAATATTTCCTCTTGTTGACATGGCTTGTGTCACAATCCGTCCCGAGGCTTGGAATTAATCAAGATAGGGACGTACGGTCGAACGGTGGAAATCAATTCTCTGCTATTTTTTTTCTAACACTAGCAATTGAATATTAAAATCAAAGAACCACTAAAGAAAGAAATTAAAATTAACAAATAGAAGTTTTTACCTTTTCGATTGTTGTTCTCACCTCATATATATATTTGATCATCTTCTATTCATCTTGTTCAAAGTTTAAAACCTAAAAGAACAATTAATATAACATAATGAGTTATCTAAAGATAACCTAGGAGTAATCATACTTCTAAACTACAGTAACCCAATAAAAAGAAATCAATATTTATACTGATTATTTATATTTTTATAAGAAATGTTATAATATGCTAGTTCTAAATATTTCTGTAAGAAGTCTTTCAATATACTAATGCATGTATCAATGACATTTACTTGATGAAAAAATATTCTAAACTTATATATGCATTTACTTTTAAATTTATTTTTTACTTTATACTCTTTACATACATATCTATTTGTTTGAGGATCCCTGACAATAATACATAGCACATCTCTGATTTCACAATCTAAATATCACATTTGTCTGGAGTGAAAAGATTCTTACTTGGCCATAGTCGATATTATTCTGCCGGCACAACGGTTAACGATGTAAGCATCACAATTGCCTGGGGTGGTAAGCTCTGTCTACTCGCTCATGACCAATATTATCTCGTCGGCACAATAATTAGTTACATAAGCATCACAGTTATTTGGAGTGGTAGAAAAACTACGCACGCAGGTACACTAGCATTCTCTACCTATATCATTAGGGGGTGAACTTTAAATATGCACCTAGAAGCATTCATATATAAGCTATTTCATTCTTTATAATACACATTCTTCCGAGATATCTTCATTAATTTACTAACATGCATACTTTACTGTTCAACGAATCATTATTCATATCTCACATCATGCATATGTCTTATATCATTCATATATCTTGTCTCATGTGTTTCTTTTATATCGTACATATCTTTTCTATAATACATATCTTGCATATCATGTCTAACCTACATGTTATGAATCTCATTCATATCTTGTATATTTTTTTCTGTCATGCATATTATTTTTATATAACAATATCAAGAATCTATTCTAATAAAATTCTAACTAAACTAAAACATACATGTAATTAACATACATGTTGAAATAAAGAAGATTTCTGAGATTTAGAGTATAATTACTTATCTCAATTGCTATGTTAGATTCTTAATCTTTGGTAACTAGCTGGACAGCGGGACAACCTTTATATTGATATTAGTAACCTATAAACAAAAATCAAACTTTAGTATTTAAATAATTTTTGTCAATCAAATTATTCTCTTAGCTTAGGCTTAATTTACCTTGAATTTATGAAGCCGTCCTACAACTAGCTTCCACATGCTCACCTTGAGCTTAAAAATTCATAAATAACTTAGGATTTCATTAAATTTTAGCTCATATTGTGATTTAACAAAAACATAATTCATTTTCCAAAACATATGTTAATTGAGCTTCACAACAAAACTAAACCTTCTTGATCCTGCTAAATCTTCTTCCTTCATTTTCCTATCTTTGCTTAACCCTCCCTTAACCTTGTTGATTTCCTGCTAAAAGCTTTTATGAAAACTCACAAACCAACTTCTTCTCGTTTCCGACACAACCTCATCTCTATTACGCATACCAGAAATGAAAAAGATGCACAATTTGTTGTAATTCTCAAAATGGAAGTGTGTTGAAGAAGATGAATGCCTAGAATATTGATCGAGCGAGTGTAGCATTTTTCATTTTCTCCCTAAACCGTAGACTTCTGCCTGCAACTCCCTGCGGTCATACATCTGTACAACCACACACATAGAAGAGGAATCAGGAGAGGGGAGGGAAAATGTTTAGGTTCAGGAAAGAATCCTAGCCATTCAACGCATCTCAGAGGTAAATATCACATGGGTAATGTCAGTGGGAATAGTAAATGTGGGATTAGGAAGAGATTTAAGATAATTAAGGTTTAATTAATTTAATTAACTCAATATCTTGTAAATTTTATCTCTCATTTCGTTCATGATTTATATCAAGTATTTAATATCGAATTGATCAATTTGATGCGTAAAATTTTAAAAAATTGATTCGATTGAAATTTGAGGGATACAAAATCTGAGGTAAGTCGTTAAAAAGTTTTACCTGATTTTTCAAAACTGGTTATTACGACTATGATTCGGGAATTGGGAGAGGGTATTTGGGGATAAGAAAGAAAATTTTGGAGTGGAGATGGTTTGGGTAGTGTGGATGCTATGAAACTTTAAGGATGAGCTTGCTCTGATACTAAATGATATCGAAGTTACTCAAAAATCCAATATGGAAGCATATTTTATTACACAAAAGAAATAGAGTTACGACCACAGCCTCAAAACAGAAGAAAAAACAACACAACACAAATATCCCGCTAGGTCGAAGCAAGACAGCTGGTGGCATAACAGTTATGTGGCTTGGGGCTAGTGGATGATAAATAAATGGGGTGCAGGTAGGGAGGTGATAGTTTGGGAGAAAGGGGTGGCTATGTGGTTGGGGACAAGCAGGCGCAGGGGAAGGGGAGTTGGCGATTGGCTGGAAGGGGGCATGTTGAGAGTAGGCTATGGCAAGCCTGCGACTGAATGGGGACAATTGGCGGCTGGAGGGAGGCTAGAAAATAGATCGGGACGATAGGAGGCTTGAGGGAGGCTAGTAAATGGATTGGGACGATAGGAGGCTTGAGGGAGGCTAGTAAATGGATTGGGACGATAGGAGGCTTGAGGGAGGCTAGTAAATGGATTGGGACAATAGGAGGCTTGAGGAAGGCTAGCAAATGGATGGGGAAGTTGGTAGCTGAAGTAGCAGGGTATAGGATGTAGGCAACATCAAAGAAATGGCAGAAGGTTGGTGGTTGTGAGCAGAGATGTGTCAGAGAGGTAGGCGACAACAAGAAGAGGGGGCTATGGATGGGGATAAGCAGAAATAATCACCACTGTGAAACAGGATACAGTCGGAGCACCGTCTATCTTCGGATATAGCCCTAGCAAGGGACAAGGCGCTAACGACAGGAAGTATGAAGGCAAAACCTGATGTCTAAAAAAAAAAAAAACTAAGGGGAGACACCTCCTCTTGGGCGGCAACCCTAACCCAAAGTAAGGGTTCGACAATCCCCCTTGCAACTTCTTGTTGAGTCGGTTCAACAAGCCTCCCACTTGATTCTACCCCTAGCCAATTTAGCCCCCAACCTGCGTCAGAAAGGTTAATTAAAAGTTAATGTATAAAAAAATATGTGTTTTAGATAAAATTCATGACCATATTTGATATCTATATGTTCAGCTTATCGCAAGTTTTTTATAACTTGATAGGAATGTTGAACATAAATATTTCTTTCTTTCCACTGGGCTACTATTATTTAGAAATTTAATTATTCCACTATATTATTTTATATAACTAATTTTGTTATTATTTAAATAATTCTTATTAAAATGTATGAAAAAAGAGATAATATATATACTGTTGACGGGGTAACATTGGAGCAAGGTGTACTATTTTATTTTCACTTAAATCTAAGAGTTTTATGGCTATTTCATTATTATTGGATTGGAATATTTTTTTTTTAAGCAAATGAATTTTACATCATAAAATTTTGGAGATAATAATTATAATATAATCGGCGCTTGATCATTTCTATATTGAAAATTTTAAGTTTTCGGGCCAGGTTGTGACAAAGAGCCATGTGCGTCTACATTTTTAATCTTGCAAAGCAAGTGTGAGGGGATTTTACAATGTTGGATGGATACTTGCATTGCCACATCGATTTTGCAAGTAGTGTAATGGCAGTCAGTGTTGTCAGAAGTGATGAAAGCTAATAAGTGTAGCTCTAACAGCTCGACGCAAGTGTTAATTTCTCCATGCATTGAGTTTATCTGTGACCCTTCAAATGAGTTTGGAGATACCCACTTTTTGTAACTTCCTCATGGCAAGTTTTATCCCCAAGTTTTCAAATTCCTCAACTCTTATTAATCCTAGGAACCTGGCAATATGGTTTTGCTTCCAATTTAATCCAGCTTTGTTGAAAGTATGGAGTATTTGCCCTCTTTTGCCCAAGGCTTTAAAGGAGAGGGGGTACCCATGGCGAAATATATAGTTTGGCTCAATCCAAGAAGTTTGTAGGTCATTGATGAGCAAAACAAACATGGTGTTTTGGATGCACTGAAGGTCCTAGTTAATGAGTTTGTTTGGAAATCTCAACACTAGCATTATCTGTTGCAAGTTTTTCCAGGTTATACGATCTTATTACTACACCAAGTTATAGTTTTGCGAGCCTTAAATCTAGAGAAGGTTGAATGTAGGAATTTATTGATAATTTTTTAAGCAATGAGGTAATGCGTAGACATACACATTAGAGAGGGCAGCATCCCTTTTAGTCTGTTGACAAGAATTTTGCCAACCACTTTGTATTTAGATTGGCAAAGGTTGTTGTGTTTGAATTTTGCAGGTGAGTTACATTTTCAATTTTGGGATTGAGAATTAACAAGGGCCTGTTTGGGATCACTTTATGTTTATTATAATTTTTTTTGTTTTTAATCTATTTTATTTTTATTTAATTTTTATTTTTATTTTTAGAAAACGTGTTTGGTACTGTTATGATTTATAAGTTTTTAAAAAATAAAAAATAAACAATATGTTTGGTTATGCATTTTTTATTTTTTTAAAGAAAAAAAATTATATTTTTTTAAAATGGTTGAGTCCATATGTGCTCTAGTATTAAGTTCAGTCGCCCATGACGTATACATCGTCTTCCTTGTTCCACACAATACGAAACATTACCTGTGGGCGGGCGGCAGACGGCGGGCTGGAAGCAATAACTTATAGGAGTTAGCAGTGAGCTGCCGGCTGTGACAGTGACAGTCACAGACAGGGCGGACGACGGGACTCGCTGCCTTCGATGTTTTAAAAACAGACAAAAACATGTTTTTTGTGTTGAGTATTATAAAAATAGAAGTGTTCATTTAAAAATAAAAAAAAAACAAACATAAAATAGAAAACAGTTAAACAAACACTATTTTTTTATCCTATTTTTTTTTTCAAAATAAAAATATAAAAAATAAAATTTGATATAAAAAAACCTCTAAAGTTTCTTTCTATTGAAGAGGCATGTGTCTACTTATGAAGAATTCCGACATAGCTGAACATACATTTGGACTCACAATGTGCCATAAGTGCTTGAAGTAGGGCTGTAAACGAGCCGAGCTTGAGCGAGCTCAAGCTTGGCTCGTGTTCGGCTCGTTCGAAATAACTCGTGTTCGAAATTGACTCGTTCGAAATCGGCTCGTGAACAGTGTGTTCATGTCTGACTCGATTTAAATATTCGTGTTCGTGTTCGACTCGAAATTCGCTCGTTAAACTAAAATTGAGAAAAATAGATGTAAAGTGCGGGATTCGAATTTGGATCAAATATATACAAATGAAGCACTAACCACATTGCCACATGAGGTGTTATGGTTTAAACTTAGACATAAATATTTGTAATATATTATTATATAAATAATATATGTAATATATTGCTATATAAAAAATTATATAATTTTTTTTTCGAGCCGAACACGAGCGAACAAACTGTTGTTCGTGTTCGACTCGTTTACATTTCGAGCTTAAAATTTTTTTTGTGTTCGGCTCGTTAGGCTTAACGAACGAGCCGAACACGAGTTGTTTAACGAGCCGAACACGAGCTGTTCACGAACAACGAGCCAAATTGACAGTCCTATCTTGAAGGAGGCGATGGCGACCAACTATAGTCTTATTAAGGCCCGTGTTTTTGACAAATTTTCAAATCTCATCCTCAAATTTTTGTCTCACAAGGTAATTGGAGGTAACACCGTCTAGGGCTCCTAGAAGGTGTTTAGGAAGCTGTTTTTGTGAGGAGGTGGTTGTGAAATAGCAAAGGAACAAAAAATATATGAGGGCAACAATATCTGGAAGGGGTATAAAGTAAAATCTGTTATCAAACAACTAGGTTGGCGTCGACCAATGGCTGTCCCCGCTGAGAAGGCAGACGACAAACAACGTAGTACGAATGTCGTGATGGTTCAAAACCTATTCTCGAACAAGCTACAAACACACCTCTTATAGAGGAATATGATACAAAACACTTCATAGGTAGAAGTTAGAGATTACCATTTCCAAAATTTAAGTCTGCACAAGTAGAAAAAATAACATGTAAATTGTTCCTTAAAAGAAATTAACCTAATTAAAAAAATTGAGGAAATGAAAGAAACAAAAGAAGGAAGAAATTGTGTGGGCCAACAACACTCTCTTGTTCACAAGAATTTTCACAATCCTACAAAATCGCAGTGTTCTGAAATCTCGTAGAATTGTAGTTCTCCCTCACATCCTGCACTAGCATCATTCTTCATAAGTAGGAGAGGCTTATGGAATCAATTTCACAAAATTATATTGAGGATATTGTTTTGTTGTGTCGATGACAACTTCACTATAGATGTTAGGCTCACTTTCTTTCCAAGCAACTCTAAAACACGCTTTTTTCCAAAGCATGCCCTGATAGTGTAAATAATCGTAATTTTTTTTGGCATAATCAGAGTTAGGACTACATATCTACGAGTGTTATCGTGAATCCAGTCTCGAGCAATTAAAAATATGACATGTTTCTCCCACTCATACTCAGTTGGGCACATCCGAGAAACAAGTATGCCTTTGAAGAATGAACCTAGGAATGAACTTGATGACATGCTCTATCACCATAAGTGATAACCACTTAGGAGGTAAACTGGCGATCATAATATTAGACAACTTCATCAGAGGCTGCTTTTTCTTTTTCTGTTATTAGTTTGGACTAATTATTATTTTAGACAACTATTGCTAGTTCTGCTAGTTCCACTCTCACTTGCTCAATTTGAAGGGCCTATTGAATTACTGGCATTTCTCCCTTGTCATTTGGAAGGCGACACTCCTTTGATTTATCACCTCCTGTATCTCCTGTGTCGCTATCAATATTTTCCATTGTTCTATGCTCAATGATGAGATCATCTACCCGTTTGGGCAATCAGATGCAATGCATCCAAAATTGTGTTCCTTGAAACACATCTTAGCTAGGATGAATTTGGGAGTGTTATTGGTTTCCATCTTTTCTCTACTCTAGATTGGTTTATAAGGTGGGGCAATACACCAAAATAATGTGCAATTTTTTTGTATTCATTTTATGCTTAAATTTGGTGATATTGCACTTTAAAGAATGTTATTTTCATGTTTTGTTTCAGGTATATCGATTTTAGGTAATTGAAGCAAAAAAGAGCAAAAAAGAGCAAAAAAGAAGATATTAAGAGTCAAAACGAAGTATTTTAACATCCTGGAGCCAGAGGCACTATTTTCCAGAGAGTTGGTACCATAGACGCCATTTTACAGAGAAGCGAGGCCATAAGCGCCAGAATTGGCATCAGAATTCATAGAACAGTGCAAACTTCAATAGGTTAGTGCCACAGACGCCAAAACTATCGCTAGAAGCATCAGACACGAATTAAGACGGAGTAAGGCGGTTAGTGACTATTTTGGAGCAGTTTTTGAAGGCTCCAATCAATTCAAACACCTCATGGAGTGATTTAATCCATCTAGACATTTTGGAAAGGCTCTTGAATGAAGGGATTAGCTCTTGGTGTGAAGAGGTGTGCCTTTTGGGAAAAAAGGAGGGAATTTTGAATTCTTTTGAAATGAAGGTTGACTCTAATTAAAAAGAAGAGTTTAGAGAAGGGGGGGGGAGTGAAAGGTTTGAAGAGGAGAGTTGGCGTGAGAGAGAAGTTTTGGGAGAAGAGAAGGTTTTTTTCTAGACTTGTATAAGGAGAGAGAATGTGAGAGATTTCTTCTTTATTACATTTTTAAGAGATAACTGAGTGTGAATGTAAAGAAAGAAAGTGCTTAAAGGGAACTTCAAGGGATTTGCTTGAGAAGAAATGTGAGATAAGTTGTGTTTTTTCTTTTCTTTGTGTTGTAAACTTGTTTTTATATATAAAATCTATGTTTTGTTGTACTATTCTCATGAATTCTGAGTAGATTTCTTTATATTTCTTCCTACAATGAGATATGATTTTGTTATGTAATATTTTAAACGTAAATAAATTGTGATGATTCAAACTCTGTTTTTCATTTATTTTTGGATATGACCAATTGAAATGTTAAAATTTGTTGAAAAAGATAAGATCTGAAAGGGTTATGTTTTCTACAACATGGTAAGAGTCACGTTCAATTTCATGGGTGGGAATGTAGTGCCTAGGGTTGCGTGCAAATAAATAGGGAAATATACTTTGATGGGTGCAAAATTGGAGATTTTAAGGTGACAGATTAAAATTCCCAATTTGGTTCAGTTGTTTGGAAACTAAAGCGAGATTGTTAGCCCTCAGGGGAGGGAGAAATGAGAGGTCTGGAGTGGCAGCCAATGTCCTCTCAAACTAACCACGTATTTAGAGACCAAACACTGTATTAGTCAATGTTATTTATGTCCACTTAGAGGATAAATGATATGATTAAAGGATATGATTGCTTCTATTTGACACAATATAATTTTATATGTATTTTAAATGATTTTAATTACTTCACAATCCATAAACTCATTGTAAAAGGGAATGATGTTTTCTTAAATTCGAACTCTTTGTTAAAAAAATTTGTTTAGTCTTTATAAGCTTATTTTTGAAGTTTAGCAAATGTTTAGTTAACTTAGTTCTTTTAATTGCATTTCATTTAGTAAATATAATAAATTTGCTTTAGATTTGTTTTGCATATTTAAGTTTTGTAGCTTGTATATTGCGTTTTACATTATAACTATAAGAATTTCCAACTCCCTGTGAGGTCGATACTTAGGACTTTATTAGAATCATTTATCACCCGAGTGATACGTATACTTTGGTTATTATTACGGGTTGACAACTTAAAAATTTTAAAAGTTCAAATTATTTATACTGAATTTATTTTTATTGGGATTGAACTGCATATTTACTATTTGTGTTGTCGTGTGTGTATTGTAATATTGAAAGGTATTTGCAACGCGCCACAAAATCGTGCATCATGAGGTTGGCTTGGGTGTTTCATTAGGTGTATTCTTCTTGTCTGACACGATGGTTGAGCCCAGTTTATCCTTGCTATTTAAGTTATTTTAATTTATGATTTTTTTCATCTACTATGGTTTGATTTTGTAGAATAATGATGTATAGTTATATATAAATCCAATTAATGCATCTTTATTGTTAGAATATTGATGTTTTTTTAAATTGAATTTCTTTTCTTTTAACAAAACATCTTGAATAATCTAAATTTATCCATTTATTATTAATTTAATTTTTTTAACTTTTTTACTGCATTCGATATATATATATATATATATATATATATATATATATATATATATATATATATAGTTTTAGTTTCTTGAAAGTTTACTTATAAATCTGAAGTTTTTAATTTTTTTTTATTTAATAAAATTAATCATCCCCAGTTATTAAAATAAACTTCCAATAATTTTTTAAATCTTAACTAACATTCTTGTCCATATATCATCGAAATTTAATCACTTGATTCTCAAAACTCCTAATTGTAAGTAAAAATCGGATCATTTTAAGTATTTGGAATGTATAAATTTTATATTAAAATGCTAATCTTTCTAATTTCACTATTAAGTTTTTTTTTTATCTATTTTCAATAAATAAATTATTTAATTTTACTATGAAGTCTAACCTACGTAAATAAAATTTCATTTAAAATGAAGTTTAATTTAAACCTGTCGTTTACTATTTGATTGCTTCCTTCACACCCAAACTCGCCTGTCGATTCACTCTAGCCAATTCCCTTGCATATTGTTTGTTAGAGAGAGGCTCAACGCCTTACCATGTTTTTCTTAACCATTTATCATTTCGTCGTGCGATTGGCCTTGTGATATAGCACAAATTTGGTTCAAGTAGAAAGAAGGTTCACTCGACCTCAAACTTCTTGTCTCACCTTCTCTGCACAAAATACTTATTGCTTGTGACAATGCTCTCACTTCTGCTGTCGTGTGTGACTGAATCTTCTATTTTGCGATCATTGCTTGTGACTTAATTTTCTGGTTGTGTTTGCTTGCATTGTCCTCACTATCTTCAGATACACTTGATTACTGTTTTTCGCTCGAGTTAATGCTCATCGTTACTTCAGCTTCATTTGAGTTTGCATGGCCCCATCTCACTCACACATGCTCTTCTCCCTCGCTCTTATGTTATGCTTATCTCGTATCTTTGGTCCCCCTTTTCTTGCTTCATCCCCTTTCCTCCCTTTCTTAATAATATAGAACCGATGCTAGCTAGTTCCTAAATTCTTAGGCCTTATTCATAAATTTGAAAATCCTAGACTTGACTTTTGTTCTTTGTTTTGGAGAGTATAACTCTATTGCTTGGATCCACTTGAAAGTTTTATGTTACTATGTTTAAATGTGTTATGAATTTTTTTTACAAATTTTAACTTTATCTGGAGATTAGGTTATACTTGAGCTAATCAGGCTACCAGATTTTGGTAAGATTTTGACCTTGTGAAATGGAATTTAGGTTTTATAAAAGATTTAAAACTTTTTTTAGTAGTGGGAAAATGTGTTTGGTTTAGATCTATAGAGCTTTTCTTCAATTTTAAAGAATTTTGGGTTGAACAAAAGGCTGGGTAATAAGATTGTTTCACTTGTGCTTTTGCTTTGGCCAACCATTTGATGTTGTGATTTGGCTTCTGATTTTATGGGGAATGGGAGTAGGAAAAATTACGGCGATATTAGGGGAAGGAGTAACAGTTACCATGGCAAGAACTTGATTTTTGACAAGAAGAGAAAAGTAAAATTGCAATATAATAAACATATTGCTCACCAAATCTTTGTCTCCTTGAGCTGGTTGCCAAGCATCCAAGTCTAGGATGGAAATTATTTTTTGTTCTCTCAATTATTCAGTTTTTTTTTTTCAAAACTTGGCTAAACCACAAATAAATAATCCACTTGCAAATCTTAAAAATAGTAAAGGAAAGACCAAAAGAGGGAGGAGAGGCTGTAGCCCTAGAAACCCTAAATAAATCATATAAAAATAATTAACAGCATTATCATGCTATTAATTATTTCTCTCATGATTTTGCATAATTTCTCCCAACATTATAAAATTTAAATTCATATAAAATCTAAATTTATAACTCCTTTTTAAGTCCACAAGAGTAGCATAATCTTAAGCAATTTAAAATTTCAATTAAGAAAGCTAAATTAACAATTCTTAATAGGTGTCCTCATCATATTCTTGTTCCTTATGATTCATTCAGTTAATTGTTGTGCATCACATATGCTTGCCATCTCAATATAAAACTCTAATGTTTAGAGCTTTATACAGATGGATTCTTAAGTCGGATTACTTGAGTGCCAGCGTCGAAGCCGGCAAGTTTGTAAATGAAGAACCCTTCGAATGGTATCACAAAGGCCTTACTGAAGACGGTGCAATCAGCTTGGAAGCTCCACGAAAGTGGCGCACTTTGAGAGAAAGGACTGGCCACGGTGCTTTCTATGGGATGCGCATTATCATATATGGAGAATGCATTGTTCCCCCACTGGTATCATTTTCCGAATAATTTTGCTCAATATTACTTCTCATTCTTCTCTAAACTCTTCAACGCTGCTATGAACTTCCAACTCCTTTGATCATATTGTTTTGTTTTTTTTTAACTTATTTCAATGGGTGTGGATTATTCGGTCAAAACTTCGGATTTCAAAAATACATTTCAATTTTTTGTTTTTTTAAAACTCCATATTCTGTTTTTGGCTTTTAGTTAGGTTTTGATTTCCATTCAACGGAACAAATAAAAAAAACTGAATTAAATGGAATATTCATGAAATTAATCAATATTATACTTGCATATGTAATTCTTTGATGTTTGCTTATAACACAACCACTAAATTTTGGTTTTTTCATGACCGAATCATTGATACCTATTAAACTTTGGTTTAGTTTATCAAAATTTTGATTGGTTTAATTTTTTTGGATTTTTTATTCTGGTTGCAACCAATTCGTCCAATTTGAAAACCAGTTCATCCAAATGAATGTTCACCCCTCCTTTTTTCCGAGCTGATCATAATTCATAACAATTCAGGACACCCTGAAACGAGCAGTGAAAGCCGGAGATGGCACCATTCTAGCGACCTCCCCTCCTTACACCCGCTTCCTTAAATCCAGCATCGATTTCGCCATCGTGAATGCCAGCATGCCGGTCATTGACGTGTGGATTCAAGAATTCTTGAGGCATGAGATACCTTGTGTCCTTCCAGATTACCTGGTGGAATATGTATGCAAGCCTGGGTATTCTCTTGAGAAACATGTTCTTTATGAGACCCATAAATGGGCAGAGAAATCTTTTGCAAATCTTCTTAGCCGCTCAGAAGAGCTGGTTTCTGATGAAGTTTCTGCTGAAGATGACTTGTCTGATATTAAATGCCTGGCCTGTGGTTCTCCAGATAGGGAAGATGTGATGCTAATCTGCGGCGACGAGGCTCGCACCCGCGGCTGTGGTGTTGCAACTCATATAGACTGCTGCGATCCCCCGCTTACGAAAGTTCCGGAAAGCGACTGGTTCTGCCCCAGCTGCCGTAGAAAGATGGGGAAGAAGGCCCCGTCAAAGACCAACCAAGTAAAACGCAAGAAGGGTAAGTGATCATTGTAATGTAATAAAAAAATTCTTGCATTTTACATATCTCAAATCTAAACTTTCATATTGTCATAGCATTTTGGTGCTATTTTTGTCGTGGTATTAAAAATCCGAGTGCCGTGTGTAAATACAAACGTTTAGGTGGGAGATATATAAATACATAAAAATTATGTGCGATGTATGTAAACCTCGACAAATCTTGATAGGTTTAGGTGTTTTAATGATACAGTTCTGTTCATTGTATGGTTATGTTTCCATGGTTGGAAGTTATGTAGGCCTTCACATAATTAGTTTTGCTTGCAGTGTTATTGTTATGTATCCTCAACAGTATGTAAGTTACTGATGTGTAGTTTAGAAATATTAGATTTGTCATTATTCTCTTATTTTGGATCAAAGTTGCTATTGTCCTGATGAGTTATTTTAATTTTTAATGATGTGGGACAATTATTTTATGACTGGAAGTTCAGAGTTTGATGCATCAATGGAATGTAGTAGTAAGATTATCTCCTAACTAGAGTTAGAAGTGAGCTTTATACAGGGAAGGGTTTGCTTGAAATGTTAATATATTAAGAAAAGTTTATTAGAAGAATTTTTGGATGTAAATATTAATATACTTATTTTATGCATGAGTAATTATAATTAATTTATTTTATGAAAATTTTTAAAATTATTGATATTTTTTAAATGAAAGGGGTGATGGAATTAAAAAGTTGGCCCATTATAAGTTGAAAAGATAATATTTTTAATGAGCAATATTATTAAAGATTTATTTTTTTATTTTGGATAAATAATTTTTGATTGGAATAAGTTTTTACATATTCTACTAAAAAAATATCCTAATCTAAAAATTTAGTGAATGCATGCTTAAAATAATATATTTGATATTTAAAAAAAAATATTTAATAAATTCTTTACAAAATTTATAGGCGAAGAACATTGTAATGCTAAAAATCAAGTTAATATATTTCTTTTTTTATTATTTATAAATAATAATATGAACTTTATACTTCTCCTTAGATGAGATTTAATTTTGCTGAATTTTCAAAATAGAGTCACAATAAATAATAAAAGGGAGATTTACTTACTATGTATTTACCCAAGCTTCAATTTTTAAGTACATTACCCACTTATGATGTATTTACCCAAACTTCAATTTTTAAATACATACTACCTTAACTACACACGAAAATGTGTATTTTGCTTTGTAAAAGTTAAAATGGTGGTATTTTTGACATGTTATCAAAGATTTGGGTAATGTAAGTTTGATTCTAAGTTTATTTATTCTTACACTCGTGTATCTTTAAATAATTTCGATAAAATTTTTTATGCTTTTCTCTTTCATGTCTCATAGCTAAATTTGTTCATGTGATGTAAGGATAGTTTTTTGACATAAACTTTTTTATGCTTTTGAACTATGCATGTCGTCATTTACTTCTAATCTGTTTTATTAGGTTGTTAAAACTTCTTGTCATCTAAGACTCCTAACCTTCAACTAGAAGATCAATTAGGCTAACACATCATGACCTAATGGAATAAACCTATTGCGAGATAAGTAATTACAATATAGATAAGGGGATTTTAGGAAACCTAAAAAACACTAGATAACTAAGCCCCTTTTAATTGTAATATACTTTCTACTCTTCCTATACCCTAGACATAGGCTAAAAACGACTGTACCCCTGGTTGTTAACTACTACATTAGGAAACTCATAAGAAAATATTGAGAAAACACTATAGGGGTGCCACAGAAGCATGATTCTCATCACTCGCAAAGAGCTCAAAATTGTTACCTGTCATTTCTGTTTGATGCTAGTTCTATTTACTTTTTCTTTTGTTCATTTCAAAGTCCATGGTTTAGTAAAGTAGAACTTCTCACGTTAAGAAGATTTTCATAACTATCCTTGTAGGTTCGAACCACTGACTCACAATATGTAAATCACTTCTAGTTGCGTGAACTACAAACCTACCTCATAACACATTTTACACATCAATAGTTTGTCGTCGATGCCTGAAACCCTAAACCCTAATCACTAACCTTATGATAATTTTAGTTAATAAACTTAAAATTCAGGTTTGAACTATGTCTTATTTTCTTATTTATTTACATTTTTATTATAATTTAATTTCGTTATTCTTTTTGAAAAATCTAAAAAAATAAAATTGTTTGCATCTTTATTTATATTTCTATGATTTCATATTTTCCTGTCCAACACTTGTATTATCCCTGTGAAATTCTTTAATTTTTTCCCATTTTTATTCGCATTCCCTATTTTGGAATGGTTTTGACCTTCACACACCTAATATTGCATGCTTCAGAGTAGTTTAGGTCAAATTGAAAAAATACTTAGAAAATTTTAAAAATTCTAAAAAGTCAAATAGTTCAAAAAATTTTTAAAAAAAACTTATAGACAATGAACCCTCATAAAGATCACAAGAAACTACTTAGAAAGATTGCTAACACGTGGGTAAACACAATTCACTCGAGTATCCAATACCCGGTCGTAGAAACCCACACATTTGAGCTGAGACCTGCCATAATCTATACGAAGAAAAAAAACTGGTTTGAGGATCGCCCACAAAAGATCCAAATATGAACCTAGCTAATTTTCTATAAATTTGTACCACCTTCAAGTTTAACGATGTCCCCGGTAATGCCATTAAACTAAGAATTTTACTTTTCTCACTTACGAATAAAACCGATAATCAAACTCACCTCCTTAGGATCAGGATCCATCACCTTATGGATTGACTTAGCCCAAAGATTCCTAGCTAAGTACATCCCTCCATCAAAGATTGTCAAACTTACGAATGATATCACACTCTTTACCCAAATAGATGGAGAGTTGATCTATGACGTTTGAGAGATGTTTAAAAGTTGCTTAGGAAATGTCCTTATCATGCCCTACATGACTGGTTAATTATCTAAACTTTTTACAAAGGGTTGGTATGATCCTTAAGGTTATTATAGATGCTGCAACTGAAGTACCTCATGTCAAAACCATTCAATGAGGCGTATGCTTTGATTGAGAAGTGTCAACTAATAACTTCAAATGGACATCTAATAGAGTCATACTGAAGAAAGTACCTACTCTACACGAGACTGACATCTTGACAATCCAAGCTTCACAACTAGTGGTCATCTCTAGAAAGTTAGATAATTATGGGATAAATTATGTGCCAGAATCCCTATCAAGTGATAAGATAATTTATAGATAAATATAAGATCCTAGCACTGATGTCTTAGAGAATGTAAATTTTGTAAGCAACAATTCAACAATCCATATTCCAACACCTACAACTAAGGCTAGAAGAACCATCACGCTTTTAACTGGAACAACAATAACCTAGGGGCAAGAAAACTAGTGGCGGGGGAAAACATGTGATTATGAATAATAAATAAAGCATGAGATGTCCTAATAAAATTTTATTGATATTTATAACTTATGATATTTTTTGTGTATATGACCATTTCTTTATCAAGTGTATGTTCTATGATAAAATAACATAGAAGGGGTACATATCTTGAATGTTGTAACATCCTTTGATAACAACATGGTTTATAAAATTAGACTTGACCAGCCAATTTGATCGGTTCGACTGTGAATTGTCCATAGGTCCAATTTCGACCTTTGAACTTTTAACATCTTCTTTTACTGATTTAATATCCGATCTGATTTTCACAGCCTTGCATTACACTTAAAATTAATCTACTAATTTTTTTTAGTAAATTTCCAACATGAATAATAATAATATTACCATTACTAATTATAAAATAAATTTAGTTTATCTATAAATATAAGTATATTATAAGAGAAAGGTGTTAATGAACAATTGATGAAGAATGAGGCACTTTCAAAAGAGGATTGACACGTCTCCAAGCTTGAGAAACATATATGAGTTCATTCACAAACAAAAAGACATTTGTGCGACAATCAACGGGTCGTAAGATCGATTGAAGTTTTACTTTAAATTCTTATTTACTTTAAATTCTTATTTGTTATATTATTTTCATTAAGTGTTAGCAAAATTTAAAAGGCAATTTTAATTTTTTTGATGCACGAATGAACTTATAGTAAGAAGTGAGTTGCGACCGATGAAGATCAGTGGAAGATGATAGGTGGTGGTCGATGACCGTTTGCGATGATCAATAGCGATCAGTGGTGGTCGATGGTGGTTGTCGGTGGTCGTCGGTGGCATGAGCGGTGTTGGACTTCAGTTCATTTTCAAAGCTTCAGGTGCTTTCTCAAGCCTCAAGCTTCTTTCTCATGAGAGGGTTGAAACTTTATTTATAGTATTCTGAGGGCAATGAATGCAAGAATACGAATCACTTTGATCAGACGATCCAAATGCTTCCCTCGATCAAACGACGTTTGATTGACATTTGAGTGCCTAAACGATGTTGGAATTGAGCAATCTTGGGCTCGTTGGACTTGTCTTGTCGAGATGCTCGATTTGATTATAAGCTTTCAAGATTCGACATTCTTTTAACCTTCTAAAGACTTCCAAAAAACTTCTAAGAATTGTTTAATGACTTGATCTGAACTTGATTTGACTCAGATTGAACTAATTTTAGTAATATTGAGTTCTTCTTCTCGAGTTAGTCAATCCAACTGTAAAGTTGTTGAAATCAAAGTTTTGGATGTGTTTTATTGAGATCTGAATATTTCTTGCTAAAAAATACTTCGAGATCCATGTCATACCTCGAGATTCATGTCAATTATAAAGATTTACTTTATATATATATATATATATATATTAAATAATGAAATGATATCTAAATTATGTTAAAATATATGCATTACATAAAATAAATATAAAACTTAAGTAAAATACATACATACACCAACATATACATATAAATCTCTTTTTATTTAATCACTATAATCCAAACTTAATATAATTATATTCCTTCAATTCGGTGAAGGACGTCCTCCCAAGTCATAAAAAACGGCTGCGGTTAGAACAAATTCCCCTCGCTACCCAACAAAACAACTTATTTACACTTCAGCCCCTCCCAATTCCTTATTAGCAGAACCAACCCTCAACTCTGCGCCTGCCCGGGTCACATGCACGTCACTCTCTCAGTTTAATAATAGTTGAGTCGTGACCGAGAAGCCCGGTGGCGAAAATTAATGGCAGATTTAACGAGACCCGGAAAGCTCCCACCGCTAGGTAGAGAGCGTCATAAATGGAAGGGTGCAAAAGTGGGTGAATATTGCTAAATTGTTAATAATGCGGGACAGAGCTGAGTGGGCAGCACGGTCAGAGGTGGTGGGAGATGGAACTCCGAACAGGTGTTGGCATTTCACAAGCACATGTGTGGGCCCTGCCAGGATTAGTTCCTTTTATAATTCTAATGTTAACAGATGTTTATGAGTAATGATTGATATAATTATAAAATTAGTTTGTTTTTAATGAAATGGCGCACAAGTATTATGTATTTAAATATCTGGCACATGAAGTTTGATATTTATATTTCTTACACTTTTAGTGTCTGTTTGGGGCAGCTGCATGTTAAGGACAAAAAGTCCCGCATCGGCTAGGTGTAGGGCCGAAAAACAGTGTTTAAATCCTGGGTTGCTCACTACCCTGAAGACTTTTTTTTGGGAGGTGACAAGTGATATCAGAGCAGATTACTGCCTGCCAGATGTGTGAACTCTTCATGGTCTAGTGGGAGCCTCGATGGAGCCGATCCGTGACGAGGGCGTCGCGTGATTGAGTGGAGGATAATGTTAAGGGCAAAAAGTCCCACATCGGCTAGGTGTAGGGCCAAAAAACAGTATTTAAAGCTTGGGCTGCCTACCATTCTGAAGAACTCTTTTGGGAGGTGGCATGCAGCTTATTAAAAACAACTTTAAAGCTACAGAATAATAATCTAATGCTAAAAAAATTTTGGTAACTATTACAATTTTTTTTAAAGTCAGACCGCAACTAAACTATAAAACTGCTACCGCACCTAGTTAGAAGTGGTGGAAATACACAGATTTCAGCTGCAGTTTTTTGCAAATTTTGCTAAAATGCAGTTTACCCAAACAGATAAAATTGCGGTGTTGTGTGTCACACTGCCGCCGCACTGCCGTCCTAAACAAACAGATGACTAGAATTTGCCACTCTATCTAAATCTAATGTAAATGAAGTTGATTTTCATTGAAAGTACAACTTCAAACATCAAATAAACTATAGAATGGACAATTAGTTAGACGCATATAATCATTCCAAAGTATACCATGAAAATCTCAAAGTTAATGTAAAATATAATGTTGATTTTATTTAAGAATATTAGGTCTTATAACCTCACCACTAAAGTATAGACAGTTTAATCATCAGGGGTTAATGTTGACTCAAGTAAATCCTTTTGTAAGCAAGATTTACATAAATACCATTTAATTCTTATCAATTTACATATTTGACATCTAAACTTTATTTTTTACATTATGCTACTTTAACCATGCATGAAAAAATGTATTTCACTTTTTATAAGCTTAAATAGTGATATTTTTTATGTCATATGAATATTTCATGATATAAATGTAAGAAAAAAAGACAATGTATAGGTATTTGATATGCAAATACATAGAAATTGGATGGTATGTATGTAAATGTTCCTTTTTTTTAATACAACAAAGATCCAAAGTTTAAATATATAAATGAAGCTGCCTGAGGAACTTCGGTTGGGTCAACTTGAGCAGTCCAATGCATCTTGATCTCCAAGATTCTTATCCCATAGACAAACATGTCTTCTATATCTTTAAAATATGTATAAATAAAATAAAAGTACATGAATGCATGAACCAATAAAACACATCTATATATAATTTGATTTAGTTGGCATGTCACAATAATGTGTCATGTTCACATTTGTAGCATTCAATTGTCTAACATTTAGGAGGACATACTAAAATATGTCTATCATGGCGAATATATATAGGAACATGTGCTTGAATTTGTAGCAGATTGGTTAGAAACAGAGTGAAGGATCTTAAGGTGTCAGATTCGAGTGCTCATCTTGCACCGAAAAGAAAAGATGGTTTAGACCAACAATGTGTTATGTACAAATTTTTAGCATTCAATATGACTCCGCTCTATGGTGGAGTCACGTATTGAAGTACTCTTAAAGAGGACCGGCAAATCTTTCAAAATTTAACCAAAATATCTCTTTCTCTTTCCTTTATGACACCAATACAATAAAGAAAAGTCGTGATATCATTTTATGCCAGAAATGTAATCACAAGTTTATTTTCAATCTACTTGTGGATGGAATCAATAAATCGAGCAACCAAAATGAAGGTCAAGAAGCTATGAATTCATAAGGTGGTCTATCCCTCCCTTTTATCAAGAAAATTTTATATTGTTTTATTTTCGTGTATTCTGCACTTATAAGATTAGACATATGCGAGTGAGTTGTTACAGACCTTGATTTGATAGAATTTTGCTATGGGTTTTGCATGAGTGAAGCCTAAGAGGGAAGTTTAATGAACCTTTCTCATATGTGTTCTAATGAAATATTATTTCCATTTTATATAGTTTGTCTAATGGATAGTATTGCCATCTCTCTTCTTAATAAATCTAGATATTTTTTTTGTCATATAATATCATATTCTCTTGCTTTGACTTCATTCCACTAAACATTATGACCAAGATGCATACAAATGCATGCCTACCATCTTCTCTATTATAAGTATTTAAGAAAATTCAAGTAAACATTCAAGTAAGATTCCTTGACTCTTAATTTGGTGATCTTTTCTCTCTTAATTTCGAGAATATTTTCCCTTATATTTTTAACAATCTAACTCTACATTTTATTTGCTTCGTGTTGACCTAATTTGCCACCATAGAACAAGAGAATTTTGAAAAAGCAAACTAATTTTGCATTTGGAAATTGCATGTTTGCCTTGCCCATATAAGAATAGCCTTGCAATCATTAAGGAGGTGGCTTCTCCCCCACAAGGAGATTTGATAGTCCAAAACTAAGAGATTGGTAGACATTAGAGTGGATGCAAGTCAATTTAGTATCAATTTATGTTAAAATTATTAACATATTCTCTTTAGTACATCTCGATTACTTGTACATTTATTTCATTAATTTGTATGGTTGGAATGTATATATGGTGATCCTCATGATATTGCTTTATAAGTTATTATGTTAGAGTTATCATTTAATAGTTTATATAATAATACATTCCTCTCACATTTACCACTATATCTTTATGCCACCATGACATTATTGTGTGTCTACACTTATATGTGTGTGTGTGCGGCTTTAGTACTTATTGAATCAAGATACTATAAGCTTGTGAAGTCGAGTTGATCCCTATATTAAGCTTAATAGATAACTTGGTCACTCTATTAGGGTTTGAATCGGTTCAATTTTAAAAGAAAATTGTAAAATCAATCATCAATTTATAAAAGGACAAAAAGATTCATACTATGATATTTAAATGAAAAAATAGCCGTTATGCCTCTCAAAGCTCTACATCTACATTGCTACAAGTATAACATAAATAAGCATTTAAAACTTGTATTGCACATATCAAATAAATCTAAAAGATTCAAAATTCATCACAAAAATTCAAGGCTCTGAAAAAAAAGTCACAAAGAACAAAATTTTAAATTCCTCCCAAATCCCCCCACAATTCCAAACTGTACAACAAAAGCTTCCCAAACAAACTCTCCTCCCTCCCCAAATCCTCCATTAACAGCTCAATCCCTCATACTTCACCGAAATAACACGAGACAACATGCTCCCCACCGTCGCCATGTCCCTGCAAAACACCCCTTGATACACCGCCGGCGCCAGCTGCGTCTGCTTCTCCGCCACCACCGCCACCACCGCCGCCCTCTTCCTCTCCTCCGCCTCCTCCTCCATAATCGTCGCCATTATGCATGAATACCCTTTCTGCAACATTCTGTACAAAATCAACGCAGACATCCTCGCCTGATCCCTCACCGCATCCAGATCCCAATACTCGTCGGAAAACTCCAGCTTGTCGACAAAAGCCCCGGCTTTGTCCGGCTTATGCCGCAGTAAAAGAAGCAAATTTGCCCTCTCTAGCTCGGACCGCGAACACCCCCTTCTCACTCCAATCAGCTTGTAATAATCCACATCATTACCCTCGCCGGCGGCGAACCTCTGCCTGATTCCGTTTATCCTCGCCGTCAGACTCCGGAGACTATTCGGTATATCGCGGTAACGAACCTCATCGTCAAACGGGCGGCGCCAAACAGGGCCGGGCAGCTTCCTGTCCCGGAATATGGTGTCGTAGAGGAGTTTCAGATTGTCGAGATCTCGGAGGCAATCGGTGAGGCACCTGACGGATTCGAGGAGGTCCGCGCGGGTGCGGAGAGCGGGAATGGAGGTCGGATCGATTGCCAGAGCGCGGTTGCAGTCAGCGATTGCTTCGGCTATACGGCCGGCATCGCGATAGGCGGCAGCACGGCCGATTAGACAGGTGGCTGCGAAGGGGTGAGGAGTGCCGCGCCGATTTTCCAAGATTTTGGAGAAGTGGCGAGCAGCTTCAATGGGGTGGCCGGCGTCGAGGGAGGAGATGGCGGCGGAGCGGCGGCGGAGGAGGAGTTTGATGTGGGTTAGGAGGTTGGAGGCTGATTCGGATTCGGAGATGGGATTGGTGGGGGGATTCTGAGGGGAGGTGATGGCATTGAGATTGGATTTGGAGTTGGTGGGAGGGAAGGAGGGGATGGTGGGGGAGAAATTGAACATGTCGTCGGAGTGAGTGATGCTTTCCCGGCGGAAGGCGGCGGAGGCGAGGCGGCGGCCGGTTTGGAGGAGGATCATGGCGTCTTCTAAGAGGCCCAGATGGCAGCAGGCTTGCCCCAAAATAAGGTATCTGGAAGACAATGAATGATTAGATTAGTTCATGCAGAGCTTTGAGGTTAGTTTTGGGCATTTTTACATGCATACCAACCAATTCCCATGTATTTACATATCTAACCCATAAAATCTATTGTTTACATCTATACCATTCAAATCTTTTTTATCACATTATACCACACAAATATTTCATAACACAGCTAAAATATCATTATTTTAACTTTTAAAAACCAAAATGGTGATTATAATGCATGTGAAATATGGAATGCATGTAAAAATTAAAATTTAGGTGTTACATATAGAAATATATAAAATTTGAAATTTGCTAAAACAACAATATATATATATATATATATGCAGCAAGTCGTGGCATCATGAAGTCACGGGTTTCATCTCCAATGGCGCTGGGTTCTCAAATATTTAAACGCATGGCGCAGACTCTAATAATGCCTAGTGCATGAGAAATCAGTATTTGACCAAATAACCATTATATATATACATATATGTGTTTTAGCCTAGCTCATTAGTTGCAGCCTTTGGTGTAAGTCTCTCGGGCCGGAAAAATTATTCCATACAAAAATGCATGTGGTGTCCTATTTCCACCGTCGATCACCGCAAAGATATAATTCGATGGGCCGTACTTTCAAAAAAAATTTTTTAACTTAATTGCAGTAATCGACGGTGAAGAACTGATACCGTATGCATCTCTGCATGCGGTGTCCGTACAAAACAATTTCTCCCCGGGTAAGGGGTTCGATTCCTGCCTAGGATCAAATTGCACGCCTTCTGAAAGTGGGGTCCACCTCTTGACCATGAGGTTGATCGGCGATTAAACTTTTCAATATATATATATATATATATATATAATATCATACATGAATTTCTTCTAAAATTTTCAAATTAGGTAACATTGACACAATAATATAATTTTTAAAAAAAGTGTTGATTGGAGCTCATGAACTACGCCAACAACAACAAGAGAAAAATGACAATTTGTAATAATTTGTGAAGAATGGATTAGGTGACATTCAGCGAGCGTCGAATAAAAAAAATATTCAGCATTAGGTATACCTCCCCCAAAAATATTATCATTATGGGCACGTTTTCGTTAGTGCTTATTTTTAAAATTATCATTCCATTCCACTGACTTTATTTAAATTAAAAAAAATAATTAAACGAAAAATAAAATCCAAGAACGAATTCCAGCATGCTGCACTCATAGAAATAATTCAAAGAATCAAATTTACCTCCACTGCCCCTCACGATCGCCGGCGGCGCGGTGGATTCCGGCGACCACCTTACGTTTTATGTCGTAGATGGAAAAGCAGCGTAAACCGCGATCGCCACCATTTTCGCATTTGGGGAGCAACTTGGCTCCCTCGCGGCTGTCTGAAACAGCTCTGCCGCTGCCGGTGGAGGAGAGAGAGGTCGAAGAGTCGTCGACGGCGGTGGCGGCGGCGGCGGAGCCGCCGCGATAGCTCGGAATGTAGTCCTGAAGCATATCGGCGACATCCCTGAAACGGCGAAGGAAAAGGAGCGATCTTGCTTTGAGCTCCAATGCAACCTCAAGCCGCGGAGAGAGCGCGAGGGCGCAGTCGAGGATTCCGATCGCCGCCGAGACGCCATTAGGGTCCTGCGTTGCAATCAGAGAACGCGCATCCCGAATGTGTTTGTTGACGATCTGGTTGTTTATAAAAAGAGAAATTGTTAGAACAGAAAGATAGAGAAGAAGAGGGATGAAAACAGAGAAATAGCTGGAAATTGAAGCATTAATGCCATGCGGCAACATTGCCGGAAAGTCAGCGCTTTCCAGAATACGGATCTGAACTTCATATAAAACCTCAAAAATGCCGTTTTTGATCCATAGATTTCACATTGTCTGGGAAGGAAAGGAATGAAAAGAGTGATATTTCAGAAGATCTGGGGATTCAGAACGGAGAAATGCATTCCTTGATTCGAATAGCAAATCAAATGTTGCAGAGTGGGGGAACGAGGAAGAAAAGGGAGGGGGGGTGGGATTGAGGAGATCTGATTACCGACCTTCCTGTTCATCATCCACCAATGCTTCTTCTCCCGAGAAAGAGATTGGGGAGCTTCCATCGTATTTTAAGCATCAACTTCGTCTTCTTCCTCGGCTTCAGAATGTATATGATAGAGTGAAGGAAGGAGGAAGCTGAGCTTGGAGGAGAAGAGTAAAGCTTCGATTTTTATGAGAAATAATTATGTTCCCTGTATTCTGCAGGGAAATTAATAAGGACGTAGATCAAAAGGACTGAGGAAATTCAAAATTGAAGGAAAAAAATGCCAGCTTTGACTACCCCCTTCCACACTCAACCCTTTCCCTTTCGAAGAAAGCTTTGATCCCTCATCTTCCAAGCTGGCAAGATGCCCAATCTCAGTGTAGGTAGCATTAAAAAATATTCTAAATGGAAAAAGAAAAAGGAAAATTAAGTAAAAAGAGGTCTTCCATGGAAGAGGAAAATGATGGGAACCTATACACGGTGGGCTCCGCTCACCGCCTATAAACAGTTACCGGTAATGCACTTGCCAGTCACGGGGTCCAAATGTAACCATTAAACACCGTTGGGGAGGGTGACAAGAGAATTAAATGAGGAAAGAAGAAAAAAACAATCTATACTTTCTTTAATTTAGACCACATTGTAGTACTACTTAAAAGGGGGACTTTTTGATTATGTTAATATAAAATCTCCAAATTAAATTAAGAAACATTGATTGGAACTTTCTTATTTTCTTTATTTTATAAATACTAAATGTTAATTTTTTAAATTTTGAAGAGAAATTCTAAACACTTATAATTATATTATATATTCTATTGGTATAAGAATTGACTCTAATTTTTTCATACCTTTTTTTTATGAAATACATCAAAATTTATGTTTAAGACAATTTTTTTTTCTCTTTGTTTAGTAGCTCTGTCTTGAACAACAGATTGGATAAGATTCAAATCATATTTGATTTTTTTCTGAAAGAATTTGAACATAAATCTTATATGCTTGAATATAATTTTGCAGAGAGATGAAGCCTTACAATATACATGGATGTATTCGTTATGAAAGCTCTATTACATGACATGTAAAGGAATACTGTATAATGCTACTTATAGAAGAGTGTGTTACAAGTAGAGGACAAGTGGTCTTGTGGAGTGATTGTGGTGAGTATGTGGGTGGGTGGTTGTATTAAAGGTCCTCAAATTAAGAATCTAAGTATTGGATTGTTAATTTGTTTGACATTGTCGAGAATCAACAGTTGGATGACTCTTTTGTGAGTATGTCAGCGATCTGATCATCGATGGCTAAATGGTTAACATTGATCGAGAGATTTGAGATATGTTCACATATGAAACGGAAGTCAAATTCTATGTGCTTCGTTTGAGTGCAGAATATCAGATTGGAGGCGATGACGAGGGTGAATGTGTTGTCACAATAGATTGGCGTTGGAGCAGAAGATGAATGTCAAATTCTTGAAGCAATTGTCTGAGCCAAATGGTGTTTGTGACGGTAGACGTGAGTGCTCTATGTTTTGATTTCGTTGAGGATTTGTTGGCATTATTTTGGTTTGGGGGAGTTGCCCGTAGGAAGCTGTTGGTCATCAAAATCGAAATCCCATCGCCCGCTTCGGAAGGATGTTTAAGTTTAGAAAATTATGAAATCAAATTGACTTCATATTTTTATAGTTTAAATGAAAGAGCGTTATACCTCAAATCTTGTATCTATCCCGAAGAATAATCACAAGACTTGAGGATGAGACTCGATCAAATAAACTAAGAAATATATGACATCTGTTTGGTCTGCGACACCGTTTTATTTGCCGATAATTTCCCCTATTTAATATGAAGAATTATATATGGTTTATATTAAGTTGGGTTCGAGAAAAGCTTCCTATAAGGGCAAACCCCTATAGTTAATTACATCTTAAATGACTGAAATCATCTAAGAAAACTCTCAATAAAAATCAATAAATATTATCTTCAAAAAATTCAAAGGAAAGGACATTTCAATGAAATCAGACAAAGAGGTGTGAAAGAGGAATTGTTCAAATTTGGAACATTTATTGTAGAATTCAAAGAAGTAAGAACTAAGGGATGGCATAGATCTGGAGGAGAACCTCGGTGCCTTCCCAGTCTATCTTATTGTTTGGCTTCAGTTTTCAGTTTGGTGGACTGTGAGGTGTATTGAGCTCTGTCCTGATTTTAAATAGAAGTTTAAGCTCAAAATTGAGCTTCCACAGTGGGGATTAGTGGGGGAAGATGGTTGGATTGCACTGAGGGGGTCTCAAATAAGCTCTGTGAGTGATTTGGGAAGCTCTCTCTGAGAAAATTTCAGCACACACTCCATGGCCATGGAGGTGAGCTTTTATAAAAATGGCTAAGGGGTGGCTGTCATGGCCAATTGAGGGGTGTAATGTGATGCTTAGGTGGAGGGCAGACAGGCTCTAACATCTCGTTTCGGTGAGGTGGCCTCTAGGTTTAAATTGGGTGAAGTTTAAGAGGGGGTGACCCTTGGTTTTGGCTTCTTTGAGGACTAGGTTGGCCGACCATGGCAGAGGGAGGTGGCTAGGAGCTCAAGGAACCCAGGGGAATCTGTCACAACAATTTAATGGGCTAAGGTTTAGTTTTGGCAAAATGATCTTAAGCCTAAGCAAATATGGAAATCAAATCCCTTAATTTAGGGGACCATTGGTCCATGGTTCACTTAGCTTGGGTTAGGTGAGTTTTAGCTCAATCTTAGGGTCCAACTAATGGCTGTGGAGTCATTAGTTTGATGGCTTTGGGGTGGTTAGGCTACATTTAGTGCATGAGTCCAAGTGGGTGCAAATGACCAAAGCTTTGGTTTGGATTAGGCTAGCCATGTCCTTGAGGATTCAATTGATGTAGATGATTGTAATGAACAATTTTGGTGAAGGATTGAAAGGATTTTAAGTTCAATTAAAGGGTCAATTTGAAGGAATTGGAAGATTTGGTCAATTTAGGCATGTTGGGCTAGACTTGGGTCTAGATTAGGCTAACCTTTGGCTAAGTCCAAATTTATTGTTTAGAATGGTCAATATGAATTTCATGAATAGTTTTCAACATGAATTGGGTGTCATATTTGGGATTAAGACAATCAATTTGGTGAAATTTGGGGACATAGCCAATATGGGGCAATTTGGGGATTTTGTACTTAAGTTGAAATTAAATGAAATTGAGATTTCACCAGAGCCAATTGATGGTCAACTTTGATGTGTAAGAATGTTATAAAGAGTTTTCATCATAAACCATGGCCAATTGAGGGGTTATGAGTTCAATTTGGTGAAATTAGGTCATGTGTCCAAATTTGGGGGTTTGACCTATATCAAAATTAAGATCAAATCATGGGAAAATTGAGCTTGGCTTTGGTTTATTTTGGTCACATTGAGGGTGAATTTGAGTTTGGAATTAAAATTTGGGGAGATTGGGATCAAATTGATGGACATTTAAGTTGAATTTGGGGAAATTTGAGCCTTTAAAGGCAAATTTGACAGTCTTGGTCAAAGATGGTCAAATTGGCCAAATTGGGTCATGTGGTAGTTGAGAAAAATGAAGTTGGAAATATTTGAAATATTTTGGGAATTTTTTGGATTTTTTGAATTTTGGGCTAAGGAGGGTATTTTGGTAATTTGACAATTTTTTGTGATTTTGGATAATTTGGGTATTTTCAAAAGGCTTGAAATGATTTTTGAACAAGTTTGAGTATTTTGGATAAATTTGGGAATTTTGACCAAATTTAGGGTTTCAAGTGTACTTAGGTAATTTGGTTAGATTTAGGGAGAAAATGCTAAGTTCATTTTGGTAGAGTTCGGGTGCCAACCACCATAAATAAGTCATGGACCAATGAAAATCCCATTTGGGTCCTCTATGTACTGGTCTTATCTACACCCAAGCATAGTGCCAGTGAGTTTAGGAGATCATCTACACGAGTATCCTAAAAGATTAAGGGAACAAAGTCAGTAAATCCTAGGTTAAGGGTAGTGAGTGATTGTGAGTGAAGTGAGTGCCTTAGCTCTAGAACAACACCTAAAGTCAAACCTAAGGTCAAATAGCCCTATAAGAACTCTCCTTGAGCTCCCCCATAATGACCACACCTACTAAGTGTTAGAGGTTAGGACCAACATGTGAAATTTCAAGTTGAGTAAAGATGAGTTTAGAATTTCTAATTGCTAGGGTGCCTTTTCTAGTTCTCTAAGAATAGTCAATAAGAAAGTCATATGGCTAGACCCTAGGCTACTAAAGAGAAAGACTAGAACTCAACCAAAAGTGAGGTCAACAGGATCGTGCAACTGTGGATTGCTTTTGAACTTTCCAAGAGATGAGGATATGACCTAGGAAGGTGGAAAACCTTATTATGTGTTGACCTCATTTTTAGATGAGGCTTATATCTCTTTCTCTTACTCTCACCTTACAATCTAGGATCTAGTTTTAAATTTTCTTAGAGGATGCTACCTTAGAGAACTAATGGTTGGTTGAAATGCTAAATTAGAAGCTCTTTATTTTTAACCTTAACACTTTTTGTGTTAAGTTTATTGAAGTTGGGCTTTTGAAACTAAATTTGAGTTCTCATCATAGGCCTTTAGGTAATCATTTGACCTTAGAGACTTAGGCCTTTGACAGGTTATCTTTAAATCCTTTCAAATCTCTTTAAGGTACTTTTCTAGCTTTTTCCTTGGTTTAAGGAAAACACATTTGGTTTAGTATTCACTTTGAACCATGATTAGTTAATTCTAAAGAATTAAATATGAAAAAAGTTAAATGCAAACAAATTAAAGCTAAATTCACTAAAAAATTAAAACAAACAAAATTAAAACTCATAAAGCAACTCAAATAAAATACAAAATGGAATTAAAAAAATATAAATCGTATTCAAACAAATAATAAAAAAAAGATAAAATTAAATTTACATTTAAATATAAATTAAATTAATTTAAAATCAAAACACAATGTCTATTAAATATGAATCATACTAAAACATAAATCAAATTAAATAAACCTAGTTATAATTTAAGTTAATTAAATAATCTCCAAATCATATGGACTCATATTTAATTCAATAAAATAAAATCTTAAAATTATTTCAAATGTAACCTAAAATCCAATTTGAATTAATATTTAAATTAACAAAAAAAATGTATATTAAAAAATGATTAAATCACAACCTACAAATCACATAAATTCATATTGAAATTCAATTTAAAATTAAATCTTAAATTCATGAAATTCAACACATAAGTCTCAACTAAAATTTAATTTAAATTTATATCTATGTCTTCATCTAATTTTAATCTTAAACCTTAAATCTCAACCCAACAATCTACCCAATAACATTTCACAGCCCACCAAACCATCTCAAATACTAAACTTAGACATATCTGTTTTTTATCAAGTAAGCTTAGCCTCAAACCAATACATTCTTCTAATATAAGCTCATGCAAACAACCACCTAACCCTTCCACAAAATCATCTTTCAAAGCGGCAAACTCTTGTTGGTTGATTTGGAGGTTGCTTTTATTTCGAAATTAACCGAAGAAAAATACCATCCAACCTTAATCTCATTACCTTGGGACCTTGCCTGAGCACTTACTTGGCCATATCCCATTGACTATCACAATCTTTACTCAATCCTCATTCAACCAACCAACTCATGGTAGCTCAAGCTTAGCTCAAGCTCAACCCAAGCTCACCCTATAGCTTGTCTTGGAATTTACCCGAGCACCCATATGGCTTCTTCTCATTGGCAACCCCCCAATGCTGACTAATCCATGTGGAAACCTCCAATTGGCTTCCTTCTTTGACTTGACAAGTCATTCTTGGCATCAATCATTGGTGTTCAACTAGATTGAACCTGAGCTCAAACTTGAGTCTAAAAATACTATTCCCCCAACTCAATTTGGGCTTGCTAAAAATACACCCCTTAGCTCAATTTTGCGCCTAATCAACTTCCACAAACCCTAACTCATTCCCTATTTCTTCTCAAGTCTTTTTTAACCTCTACCACTCAAACTTCAAAATCGAGACCAGGGCTCAACTTGATTTGTAAACCATTCACTAATCTTTCAATCCAAAACCTCTATTAGCTTCCCCATCTTACCAAACTACTTATTCAATCAATTTACCATTGAATTAGCCCCTCTAACCCACTGTTTGATCGATACGTGCAACTATTTGAACAAGAACATATAAGGTGCCTATGGAGCTTCAAATTGAGGGAAAAAGATTGCTCACGGGAACAAGGCAATAAGTCCATAGCAAAGAAACACTCAGATCAACTATGCAACTGAGGTATAGTTTGAAACTTAGCATTACGATCCTCGGTAGTGTTCTATTATGAAAAAAACTATAGTTTCCCAATATTTTCATTGTAGGATAAGCCACTTAGGGCACATAGATCTTTTTGGCCAAGAATGACATAAAATTTTGGGTTTGATTGCGTGGATCACTTGTGTGTTTGTGTGGATGACTCTGTTTCATCATCCTAATTTGGATGTTGAACAGATGTAGTTTTTTTTTCTATTTTGAGGTTGGTCGACCGATATTGAGTTGGAGGGATGACAGATCAATGAACCGCATAATTGATCACATAGTTAATCATTCCTAATCATTGTCCCTTTGAATTGTAACGCGCCACATAGAAAGTGTCGAACGAGACGTTGCTACGTGTGGAGGTGAGCCCACTTGGAGTGCTGAATGTGTAATTCCTTCATAAAATTCTTAAAAACTTATAAAATTCAATCCAAAAGTTCAAAAAAATCATTAAAAATAAGAACAAAATCAGAATAATTAAAAAAAAATACGAGAGATTCATTAAATAGAGAGAAATAAAATCAGATGAAAATTAAAATAAAGTAAATACAAATAGTAAATTATTTAAAAATTCATAAAATTAAAAATAAAAAGAAAAATAAAATGAAAATATCGTAGAAAATAACAATCAACATCAGTAACCTCTTGTAATTTTTCTAAAAATATAGAGTAAAAAATAAATTAGAAAATTTAAATTTAAAATGATAATAAAAT
>NEWO01000009.1:2241874-2255480 GCA_003013225.1 Phalaenopsis aphrodite
TAATATTTAATTAATATTAAAAAACCAAAATAAAGTCATAAAAATCATTATAAAAATAATGAAATTCCTAAAAATTATTGAAAAAATTACAAAATTAAAAGAGATATTTTCTTAGGTAAAATTTGAACAATAATAAAATATCATAACTTGAACAAAATGCTTTGTTTTAGCTAACCTCACTTCCCTTCACATGCACTATAGACTTTGTGTTAAACACTAGGTATAGTTTTAGATTGATGCATTTTTTAGCTTTATCTTATTTTCTCATTAGATCTATTAGGTTGGGACAGGTTTTTTCTCGTTGGACTAAATGTTAAGACGAGTAATTAGTCTTTTCTTTATGCATTGTGAATTTCTTTTCCATGTTATGATATGCCAGCCTTGTGTTGCAGGGGCTACAATTAACTTATGATGTGTTAACTTTATTTTGTAGAGTGATGAAGTAAGTATATATTGTTTTGGTAAACATAAGTATGGTTTCCCTATTGATTCTGTTTAGAGTTGGTTGTCTGTCTTAGTAGGTTAGCTATGGACGTTTGAATTATCTAAAATGATGAACAACAAAAAGATGAACAACAAAAGGATGAAACTCAAAATTTTACAGTACGAACAAGGATATCAAGATGACATAGTTGACTGACGAACCTACCTTAGGTTTAGGACTGATTACCCCAATTTTCTTCACTGTTTTTTTGTTCTGTGACTGTGTTTTTTTAAGTTATTGTGAATGCTTATAATTCGTGAGTGCTCATTCATTTGTATTTTTGTAAAAGGTAGGGAAGGGTGGTGTCTCTTGCATGTACATTTTGATGAGTTACCCATGAAATAATATGATATGATGTATCTAATCTCAATTATGAAGAAGTATATAGCATTTCTTTTCCATAGTTATAATGTCTTCTCTCTCTCTCTCTAACTCTATTTCTCCATACTTAAACTCCACACAAATAATAGGAAGCAAGGCACTTGCAATTACAAAGCAATATGTTTTTAATATGACTTGACATGAATATAAAATTAAATTATTAAATTCTTTAAATGATTAAATTTTATTTTATTAAATAAATGATTAAATTAATTAACTTCTTAGTTATTCAAGAGGTCATTTGGTTGCTAGTATTATGAGCATAAAATAAAATATTAAACTTTTAGGTGCTTATTGCGAGGCAAATCATATATATATATATATATATATATATATATATATATATATATATATATATATATATATATATATATATATATATATATATATATATATATATATATATATATATATATATATATATATAAGGAGCCCATAAATAAGAGTAAATGGGTTTGGGGAGCTAACCGTAGCGCTTGGACAGAGTTAGATGAAGCCACGGAGGATTTTAATGGCTGTCAGCCGTCCGCGAAGGAAAAGATATGGGGACCACCGACCGGGCCCACAAAAAACATCACGAAAAGTTCACCACGTCATAAATGCGCCGCGCAGCCGCGACATGTGGGGTCCATCAAGTCCGGTTCCCGGTTGCAGTTCGCCTGCACCAAAGAAAGCGAAATTCTTGGGAAAATTTAGGCACTGGGTTTCATTAAATGTGTATGATAATTTGAGCCGCGATCTCGCTCTTGTGTTTGTTGCTTTCTTCGGTTTGCTATTGTTCACGTGTTTCTTTGCCTCGCTCGGCCTCATCCCGCATTTGCTGTGTGGAGGAACTCGACGCGCTCTCTATTTCGGCATGATTTTAAAACGTGCAATCATGCATTGTTATGAAAATTGCATAATAATATGACGTGACTTATTCATGAAATGATCTTTCTATTTATACGAGACGTTTCAATCTGATGAAGTTACATTTTGCGTCTGCTTTAACGGGGCATGTACTGAGGTATTTATGGTATTTTAATGTATGATTCTGTCGTCTGTTGCTTTCTGGCTTGATCGACTAAAGTTTATTGAATTTGAGTCATCAGGGTCAGCTTAGTCGGCTGAACTAGGTTGGTCATCTAGGTGAGGTTGGTAGTTCATGATGTGATGATACCCTTTTGACCCTTGGGGCTCACATATCTTGATTTTACTTACTTGAACTTTCATATCCTCATTGTTATTTTGTATTTAATGTTGATGGATTAATATGATGAGTGATGATAATTTTGGCCTTTATGAATTGTTTCAATTTGGGGCTTATGATGGCCCTATTTTGTGAATTGTCATTAGAGATACATGTATTTGATTCTATTCCTAGATCAAGCTGCAAGCCTCTTGATTTTGGGGCTTGGGATGGTCCCTCCAATCATTTTTGTCATTGTTTTCTCTTAAAAATCCTTCCTTTTAGTTTATTTCTCTTGTTGGGGTTTAATCAATCTCTTTTCTAATGCAATGCATTGGCTTGACATGTGCTTTCATTTTCTCTTCAAAAAATTTATAAAAATAAAAAAATAAAGCTATAATTTTATAGTGATCTTAATATTTTAATTTGATGTTAGTTTTCTAAAAAAAAAAAAATTTAAAATACTAACTATGAAATTCGCTTGAAAATAATTGATATTTAAACTCTTACTGCAAAAGTTTACATTTTGTTGTAATTCATATTCTTGAAGTAACATCATACTTTCAATGAGTTAAGATTTTACAGTTAGACTTGCGGTGGATGGGAAAGATGTGATGAGATTGCATAAATCTATTTGAGAGAACTAAATCAAAACATAGAACAGAAGTGCAAAAAAATAGAAAATATTAGGAGCAAAAAATTTAATGTAGAAAAACTCCAGAACGTGAACAAACCATGAAGTCACATCATGCTCGCTCTCGAGAAGTACGTCAACAAATAACAAACACTAAAAAGCTTTGAAAGCTTTTGAAAGACTTTGATGAAAGTAGGAATGTCCTGCTTTTCATTTTAGTTGTCCAATAAAAACTTTATATGAGCAAACTCATGGGAGTAATATAACTATTAAATGTTATATTATTTCTTTTAATCCATAAGTGATGTGCCACATAATGAAACAAGAAGGTAAAATCTCTTGAGGTTTTTGGTGGTGAAGGTATTTGCATGAAAAATTATTTGAAATATATTACCACTAGGAAGGAAAAAAAATACCATGATGTATACAACACTTTGATAAAAAAGTGAAGCAACACATTCAACGAATAGCAAGTTTGGGTTTGTCAAGAGGAGAAAGAAAACAACATTCATAATGAGTAGGAATGCCTCTAGTCATAAGAATATGACTGGTTTTAAGTCTAGTGTGATGATTTTCAAAATAATGAATTCATAATGAGTAGGCTGAAGATGAGCTGAATCACATAATTAGAGACCAAACTATTAAGGGTCAAATTGCATCTACCATTAGATGTAAGTTCATTAAGTTTGGTGTTAGTCAGATCATTATATTCCTCCTCAAATGGTGTTTTTATCAACCTTCAATATCACAGGATGCTCATGAGCCCCTCCCCATAATTGTTTTTTTCTAGTCAAAGATAAAGAAATAGTACAATAAGAGGAGAAGTCGCGCTCCAATGATACGAAGGCATGATTGAGTTTTCCCCACTATAACATCTTTTAAACTAAAAATAGAAGTTAAATCCGATGAGGTATCACAAATAACTAACACAAAAAGTTTACGTGGCTATAATGGTTCAAAATTAGCTCAGGATAACGAAGATGTTTATGAGGTGACATCCTTGAAGCCCCCTTGGCTGAAGATGTTTTATTAACATTCGTAGTCCCTTGTTTGTCCTTTTTTTTTAATAGATGGGGTGTTGACTATTAAACCAGTGTCACAAGGAAATTATAAGAACTTGACAACTACAAGTGTATCAATAATTGATGAGTTAAACATTTTCTATGTGCCTTCTAGATTTAAATCTAGAAAGGAAGATATTTTATTTTATAAAGTTGCTACACATTTAACCAACTCTAATATAATACTTATGAGTGATTTTAATGAAAAAAATTGAGGATATACCTCTTCCTTGTTATTATTCTCCTCTTGTTAATAAGATTTTGGATAATGGTTTATTGTCTGAAAAATGGTCTATTTGTCAAGTCAAAATGTATAAGGCTATGTGGAAAAATAGTGCTCCTGATGAGAAGTTAGATCTAAGATATGTAAAAAGGCCAGATAAGGCCGAACTTTCCATTACTTCATGTAGAATGATCTCTAAACTTAAAGATGATGAGGTTCTTGCCTCTCAATGCGGTCGACACAACTTATAATATAGTTTAGCCATTCTGTAAGAGAATCTAGCTTGTGGTTAACTTCAAAGATGCGTTCTTTCAACATGTGGAGATATTTTGAAAGAGGGCTTCGTCGAGATACCACGAGCTAAATATTCAAGTCTAGGATCCCCTAGAGTGTGGTGACTCCTCACACCGAATGAGCCTCAAAATCAATAGTCTTGTCACTCCACTAGCTCTCTAAAGGATGGACAAGGTCAGAACCACATTCTGGCCCCACTGTGCGGGCGGGCTATCATGATAACATTTCTAGAAAGGAACATGTTGATGAAGGAAGAAAATGTGACAGTGATCTGATTACAGTAAGATTTGGGCGTACATAACTATGAAGCCCAACCTTATATATAGACATTCGAGCGCTGCGATGCTAAGCACAGCTTTGCGACTCCAGGCCCTAAATTAAAATTTCCACCATATGTTCTGAATGGTCACTCTAATTAGATTTGATTGGACGCTGCGATGCTTAAAATGGCGTCGAATGCCATACCCCTCAAGCATTGTCTCGTCAACCAACATCTTAAAGTCCTTAATGGTGCGATAACGTGCTAAACTTTGAGGTTGTGACTCCATGATAGTGTTGCAGTGTACTGAAAGTTCCATCATTATTTGCACGCGGAGCAGCAATATTGACGGAGCGTCACAACCCCTTAATTTATTTATATATGTTTATTGAGTAATAAAATAATACGATACGAGCAAAGGTTAGGAATTGGTGCGACAAAACTAATTTCCAATTCAAAAAATTATATTATTTTTTTTTAAAAAAAGAATATTATGGTATGAACTTAAATTTGGTATGCACCCCCACCAAATGAATTCATCTAGGAATTTAAACTAAATACAAAAATATAAATAAAAAAAAATAGTAATTTCAACTAATAAAATGTAGTGACATGCATACAATGAGGCATCTTAGGAAAGGACAATTGAATTAATGTATTTTGATGTTTATGGTAGCACTAAATCATTAGCTTTTGATGGGATGTAATATATTATATCAATATCAATTCAAGTATCAAATGAATGGTGATACGCCACCAACAAATTATCATAACCCAGCACGAATCTCGATGCAATATTTTGAGCACGAACATTCAAACTTTGATTACAAGTCATCCGGAACTCCGATTTCAGCAAAATCATAGTCAAATTGATCGGCTCGATGAAACGGACCTAATGATATAAAAGTTAGTCCAATCCGAGTCAAATCAGACTCGAATAAAGTCATTAAACCACTACTACGGGATTTTCGGAGGCATTTGAAAGGTCAAACAAATGTCGAATCTAGCGAGTTTATAGTCGAATCGAGCATCTCAAAAAGACGAATCCAACGAGCCAAAGATTGCTCAATTCCGACATCGTTAAGGCACTCAAATGTCCATCAAACGTCATCTGATCAAGGGAAGCTCTCCGGATCGTCCGATCAAAATGGTTCATATTCCTGCATTAATTGCACTCAAAACACTATAAATAGAGCCTCACCCCTCACATGAAGGGGAGAGGCTTAAGAGAGAACTTGAGGCTTTGAGAAAGTGCTCAAGTCCAAGATCACCCTCGTCATCGTCGATCGCCGTCGACCACCACTGACCGTCGACAACGACCGTCGACCACCGTTGAACGCCGTCGATCACCGCTGACCTCCGTCAACCACCGCTTGCTAGACGTAATCATTCAACGTTTTAACGTGGAAATCTAGTAACCCTTTCCCGCCTGTGGGACAAGGGGCATCTGTAATCATCATTTTATAGTAGATTTTTACAACTGGGCCAGGCCCCGTGGTTTTTCCCTTTTTACGGGTTTTCCACGTAAAAACTTCTGGTGTTATTACAACTTGATTCATTTTCATCTGAATGTGTGCTGAATTTTCGTGCAACGCTAAGACGATAATCCATTACTCTACCGTCGCGAATTTTCTAGCACGCATCAAATGGACTTTCGTTTCATTGCCAAGTCAAGAATGGATGCCATAAATAAATGTGCACTTTGCAGCATTATTGTAACTTGTTTTGAATTCATATTTTTCCATGCATAATGCATAATTTTGTTTGATTTTGTGCAGAAAAGACCTTAGAAGATTTTGTATGTTCAATGCAGCGCCGCGACGTTAGGTCCAGTGTTGCAGAGCTATGCTGGGTTTTCCTAACAACAGCTTTCCTGAGAGCTTGGATTTGAACTAGATTGAAGTGTCGCGATGCTCTCAACAGCATATTGAAAAGCTAAAAAGATATAGAGCATGTTTCCTCAACATTGATGCCAAAGTGCCGAAAAAATATTACATCAGTGCTACGCACGTAGAGTAACGTACATATCCAATTAAATCACGCGCGACAGAGAAAAAAAACGGCGAAGTAACACGAGAAATATTCCCCCCCCACCCCCGTGTTATTCATGTGTTATTGTGTGTTATTAATGTATTATTGTGTCATGAGAATATTATTGATGTTATAATAACACAATAACACATCAATAACACATGAATAACACACAATAACACATGAATAGCACGGGAGAGAATATTCCCCCGTGTTACTGCGCCCCTTCTTTTTTTGTTGGGAATATTCCCCGTGTTATTCATGTGTTATTGTGTGTTATTCATGTGTTATTGTGTCCTGAGAATATTCTTGATGTTATAACAATACAATAACACATCAATAACACATGAATAACACGCAATAACACATGAATAACACAGGAGGGAATATTCCCCGTGTTACTGCGCCGTTTTTTTTTCCGTCCCGCGGAGTATCGTGGCGTGATTTCATTGACTACGCACGTTACTTCTACGTGCGTAATACTTATGTAATATTTTTTTCCAAAGTCCACAACACTAAAACTCCAACGCCACAATGCTATAGCCTTTCTCGAATAGCTATGCACTTTGAAATTCGGAATTTTAGATGGGAAATGCCAATTAAGGAGAAAAAAAATTGAAGTAGATGGTAGACAAGAGTTTGGGATTTGAATGGTAATTAGAAGAGCCGAGTTTAAGACGTGAAGTGAGTAAAAAGTGAGCCGTAGTCTAGCGGACCAAGAGAAGAGGCAAGAATGAGGAGAAGGAGAACTTGGCAAGTGGCAAACTCAATCTACACTTGCTTGAAAAAGTAGGTTCTTTTATTTGCCACTTTTTCATTTGTGAATCCCTTGTAAATGTTTGTTTTGCTAGATAAAGTTGAAGATTTTCTATCTTTGTTGAGCGAAGTCATGATAGGCTAAGAACCTTTTCTATAGGAATTTGAAATTTATAAGTTAATTTATGTGAAGAAAAATTATTACAAGTTAACTTCATACTTGTTTGTTTTTCTTCAATTTTCATTTAGCATTAGCTCAGTGTGGTTTAATGGCGTTACAAAGGTTAAAAGTTAGCTTTTAAATGAAAAATCTACGTATGTTATCTACATATTTGAAATTAGGGTTCATAGCTATCTACATATGTTTTAAGCCATTTTTCTTTCTAGTTAAAAGTTAGCTTTTAAATGAAACCTTATCCAAAATCTTGAATTTATAATTTATAAATTTGTAGGAGTTTTTAAATTTTNCATTTTTCTTTCTAGTTAAAAGTTAGCTTTTAAATGAAACCTTATCCAAAATCTTGAATTTATAATTTATAAATTTGTAGGAGTTTTTAAATTTTTATTGTTTTTGTCTTTTTTAGCAAAAAAAAAAAATATTATATTTTCAAAAAGGTTCAGTTTTGAATAAAAATTAAGGTTTTAAATACTTAAGCACGCTATATTATTTGATCGACACATGTATATGCATTTGCGTGTGCAAAGTCAGGCTAATTGGACGTTAGATTTGGTAAAATCAACAGAAAAATGTAGTGGGAAGAAAATGCTCAATCTAAATATGATTGCATGAAGCAAAGTCATCATGGTTAATAATACTAATATTTAGGAAAAATATATTGGGGGGAAATCCCTAGGAGGTATTCCAAAGCAACATATCTTAGGAAACCTTCTAGGATGCACTTTCAAAATGATTTATGCTGAGCCAACACAAGAAAGTTAATGATGGTTTAAAATAATAATAACCATGATGGGCACATGTTGTCTCATCATAGTCAACTTTCTTTATTATATGTGAAGATTTTAAGATATATTTGTATGATTTAAGAGAGAGATCAAAATATTACAATTAGGTTGTAAATAGATTAATGCAAAATGTTATAAGTTTTAGATTTAATGTTAAGGTCCAATGTGTTAGATTTATTAATTTTGAGAGGACTTGAAGATCGATTTATGCAAACCAGATAGCGAAACAAAGAACATCAGAGCTAAAGCCGAGCGGACAAGAGAGGCGAGCCAGAGTATTGAGGAAGTCATAGATAAGGTCGACTAAACAACCCTCATATGACCCTCTCATAATTCGACCGGTAGGGGACGAACAAACCAGGGTAAGTAGACATATATTTATTTAATATATGTATATTGATGTATCAACAAATGATTTATGTACCCCTAAAATCTCTTGTATAGAGGGAGCATATAGTTAATTGTGCACATAATGTACCTCCTATACCTATAAATAAGAAACACAATATGAGGAAAGGAAGAGGGTGGGGGTGAAAAAAAAACTCATTCTACTGTTCACTCCTTACCATCATACTTGTCCTCTATTCCTTGGATTCCAGACATTATAGTATATGTTGATTTTATACATAAACAACAAAGAAAAAGCTTAAACCATAACCATTTTAAGAAACAATTTATTACACAAAAGTTTCACATCCGACTTATTGGCAGTTGCAATTGTCCAGAATGAACTCTTAGGCAACATTTATTTGAAATCGTGTTGTTCAATGGCCGACTTAACAAAGAAAAGGATTATTTTTATGTAAATTCTGTTGGAACATGTTTGTGAAAACTTAACGTTGCTTGTCTTAGATTGTCCTCGTTAGACTTGTTGTCATGGATATGATGGTTTTATGATTTTATGTGCATAGAATCCTTGGGCTTTTTAAACATATTTTGTTCATTCGAATTAAATTTTCCGACGCGTCCTGTGAATCAAACCTCAGAGATAATGCGCAGGATGGATGAGAGAGAGAGAGAGAGAGAGAGAGAGCAGTAACAAGAGTTTTAATAGGATTAGTTTATTAGTCATTTATTGTAGAAATGACCTCCTATTTGTAGACTTTGAAGGAACCTCTGTATACTTACATACTTACATCTGTTTTAATCGGGGTGTTACAAGTTATTAAGGCACCTTTTAGTATTCATAGCCACTTTGGGCACTTTTTCGTATTCCTAACTGCTTTTGGGCTCCTTTTCATATTTGTAACCGCTTGAATATGGTCATTTGATGACCTGACAACCTTATCGCTCGGTCGGATGGAAGCGTTTGGTTGGCCGGAAGATGTTTGGTCGGCCGAAAGGTCTTTGATCGGCCTTTTCAATGGAGAATTCTGAGAAGAGGTACTCCTATAGTTAGGATATACTGGGCCGTTGGGCGAAGGGCGTACCACCGTAATCTGATGAACAATTTTCATTGGACAATGAACTTTCTCAAAGGGTCAGAGAAGTGTTCTATAGGGACCCTTTGGTCATTTTATGAGGAGTTCTGGAATCAGTTGAGGGATCTAATCATGAATGACCGTCCCTTGGAATTGTTTCCTTCTATCGCTATGATCGGCGGTGCTTCCATTTGGTCAATTTAGAGTTCCTACCAAAGAAAACGGCGCTTAATGTTTCTGTCATGCGTTGTTTGCCAATGATACCCATTGGATTTTCTTGAGATTCATGTGGACATATTTTTAATGTATCAATTTTTGAACTTGTTTAGACGTCCTTTAGAACATATATAATAGGAAGATTTAAAGCGACTTTACTTATTGTACATTAGATATGTGTCTGCACGAATATCAAAAAAATCTAATGGACAAAAATACAAAAGGAGTACAGCTAGAGAGGGCCCACAGATAGAAGAACAATAGCCCATAGACGGAAAACCAAGGTTCTACAAATGAAAGACAAAGGGATCACAAGCGGAAGACAAAGGTATATCAGTAGAAGACTAGGGTCCAACACTAGAAGGTTAAATGTTCACTATCGGAATAATGAAAGACTTGTCTGACAAGATGCAACCTTCCAAAGCCAGGGTTGAAGCCTGACCGAGCGAAGGCCATCCGAACTGAAGACTAAAGCCTATTAGCCAAGCAATGACATTGATCTACCTCTCGTCATAACCCGACTTAAGGGAAGAATGCATCATCCACTTGTCTCACAGAAGTCCTAAGATTCCTCATATGGGGCCGAGAACTAACCATCACATTACCACACAGACCATCCCCGAAGAATCGTCCTGTCTGGGAGTAAGAAACCTGTTAGATTATGGTGATTCACCATCCGCCTGATAACCTAGTCTTATTTTGCCGATAGGAGTTCTTTATCCTGGGATCAATTGTTGGCAACCAATATACAACTCATCGAAAGAATCAAGCTGATCGAGTCAACTCTCGTCGACTCGAAGACCATCAAGGGCTGATCAACAACTCCAATTAAGCACAGTCGGACGACAAGTCTTGTCAAATCAGAATCGACTAATTTCAGCCGACTGAGCCAAAGAGTGGCCTCACTGAAGATCTGTATATGTAAAATACTTAAATTATTATGTTTAATACAGAGGCAAACATGTAACTTTCCTACTCACATGAACGATATTGTCGTTGCTATCTTGATCCAAAATAGGATATGTGTCAGACATGGGCCGACATAAATTTACATCGACCAATATTAACACAATTATGACGTTAAGCTTCCGTCAAGTGATTTGCTGACGAAAATTTACAGTGAAGGATTTGCTCAATGCTAATTCTAACGCGGAAATATCTAACACAAATGTGGACGCTAAGACAAGTAGCGACACCAATTTTAAAAAACAACTGTTTTTTTTTTTTACGCAAATGGAGATTTGTGTCAGAAATATACTTGATTAGCGTCAGACAATTTCGATGCTAACCAACTTGTTTCCTGTAGTGTGCTCCCCCCATCCCTTCCATAAATATGGAGTTTTTTTCCTCAGAAAATGCTAATCAACAATTCAAATTATCGTTCAATATTCTAAATTAATTAATTCAATATTTTCATTAAACACAAACTAAACTAAATAATATTAAATAAAATTACTTTGTGGAAGGTGAATAATATTACAATTTAAACTTGATAGAAAACAAAAGTATAACAACTATGTTAAATATATTATCAACTTATAACCAAAATCATCAAAATAAAGAATTGGAGCATTTAATATTACCTACATTTGTAGCCTATTAAATTGTAAGCCAAGTGATTGACCATTTGAATATAATCTTGTTTCATCAGTGTGATTTGTTCAAGTCAATCAGATTAAGCGCAGTATTTTTTTCATAAAATTTATGAAGCATGTAAATCCAAACAATTAAAAACATAAGAATACATAGATATTAGACTAAGGGTCTGTTTGGGGCAGCTTGTGCATTTCAGGATAAGCTGTTTATCCTGAAACACGGCCCACGGGCCGACTGCAGAGGTAGACCCGCAGTCTGCGTTTAGTTTAAAAACTTAAACGCAGTTTCAGATAAGCTGACGAAAAGCGCAAACCAAACGGTACGGCGGCTCAAAACACCGCCCGCACTTATAAGCTGCCCCCAAACGAACCCTAAAATACTCAACCAATTATTAAATAACATCACACAAGATTTATTTCATTAATATTAATGTGAAGGGATAAAAGATGATTAATTAAATGTTATCCCCTAAATAAATGCACCTATCCAACTAATAAAAAAACATACACAAATACTATAGTTTTAATTGATTTGGTATAATACTTAATTTTATTTGGTGTAACTACTAATGACATTTTCACCCCAAACAAATTGTCTAATTGAAAGTATGCATGCAAATTAATTAGTGTTAAATATTTCAAAAATAAACTAATGCATTCCATGACAATCTAGATGACTATAAAAAAGTCATAAATCATACCATACATTCAATTATCATGGTTTAATTGTTTATCTTATGGAATTATAATATTGAATTTGTATCTCAATTCATCTTCATTGATCCTCCATAGAAAGAGATAACATAAAGCATTTATTATTGTTCTTATTGGTTATGAGATCTCAAAGCTCTTTAAGAAATTGACTCATATCAAGCTAGATTTGATTCTATTTAGATATAATGGAGTGAATGTATTATGCCATGATTTAATGTTGGAGAAATATATGGAGATTTGTAAGTTGGTTTAAAAACAAAATAGATTTAGAAGAAAATTTGAAGTAATATGACGACTAAGAGATAAAACTTAATATTTTGATATTGTTGGATCCTAGATTATCATCAGAATCATGCCCCGAGAGTTAGAGTGGGTAAGGAGAGAAGTGAGAGTCAGAAAGAGAGAGCTAGAGAATGCAAGAGAATCTTTTGAGTGTCAGAAACCACAAACGTGAGGATCCAAAAGTAACAGAATTCAAAAGTTTGTCCCTTTATTGATGTCATGTCTCTTATTTACAAGAGAGAAAGAGCAGTTTCCATAACTGTCTTAAGGGTTGGTAATGAGTAATAAACGGTGGTGTCTAGTCAGTCTCCCAAAGCCTTAGGGTTGACCAGCAGTATTAGTCATCCGTCGTGCATATGTGTCTGCCGGCTGTGACGACCGACCATATCTTCTTCTCAGAGTTTTTCATTCGCTAGAACATGACGTGTGGACCTTCGCCGGCAGTCTTACAATTGGTGAATCCGTTGGCGGATAGATTCAACTGGACCAAAAATTTCATTGGTATGCACATTATGTCGATCCACTAGACTATTATAAAGTCGATCGACCATTCGTTGATGCGTTCTCTACTCTGCCGTCCGGAACCTCGCTTGTGCGCCTCTGTTATTGATCATCCAATTTCTTTGAATACTTGCATGCATATTTGTAGTATACAAATATTGAAATGCAAACTATTTAGGATGAAATTCATGGAGAACATTACAAAAATGTTAAGATGATTCATCAAAAATATCAACAAACTCAATAATATGATAAGACACTCTAATCGAGAATATATAAATAATATTGTTTGATAATTTCCAAATTAATATGATCAATTATTTTGAAGTTAGAAATTTAAGCTCTTATAAATTTAATTGACTACAAGGCTACAAAGATTTATAATCAATTAAAAGCATTAACTAAGAAAATAGAATAAAATCATTAAATTAGATTCAAATAATGTTTTAATATAAACAAAAATTTTTAAATCTAGTCCCAATCTTTAATATTTTATGGCAACGCGATTAGGGTTGTCAAAACAACTCTTTGTTCGTGAACGGCTCGTGTTCGGCTCGTTAAACAAACGAGCAGAACAGAAACATACTTTTTGAACTGGAAATATAAACGAGCCGAACAGTTCA
>NEWO01000009.1:2257899-2287456 GCA_003013225.1 Phalaenopsis aphrodite
TTCACTTTAAGATTAGGGAAGGTAGTTGTTAATTGGATAGGAGAGTGCACATTATTTATTATGTTAGAACCATGAATGGCGAATGATGTCATTAGGGATAGGGCTATCGATTTGGCTTGTTGTTTGCGAACAACTCGTGTTCAGCTCGTGTTCTGCTCGTTCGTTAAGCTTAATGAGCTGAATAAGAACAAATTTTTAAGCTCGAAATATAAACTAGCCGAACACGAACAAACATTTGTTCCCTCATGTTCGGCTCGAATTGGCTCGAAAAGAAAGAAATAAATAAAAATACACGCACACATATAATACATATTCATAAAATTAAATATTATAAATTATAATTAATTAATTTCTTTAATTTAAACGAACAATTTCAAACAGATTTAATTTCAAACGAACCAAACACGAATATAAGCTATGTCCGCTCGTGTACGGTTCATTTACACCCCTAACATCATTGTCAATAATTACTGTAGACCGCACATAAAATGTGATTAATTGTTAAATTTCTAATAATTTTAGGAAATAGAGACCATCCATTTGAATATTACAAGCATCACAAAGGAGATGTAGAAAATAAGAACTTTAAATGTTTTTATGATGAAATAATAATTAAGCATAATTTTTTGCAATTAAGATGTGACAACATAAGGTTTAGGGGAAAGAAAGTAAGGAGTTTGATTGGATCTGGCTAGAATAAGGCTTAGTAGATTACAACCACTAGAAAATCTCTTGGCAAACATGATAAACATAACTTATTATATTTAGTATTCCTTCATTAAAATATTATTCAATGATTACACATAAAAATTAAAATAAAAAAGTAACAAAATATATTAAATATATAAGAAATACTATGATATTCAAGCATTATCCTACATCTATATGGTTCTCTAGGAAGCAATTAGTGGTGCCTCAATTATGACATTGATAGTAAAAAAGAAAGGAGGATGTTTAAGTCTTCATATTGAGTAGCTTAAAATAAAGAAGAAATAGCTGACCAACTTGAGAGGTTTCTAAGATGAAATTTATAGTCAACAACTAGAGGATTTTAAGCCCAGAGACGTTTTATATAAAAAGGATTCATTAAGATCCTAGTTGTCATAATGGGTTAGGATTGCTAGTGAGAATAGATGGTTAGGTTTTGATCCAAAACTGATAAAAACGAAGATGAATTGGGTTTTGGGCTTTGTGTTAATTATTCTATGATTTGATTTTAGTTTAATGATAAGAATGTTAGACTTGATTTGGGCTTACTAGTATATGGCTAGCTTTGAGCTAAGGTTAGAGATGTTGTACTAAGCTTTGCCCAACTAATCAAGGCTTAACTTTCATCTAAGGTCAAGTACACTTTCTAGTTAATCAAATGAGTTGGCTTAATTAACTAGCTAAGAAGATAAGAGGGATCTCATATGTGACAATGGTTTTAAATAAGACTACCCTAAGGTTAGGGTGACCTGATTGTGACACGAGTCTCTAATCTTGGTTTTATAATGGGATAAAAGCCCTGGATAAGATAATCCTAAGCTTAAGGTGATCAAGTCAAGATTGAATTCATATGACTAAGGGCTAAGATTAGTTTTATCATTATTTGAGAGTTAAATATCAAAACTGATAACATATTTAATGAATTAAAAGCTATTTCCACAGCCTCATAATTGCTCCAATAATTGAAACTTTCAAAGCCATAATCATCAACATTTCAAAATAAATCAAGCACGAAAAAGTTCCCTTTAATAAACCTAAAAATTTGAAGAGCTATAAATACTTATACCTATTCAAATCATTTCTAAATATGGAAATAGACTTCTTAAATAAAAAGATACTTGAACCATGGAAATCATGTGATCTTTAATGAAGACAACTCAGAGCCACATTAATAGCCAAGAGTCCTTCATACCAATTGACTACATCATATATTTATACACAATATACCCTAATAAGGTGTCTGCATCCCTCTTCAATTCTCTTTATTAGCCCCCCTCTTTAGCCTCCCTCTGCTAATCCTTCCAATTAAGCATAAAAAATTGCATTAGGGTTTGATTAACCGACTAATACATACTTAAATTCTCTAGAAGTGAGAAGGAACTTACCCTAATTATCTTTGACAGTCGTGCAAGCCGGACGCCGAGGAGGTAGCTGGTGATGAGGTGTTCTCTGCATTCATCACCATCAGACCTAATTAGAATCAATACATTTTTGCATGTCTGACACATAAAGCTTCATATATACATACATGCTCTTAAACCCTTAACATCAAACCTAAAATATCATTGTTATGATATGTAAATACATAATTGTGTGTGGTGTGTGTGTAAATTTCCCTTTTAATACTCATTTAACATGCTTTGAAATTAGTGCGTACCTGCAGTTTGGGCCTCAGGGTCTCCACAGCATCTCTGGCCTGCTGCCCCACATTCCCCCCTTGCTGCCATGAATATAATTAAATTCATATGAAATTATTTGGAATATTTTTATAAAGTCTAAAGTTAGATAAATCAACCTTTCATATGATATTCATTACATAAATGCTATAACTAAAAATATGTACCTTGCCAAGGGCCCAGTCAGCAGAATCAAAATAGGCACGCTCATTGTCCTGTGATATTAAATTATAAGCTTAATGATTAATAATACAATAATGATTATAATTAGCTAATTAAAATGATTATTATTGCATTAATTACTGCATTAAGTCAAACATTAGAGCTGACCTTCGAGATTAAGGGCTTCTTCTTCGGCATAATCCCTCCGTATTTCTTATCCAATGAGGCCTGCAATTTTAAGATATTTTATGAAACCATTTCATATAGCAGAGGGTCTGTTGGACCCATTCCATTATATCCGTGCCCCAACACTCGAATGACTACGACGTAATTGTAGGATGTAGCACATTCAGAGGTTGATGCAAGACTACTCCGTACACTTAGTGTTGGTGACATTTCTTAGCGGTTTTCATGCAATCGGTCATCATTGCTGCTCAATAATACAATAATAATAATAATAATAATAATAATAATAATAATAATAATAATAATAATAAAATATAATTTTGGTGGAAATAGACACCGGAAATAATTTAAATTTTGTGCAATATTATAAAAAAATGTATAGCATTCATCTCAGCACAAAACCATATATTTTCAGGCCCATCATAAATATAAATTATATCACAAATTCATATATCTGTGCCCCAATACTTACCCTAAAACCGAAACTCGGGGGCTGTTTGGGGCAACTTATTTGGTGCGGTATAGTTTTGAAAATGCACCTGACTTGTTTGGGCAAACTGCGTTTTGACGGCTTATGCGTTCTTAAAACGCTGAAAGCAGCGTTTTCACACCGCACCTGACAGCAGTCTGACTTTTCCAAAAAAAATTAAATAAAAATTTATAATGGTCACCGCACCTAGCTTATCTGCAGCTTATTCAATAAGCTGCAGCTGCGCCAAACAGACCCTCACAATTTTTACGAGCAATGAGGATGTTAGTTTTGTAAATACATAAAAATTGTGGGGGGTATGTATGTAAAATTCCCAAAGAATTAATATCTAAATCATCATAATTACGTTGATTTAAAATAAAGGAATATGCCACATGAGCAAAAGCTTTTCAGACGGTCAATTTTGAATAAGATTTGTGCGTAGAGGATCAGCAAGGTCAAAAAATGAAAATAAAATAAAAAAAGTATTTACTTATCTTTCAATTATTAATAATAATAATTTTTTTGGTCAATTAAGAAATAATTATACCTATAATTTCGTAAATTTAATTAATTATAATTCAATTAATGAGTAATTAGTGACGAAGCTTATGGTCCCATTAAGGAAAAAAAAACAGAATTTAATATTCCAAGCCTGCCTAAATAGACTAATCTCAGCGCAAAATTTTGAATTGAGTTCCTTTTTTAAGAAAGAAATTTAATTTTTAATTAATTTTTATTATTATACATATACTTCCATAATTATCAATATAATTTGCATCTAATGATTAATTAAGAATTTTTTAAAAAAATGAAAAAAAATTAATTTCAGATTTTTGAAAACAGAGAAAAACAGAGCAATTCTGCTTCGAAGTTAAATGTTGATGAAGCTGATTTCAGAGCCTTAAATTAAAAAAAAAATTGAAAATTTCACAAAATAAAATGAAAATATTTAAATTATCTGACCTGTTCTGATTGAGAAGCAGAATCCTCTCCCTTGTGGCCTGCCATCTCCAATTCTTCTCTTCCTACAATCACAAACTCTGTTTAGGCACCAATTCTTACTAATCCAGAGCAGTAGAAAGAGAAAGAGAGAAGGATGGGGATAGAGATAGAGAGAGAGGGAGACCTGGGGGCTCAAGAGAGGGGTAGAGAGAGAAGGAGGAGGGCAGAGGAATGGGGAGGAAGAGGGGGGGTGGGAGGAGATATATTGTGGAGGGGGAAAGAGAGAAGGCCAGAGAAGGGGAGGTTGAGTGTGGGGAGAAAAATAGGAATCTATTTAAGAAGGCATGAGAATAGGGCGTGCTTGTGAGTTTAGAGATAGAGAGAGAAAGGTAGAGATAGAGGATTTGGGGATATGGTGGTTAGCCCATGAGAGTTGAATTAGCCAGCACACACTCCTCTTCTTCGTCCCCTAACTTTTCTATTGTCCTTTTTCTCATTGGGTGTTTCCACTTTGGATCTTTCTTCTCTATCGTTATTCTCCTTTGCTTAGAATTGATTAATTTTATGGAGTTCAAATTTGAGCTCGAGCTCGAGCTCGAGCTTAATTGTACGAGTTTGACACGGTTTGCCAGCTAGCTTGTTTAATATATAAGAGAAAAGGGTATCATTTTAAGCTAGTTTTATAATTAGATGATAAATCGAATGAACAATTAGGAGATAAATAATAAGAAATCATATACAAAGTATTGTTTTTTTAATAGCATTAATACCTTAAAGGTGTTGGTAGAATTTAAGGTATTTTGAGTATTGTTGGATCTCGATTGGCTTTTGTGAATACACATAGAGAGTTAGGGTCGAGTGAAGGAAAGAATAAAGCGAACCAAGAGTTGCAACGGATAAAACCAAGGGGGTTCGAATGGTCTGCCTCCTTTTTGTCATTTTGTTGTCTCTTATTTATGAGAATGTTTTTTTTTGTACAATTAGAGGAAGGAAGAAACAATTATGAAAATCGTTCTTAATATGAGTGATTCTCTAATAAATTGTTTGAATTTTATTTCATATCTGTATTGCAATTTGAATTTTGATATGACGGTAATTGGTTGATCGATTTATTAGGATGCAACTGACTGAGGCAATCGACTAGGTGGCGACCGTGTCTTGTGTTTGGTCGACCAAGGGTTTTAATCAAATGATGAGCTCGTTTGTCGTGGCAAAAGAGGGTTAGCCGTCCAATCACGATCATGTTATTTATGTCAGTGCTTCGGTCTTCAATCGGTCAACTGATGAGTTGATTTATTTTGTTGGTTGAACTATGACTTACTTGTAGCTTTGACTCAAGTCTTACGAGGCCTATGTCTCGTCTACCTGGTTGGCTCATCGCCTCAACTGGATACCCCTATTAGCAAGTTCTTAGACAGATTTTGTCACTGCCTGTGTGAGTCATCCGCTAAGACCTGTTGCTATGATTAATTAGGTCTCGCCCTTAGCAGATCTTAGCGCTATCAGGCGAGGGAACATCTCTCAAGCTTTGACATGTTCCAGGTTTAGAGACTCAGCTTCACATGCTTGGTGATGACTTATCGGTCGACTGTCCCGAGTTTTTTTATTTTTGGTTGTTTGCTCGCTTTGAGATTTGTGTGGTAGCTCTAGTGTATACAATTATATTTTAAATTAATATTTTTTAAACGAGCTAGCTCATAAGCTAACAAGTCGAGTCGCGACTAGCTTGAGCTTGGCTTGTTAGCTCGTCAAGCTCAATTCACGAGCCAATTTCAAGCCAGACACAAGCTAGTTCATGAGTTGGTTTGACTCACTTGCACCCCTAACTACTCTCTCTGTCTCTTTATCTCTCTATATATATACTAAAAAATGGTATGCATGAATCTCGAAGCAATTTGTAGCCTACCCCCACAGAATTGACTATCCTCGGCGCTTCATTCATCAGGCATGATTTACAAGACATATTTGGATTCAACAATCTCAATCCTGTTATTTTTAAAAAAAAAATTAATTTTTTTAATATTTTTATGGTTGGAATTTAATTTGAGAAGTATAAGTCAGTTTTAATCACATTAATTTGATGACAACGAAACCAATTATTTCAAGGCATTTAAATCGTGAAGTATCGGTTAGTGTTCATGATAATCGCATTGATTTGATGACAACACAATTAGTTAATTTAATCACTAATTAATGCTTTACAATTTTTATAAATATATACCTTTTATATATATATATATATATATATATATATATATATATATATATATATATTTGTTCGAGAGAATAAAGTTTCTTCTTTTTCATCTATCCTTTTTGCATCAAGATAATCTTTACATATATTTCATTTTTTTCAAATTCTAATCTTATTTTTCTTGCCCTTAAAGTTGCAAATTGGATTGGCCATCACAAAGAATCAAATTGACATCATTACAATATATATTGGATTGGATCAAAAGATTCAAAATGATTTCAAGGAATTCTTTCTTTTCTCGTGCCAAAGCGTGATGGGATTGTACATAAAAAATGTGCCAGCGTGGGTCCCAAGGAGATCTAACGGTCCTGAAGAGAGGAAGTAAGTCACAGGAAGACCCACCGAGAGAAGGCCTGGAGGCATGCTTATTTCATTCAAAGCCAAACCAATTAGACTAACACACGACAGATAAGCATCCAAGCTAACCACTAGAAGAAAGTCGAGCGAAGACATCAACCTAACTTCGAGGGGATCGAACCCGAGAAAAGAATCTAGTTCCTCAAGATCACCAGTCGTCCCATGAACGACCCTAAGGCTCCTTTCTAAGGGTAGAGAATTGACAATACAATGGAGTCTTATATCCATCTTATTAGTTTTTCTCATCGAAAAATGAGTCATATATCGGGTTACAGTGATTCACACTTTGTCTGATGGCCTAGTCAAGTTTTGATTGGGATTAAGTTCTGGCAGCCAGATTAAAACAACCAATTGGCAAAGCCTAGCTGACCGAATCAGTCTTGTCGACCCGAAGATAATCACGCTTAGCCAAATAGCAACACTAGCTTTGTCAAGCTGACTGAATTGACCTTATAGAGTGAAATTCATACTAGCTCAGTGGGCTGAGCTAAAGAGTAACCGAGCGATAGACTCGTGTATATAAAAACCTAGTATGTCCTGTACATCTCCAATTAAAGTGGAGACAAAAATATAATATCATTGTACTATACAATATCCATTATAAATTACGGGATCATTTTGTGAATAAGACTTGATAGATAAAATGTAATGATGTTCACTCCTCTTTTTCTCTCCACCTCTCCCTCTCTATCTCTTCTTTCTTATGCTCTATTTCTTAGTGTGTGATTCATGGACAAATCATGATTTAACATCATAAAAGGCATAATGAGATTGAGGTTTGACATGCACAAAGGAGAACTGACAATGACAATGAATGATCAAAATGTAACTTTTAATATATTAAAATCTATAAAGCTTCATCGTAATTACGAAGATAATGTGTGTTATAGGATGTACCTGATTGATTATTTGTGTATTAGTCACTTTCGGAAGAGTTGTGATGTTAAATTAGTGGAGTAAGATTTAAGTGAGGATGATCCTACACACCATATAGATGAATTTGTCCTATTGGTTAAAGATAGTTCAAGAATTGTTAGGGTGGGATTTGAGATACTTGATACTATTGAAAATTATAAACCTCTTGCTCTTTCCATTGAGGAACCCCGCCAAACTTGAGATGAAGGTGCTTCCCAAATATTTGAAGTATGTTTGTTTAGGGAAGTCATCTACATTGTTTGTAGTTATGTCCTTAGAATTGAGTAGCTCACAAGACAAAAAGTTGATGAGCATTCCGAGAAGCTTTAAGAAAGCTTTTGGATAGACCCTTACAGACATGAAGGGATTAGTTCTTCGATATGTTTGCATAGGATCATGATGGAGGAAAATCATAAATCTCAGGCAAATCCTCAAATGAAATTGAACCATATTATGAAAGAAATTGTAAAGTTGGAGATTTTGAAGTGGCTTGATGCATATATTATCTATCCCATTTGAGATAATTCTTGGGTGGGTTAGCCTTATCCATTGTGTTCCTAAGAAAATAAGAGTTATTGTGCTAGTGAACGAACAAAATGAACTAATCCCCACTAGACATGTCACTGAGTAGAGAATATATATCAATTACAGGAAATTAAATTTAGTCACCAGGAAGGATCATTTTCCTTTACTCTTCTTAGATCAGATGTAGGATAAGATAGCTGACCACCCTTATGTCTACATTTTAGACGGATATTCAAGGTATCAACAAATTCATATTATTTCTAAGGATCAGGATATGACTACATTCATGAGTTCGTATGTTATTTTTTGCTTTTAAAAGAAAGTCATTTGGGTTACGTAATGCACCCACGACGTTTCAGTTGTGCATGACGTCGATCTTCTATGACTTGATTGAAGAAGGGATAAAAGTATTTATGAACAATTTTTTAGTGTTTGGTTATTCATTTGATTCTTTTTGAATCATCTGACCAAGCTACTGAGACAGTGTAAGGAAACCAATCTTATTCTCAATTGAGAAAAGTGTCAATTTATGATTTGAGAAGGAATTGTTTTAGGACATAAAATTTTTGCGAGAGGTGTGGAGGTAGATCCAACCAAAATTTAGGTTATTAAGAAACTTCTCCCACCCACTTCACTGAGGGGAGTTAGAAGTTTCCCGGGACAATCTTGATTTTATCGGCGATACATTAAGGATTTCTCTAAAATTGTTATACCTTTATGATGTCTGTTGGAAAATGATGTTCTAATCAATTTTTTATCGGGATTGCCTAGCTGACTTCAATACTTTAAAGGAGAAGTTAGTCATAGCTCTCATCATTGTTTCATCTAATCAAGGAAGCACGTTCAAATTAATGTGTGATGCAAGTGACTATGCTATAAAGACAATTTTAGGATAAAGGCACGAAAAAATATTTTGGGCTAGACACTATGCTAATAAGACCCTTAATAAGGCTCAAATTAACAATACCACTACTGAAGAGGAGCTTCTAACCATAGTATACACGTTCAACAAATCCAGACCGTATTTGATTGGTATCGATTGTACAGTCCCTACCGACCATTCCAATATTTAATATATGATGTTAAAAAAGGGCGCAAAACCCAGGTTGATCAGATGGGTCCTGTTGCTTCAAGAGTTTGATATTAAAGTTGTGGATAGAAAATGTATTGAGAATCAAATGGTAGGTCATTTATCAAGGTTGAATCAGGGGAATTCCTGTATATTTGATGAGGATATAAATGACAGTTTTTTCTGATGAGCAACTGCTTGCTATTACTGATTGGAACAATCCATGGTATGTTGACATAGTTAATTATATAATTAGTGATGTTTTACCTTAAGATCTAAAATACCATAACAGGAAGAAATTTGTTCATGGTGTCAGATACTATTTTTGAGATGACCCGCACTATATCAAATGTGCAAAGAATAGGTGATTTGGAGGTGTTTACCCATCGAATAGACCCAAGATATTATTATGAAACATCATGATTTTGAATTTTGGGGACATTTTGGGGTTTATAGAATTTTTGCTAAGATTTTACAATTAAGATTTTATTGGCCTACTCTATTTTCTTAGAAAGGTGAAACTCCTACCTAGATATAATATGAAGATGATGAAAGGATGAAACTATGTTTAAAAACTAATCTTATAATATTTATGTTGAAACCATATTCAAATGTGATTCAAACCACAATTGAACATAATAGCACACAACATCGCTACTGCACTTTCAAATTTTCACACAAATAAATACAATCACTTAGATAATTAATATTATGTGAGTAAACAAATACAATCATATAGATAATTAATATTACCCAAAACTAATTATATAAAGACAAAGTAGAGTGTTGAATTTTTTTAAGTCTTAGGGTCTCATATCTTTCATGGGTTCATATAATCCCAGAAGAGACCTATATAAGTAGGGTAAAAGAAGAGAGCAGACATGTTCTCCAGGTCTGAATTCTCCATTTCTACCATGATCTCCCTCTGGTATGATGGGGGAGATTATCTTATTTCTAACAAAAAATGAGAGAGAGAGAAAGTGAGAAAGAGGGATAGAGAGACCAAGAGATGTAGAATAATAAAATAAAATTCAATAAAGGAAGCTATATTTCTCATTTATTTTCTTCTCTCTACAAGTTTCTCAAGTATTGTTATATTAGCATCATCTAGCATCAAATCATGTCCCAATGTGATTTAACTCATATTTGGATGCAATTCAAACCACATTTGAACAAGGGTTAAGTCTCATTCATGAGGTTTGGACATTATTCAAGAATTGCTCTAAATATAATTTTGCATTTGATGAAAATAATTTTTGAAACAGACCTATGATTTTTGTTTGAATGAAGATGGACCATTACATGGAAGTGGTGATGGTGCTTGAAAAGGTGTTGTTTCTACAACCATCCCATTTGAACATTCATAAAATTGCTAAATAGCACACTTTTAGGCAAGTTCATCTAAAGGCAACATTTGGGCATACTTCTCTAAATAAATAAGTATTGATGATTTTTAGCTAATTATGTATATTCAAAGGCATATAAAATAAAATTTCCTAAGATAAGTTTTATTTTGCACAACTATGTTGACTTTGGAATGCAAACAATTAGGGTTCTTGGGATCAAATTTTGACTTTGTATTTTGTTTTTTTGTGTGTTTAATTTAGATTTTTTATTAGTTTTGTTTCTTGAAAATAATCTTAAAATATTTTTTATTATATTTTAAAATGAAAAGTCAGCCCAACAAACAACCCTTCACTGCCAGCCACCTTGCCTGCACCATATTATGAGTAGAGCTGTCAATTTGGCTCGTTGTGAACAGCTCGTGTTTGGCCGTGTTCAGCTCGTTCGTTAAGCCTAACGAGTCCAACACGAACAATTTTTTAAGCTCGAAATGTAACCGAACCGAACACGAACAACAGTTTGTTCGCTCGTGTTCGGCTCGAAATGGCTCGAAAAAAAATTATATAACTTTTTATATAACAATATATTACATATATTATTTATATAATAATATATTATCTATTTATGTCTAAATTTAAATCATAACGTCTCATGTGACAATTTGGTTAGTGTTTTCTTTTGTATATATTTGATCTAGGTTTGAATCCCACACTTTACATCTATTTTTCTCAATTTTAATTTAACGAGTCAATTTCGAGCCGAACACGAATACACTGTTCACGAGCCGATTTCGAACACGAATCGATTTCGAACACGAACTATTTCGAACGAGCCGAACACGAGCTCGCTCGAGCTCAGGCTCGTTTACAGCCCTAATTATGAGCACCACCACATAAATATACTTATGCAACATTAGAAAAAAAAATCCATATTTAAGATGATAAATACATTTTTATTTTTTTATCATTTTTTTTCTTATATTTTTATTTTGATTTGGAAATAAAACCTAATTTATATCTTAAAACATATTATTTCTATTTTTGTCGAATTATTTTTTTTATTTGATAAAAAAATTCTTAATATATTATTTCATCGATTTTTTTTATTGAGTTAAAAAATGAATAACTTTGCTACAAGCTTCAATTAAATCCATCTAGAGAAGGGTGGAATGATTAACACATCTAATTAACCAAATATGTTTAATTAGATAACTAAATCATGTTTAGTTATAATTAATGACAAACAAAACAATGTCTTATAGACTTGCATGAATTCTAATCAATTTTATTTCCTGCCGTCGGTTTGTACTCATCCCATAGATCATTATCTCTTATTGCATTTAAAATAATATATATAAATGGTGGAGCCTCATTGGAGAGAAGACAATATTAGGTCTTAATGTGCATGATTAGGTGACCAAGTAGAGGGACATGTGTTGATTATTTGAAAATAATTGATTTAAGGGATTTGCTCATGAGTTGGGGGGTAATAACATTAATATACATTGATTTTCTTTCAAGTATGAATTGTGCACGTCAAGTATGTGATGGAGTACCAAGGAACACTTTGAATGGAAGTATATCATCTCTTTCTTTCTCGCTCTGTGGTTGTGGGGGAGGATGGGACATGAATGGCAAAGATGCGTATAATGGACATGGACATAGATGAGAAACATGGTGTGGTGAGGTTGAGGGTGTCGTTGAGGGAGTCGCATGAGGCTGAGGGAGAGACAAATGATGATGAATGAAGGGCTGAGATTGAGGGAAGGATGGCGTGGCTTGGGCGAGGCTGGGAGTGATGTCACGAGCTTGGATGAGAGAGGTGATGAAGAAGAAGAAGATGATGATGATGATTATAATGTGAGACTAAAAGAGGCATGCCATCAAGGATGGTAAGTGATGAAAAGAGTCATATAGAGGAATGAGATGCATGAGGTTTGAAAAATAGTTTATTTATTAGATTTTAAAATGGAAGGAAAATGGGAGGTTCGGGGTATTATTGAAACAACAAAATTTTACTAATTATTACCTTTTCTTTCAATCAAACACTATAGGATATATTAGATGAGCACAAAGAAATACAATAAACTCCTAAAACTCACAACCAAATAGTCCCTAAAGAATGAGTAGAGTTTAAAATACCTAAAATTTTTTATTCTTTAGGATTTGGTTGTGATAAAAATGTCGGCTTTAGATCCATACAACTTTTTTTATAATTGAATAGAAGTTTTAATTACAATAAAATTTAAAATGTTAATTGATTATGATTTTCTATTCTAAAACAATTTAAGTACTAGTCAATCGGTCCATGTGTCAAGCTTGAATGAAGTTAATAAGATAGTGTAGATTGTCTACTTGAAACTTGTAAGAAGTTGATGATTGAGCTTTTACACCTGGCTTTCTATTACTATGAAGCTTACATTTTATGCATTTATAGATCTTTTAAAAGAAACAATAAATTGAACAGAAACACAGAGCCAAAAAATTTAGAAAAAAAAACATAGAGATTTAACATAGAAAAACTCATAAACTGGAAAAAAAACAAGGAACCAAAACAAAACAATGAATCCAACAAGAAAAGAGAATATTACAGAATTACACTAGTCAGATCTATTCCCTACACCATTGAAACTTATATAAACTCACTTTCCTTTCTCTCTTGATCTGATAGAAGAAAGCACTCGTCGAAATCCCCCCTCTCGATGAGAAAGCTGCTCTGCACCTATTACACACCATCGAGAATACACCTAGAGAGAGTTATCCTTTGTGAAATGAGTTCTTAAATCCCTAATAGCATATAAATTACTCCTTGCATTGTATCACTGCTCTTAGGTGTTGCCTTTCTACTCATTCAGGTTGAAATCATGAATTTAAGCATTTTCACACCCCAAAATGGGCATTGGGCCATTGCTCTCTCTTTATCCGAGCATGGGGGGTGCCCCAAGTGGACACTGGGTGCTTTCCTTTTTGGATCCAAGCACTTGGGTTCATGGATTGCTAACAAGGAGTCTCAGGCCGTGTTGGGTTGACTGCCTTCATGACTAGATAAACGTAGGTTCTCCATAGCTTGGGATGATGAATCAATGGTATCCTTACCTAGCTATCTCTACTTGTTTTGGGATTCTCCTCATTTTCTTGATATAACCCTTTGAGACCGGATGATTCTTTTTGAATTATAGATATCATCTCATAGAAACCTTTTGCAGGTAAACTGCGACTCATTTGTGATACAGTGATTCACCCTCTACTCTTATGGATCGATGTAGGCTTTGAGGTATCAGGATGATCCTATTTAAGAAGATTCAGTTATTTAGTAGGCCTCATTTGTCAAGTTAGTCGATGCCTATAGTGGACACAGTGATTCACCCTCTGCTCTGCTCTATGGACCGATACAGGCTTCAAAAGCATCAAGATGTTCCCAATTGAGATAGTCATCCTTTTGGTGACATTTTCATTAGTTATCATGATAATGTAAGAATTATCTCTGTCTTCAAGATTATTTTGGGTATCATCTAAGATGTAAATAACTAAAAGGATGCATTTCTTTAGGAGTGCTCTTGATCCCAGAAAAAAAAATGTTTTTTTTTTGTTCTTTGGATAAGGGTGGCTTATGTAAGGATTTTCTTTGTGGATATTATGTTTTGAGGTATTTCGATCTAAATTTATTTAGACATATAATCTTGATCTATCACACGAGAATTATCTTACATAAACATTCCATGTTTCTTTTTAAATTTATTTGTATATTTTCATCATATAGCATTCTTTTTTACTCCCCTTCTCTTAGAACCATTTCTATGATCTGAGAGAGATTTATTTGAAAAAGGAAATCATACAATGATATATAAATAGACAAATTGACAGCTCTGAGTTAACTATAAAAAAACCAAAATAAATTATTAGATCAAGTTTGGTTATTTTAAATGGGCGAGTCTTTCATCCTTTTAGATTGTTGACCCTAAGACTTGCCCTCTTAAACTATTGGTACACCCATTTGCTTGGGTTGCAGTTCTTTTCTTGACTGATTGGTAAGGCTTATGTCATTTGTGTCTTTTCCCAACACAATTCAACGTATGCTTATTTTCTTCCATTTTCATCTTTTGCATGCCACCAACATTAGGTGTGTAAGATAATGTCTGAGTCTTGCCGCTAGTCAGGTTTAGGTTGCATTGTTTGTTGGAATACTCACCGCATACCTTGATTCTAGAGATCATTTTATGAAGCTATCTTCATGGTATCATAACACCTTTTTTACCATAGGAGAGAGGATCCTTGTTTTTTTTTTTGCATTTATTATCATGTGGTGTTTTACACATGTATGTTTTGCATGTTGTTTTGTATTTGCATGACTTTTATTTTCATCATTTTTCATGCCATTTGAAATTTGAGTTTAAGCTTTCAGAGTTTTCATCTTCACCAAAATCTCTTGATTGGGCATTTGCATGCCTCTTCTCTCAAATTTATCCTCTTCTGATGATTTTTAACATAGTGCTTTTAGAGCATAGTTTTTTAGGAATATCCTTTCAGCATGTTCTATACATTGTTTGTGTGTGTTTATGCATGCGGGGTCTTACTTTTCTAAGTATGACTCTGTTTTTTGTTGCACCATATAGGTTTAGGCATCTCGAGTCTACATGCTAGTGACAATATCCAGATGAACCTTAGCTAAACATGTGGTAACAATAGGGAAATGAGCATTACTCATTGGCATATCCAACCCAGTGATGTAAATTATCTTATAATTACCAGATATCGTAGGATCATCCAAGGTATAGGACTAGGCTAACGATCATCACCCTTTGTGATGAGGGTTATTTCATTGAGATGTTGAGGATGAGGCCAGCTTATTGACCATTTCAAGATCCTACAGAAGCATCATAGCCCTTGCACTAGCACATCTTGTACCTAGATGTACGCATATGTAAGTGTTATAGTTTATATATATATATATATATATATATATATATATATATATATATATATATATATATATATATATATATATATATATATATATATATATNATATATATATATATATATATATATATATATATATATATATATATATATATATATATATATATATATATATATATATATATATATATATAATTAGGACTAGGGTGTAGTTAGAAATTTTCATACACAACTATTGTTCATCGGTTTGTGATAGCAGTTGTACACTTTCAATATTTTTTTGCATGCTTTACCGAGCTTTGCCGAGTTTGAGACTCATGCAATAGCATATTAAAGCGATTTTATTCTCTCGTAGGGTGTCATATCCAATAGAGAGGAGCTTAATAATGATTTAAACTAGCCCATTTTTACAGGTGCAGATTAGCTCTCCTCCCATTGGATACTGTCTGTTATATGTTGTATAAGATAACCTGTATTGATCTTTATTTTGCAGGTTGAGTCTTTAAATTTTTTTTAATGTACTTTTGAAAGTCTTTAAGGAGAGTCTGTACTCGAAATAAAGTAAGAGCACAAATCCCGAAGCTTGAAGCAAGGATAATGTGGTGGGGATCAAGAGTTGTTTGCACGTGTCTCGTAACTTAATTCTAGTTTTATATATTTATTGCAAAGTTTTTAGGATTAGGTATGTATATGTGGAGCCTGATCACCTCTTTTTCTTTTCTAAGATTGTAGTAGCCCGACGACACCCAGCTTCTTATTCCTTTATGTTAAGTATTTCTCTTATTAGATTTGGGCTTGTATTCACTCTTTTTTATGCATGATGTTTACCTAGATATTATTATAACTAGAATTTTTAGGATAAAATTTTTATTACAAAAGCTAAACATAAAAAAATTTATCTTAATAAAATTTAGGATTAAAATATTCAAAATTTTAAAATCTGTAATTTTTTTTTTGCTTTTAATTTTCTACAAGGCTTTCTGTCCTATTTTAAAATGTTCATAAAATACATGAATATATCTCCCTTGCATATTAATAGGGTCTTTATGCTTTGGATGTCATAGATGACTATGTACATGTTGTATAAACCATGGAAAGTACAACTGCTTTCTAAATATGATTGGCCCAACATTTATTTTATACGATTAGACGGTTGCCTAGTGCAATATAGGATATTAAAGGTTCTCTCGATCCAGATGGGATTGTAAGTCATTTTGTTGACTAGCTTAGCTTTGTAGTTGAGTTGTTAGTTTTTCTTTCTTTCTGCTTAAGTTTCATGTTCATAGTCATGGTAAGCATAATCCTTTTTTCACCTAGTTGGTTTCGATAGAGTCTGGGAACTTAGACGTTTCTTTTCTTTAACTTCGGTTCTATTGGGTCGCTTTGGACAATGCAACATATGGGTTTCTGACAAAGTGACCCCTAGCCTGATTGGGTCAACTACTTTTACAGCTTAGTAGATTTGAGGCTTTAATAGTCTAAAAGGACGGTTCATGGAGCCCAGACCAGACATTTTTTTTTCCAACATACTTATTGATATATCCCTTTCAACATAGTTTTTTCATTTATTAAGTCTATTGTAAGATAGGCTCTCATAGCTCTATGGAATTTACGCTCCATGTTACAGTGATTCACCCTTTGTCTGGTGGCTTAATTCTGCCCTGATGAATAAAGGATTTTTATCTACTGGGATCAATGAAAATCTCTTTCGCTACCTATGTTCTTAAGACTATTTTTAGTTAAAATAACACATTTTTTCTTGAGTTTTTATTTTTATTTTTTCCATGATGTAATTGAACACAAAGATATGTCATCATGGGAGGTCTATTTGAACTCAGAACAAAATAAAATTCCTTTTGTATTCAAATTTGATTACTAAGGTCTTTTTGTAGAATTCTTTTCATATATTTTTTTGGGTCGAGCATGGTCTAATTTGTTATAGACCGTTTTTCTCTGGTTTAAGTTATAAGAATTTTTCTATATACATATCTTCATGGCTACTCCTTTTTTTTCATCTTGGTTTTTCCACATTCAATCTATCATTTTTTTTTCTTTGCTTCTCTAAACATTGGTGCTTGGAGAGGAGGAACTGAAGAGGACAAACTTTATGAAGTTCATTTGGCTAGAACAAGAAAAACGGTGCCAACACCTTGGATACTAGCAACTTTAGAAATATTAGTACTTTTAGGTCATTATAGAGAGAGAGAGAGAGAGAGAGAGTAAATAATGGAATTACCTTAAGATGTTACTCATAAAATTTTCCATAGATAAATTATATACTACTAACTAAGTCGCACAATAAAGAAAATAAGATTATGAAGATCATTCCAACCCCTTAAGGTTGAGGTAAGTGGCATACTCTTCATAAAAAGAGTATTCAAAGTATTTTCCCTCTTAATATGTCTCCAGATACTTCATTAAGAACTCAATCATGATGCAAAGAGATAGAGATGGTTAAAGAAAATTAGAGATGCATGAGTAAAGAAAGTCCACAATGATAAAATAAAGATTAAAGGGTAAACGAAGAGTTAAAAAGGTACTTTAGAAAATAAATGTTAATTTTAAAGTAAATAAAATATCTAATATAAATGATTAGGTCTTGAATTATATTTTTCTCTCATCATTATAATCCTCATAACCTATTCACATTTAGATAGTACTAAAAAAGGATGAGTATAAAAATGATGAAAATAAAAGCCAAATAAAATGTCATAAAAATAATACTAAATCTACATGACCAACATATTATAATATTCATATGTATAAGAATCAATTTATTATTATTTTTATTATAAATGAGTGCCCACTTCTACTCATTCTTTAGAAAATTGTTTAAAGCAAATCAAACAATGCATTAGAAAAAAATTGCCCTAATATTTATAATCATTCTCAAAATGAACTTTCTACTAACTAAAAAATGGCTTGACTTGGATGAATCCAACAATATGTGAGTGTCTATGAACTCTCCTTTCAAATCTTGAATTCCTTGATCAATAGAGGCAGTAACTCATCAAGGGTAGTGGATGTGCACATAATTTTCTTCAAAAAAGTGAGCCTTTTACCTCAATACTCACCCCAATAATTACCAGTTTATTCTCTAGAATACATTCAGTTAATCCACTAGAATATATATATAATTCTTTAATGGGTGGGTGACACCATGAATTTAGGGAGCCATTGGAGAATAGACATCACGAGTCCCATGAATATGCTCATGAGGGATAATAATTGGGAGTAATTTCCATCAGCACATGCACCTACCACCATCACTGAGAGGTTATTTGCAAAAAAATTGATAACTCACTCCCTTATGTTATCTCTAAACTACCTAGTTAACTTTGTCCCCAACTTCATTGAAAAATCAAAAAAAAAAAAACTTTCCACTAAAAAAACCATCAAGTGAATCCTTGATAAATTTTTGTCATAAATCTTATACTTGAAGATGAGAATTAAAGGCCAAAACTGTGAGAATTGTGACATATGACTTCATTGGTTAGTATCCAAAAGCTTGCCCATGGTTAGATGTATTATATGCCAACTCTAAATGGTCAGATTAAATTCCTTTAAGTAAAATGCTCGAGTTTTCCCTTAAAGGTTACACATTATTAATTTTTTTTGCTAACAAAGTGTCCATGACATTAATTGTAACTATCTATAAATAAAATAGGAACTTAAATGGGACTATAACAATATTACATCCCCGTACTTCTTCCTGAAATAAAATTGCTTGATACAAAGCTATAAAGTTGAAATTGACTTCATCATAGGAATGCTAGATGAGGGATGGTCAATAAGCACCTTGGTATGGGGTTGTAGAACAAGATTAAAATCAAAATTCTCCTTTGCCTTGCTCACACCTCCCTCAATAGTATTTTTGTTCTCTTGTCCATGATTCATCTTCTACTCTCCATAATCTTTGTGGAGATGACTCTACCATAATAAGAAAATTAATATAGCTTCAACATATAAGAAGGAAGATGAAACAAAATCTATGAAGAAAAGAAACATTTCAATGTCTATATATAGCCACGACTAGCAAATTACAGAGAAATAATATTAAATTTATTATTGAAGCAATAAATGAAAGAATTATTCATGATATAAGTATTAAATAGGGTAGTCAACTTTTTCATCCAGTCTTCTATTAATCCAAAAAAATCATTTAAATAATAAATGTCTTATTTAATTACTTAATTCTTCTTACAAGCTACTCTCCAAAGAGACAAGAAAATTGGGGAACAAAATGTTTATTTAAATATATAATTATTGGAAAAGCTAAGGAGTTGTACTAAACTCGTTGAAAACAAGAGGTATGTAAGCTCTAAATAGAAATTGCTCAATTTAATATACCTAAGCTCAGAGGGGCATTTGCTCAATTCAAGAGACCCAAGTGTAGAAGGGCACTAGTCCAATCCAAAGAATTCATACTTAACTGGCGCTCGCCCATGGTCAAATAGCTCAACATGAGAAGACACTTGCATAGCCAAATGGTCACTTGTCTATCACAATGGACCTCACTTGTGGACTCAAAACAAACACACGTGTTCCAAAGTAAAATGTTTTCTTAATAGTAAGACCTTCAAAGTACTCACACAACGAGAAAATTCACACGCATCTTGATCAATATGTCCATCTGTTTGTGACAAATGTATCATGTTTTGAATTATTAGATCCAAATACAACCCTTTCAGTAGTCAGGTGTGGAACTAGCTTCCTTTTTTTAGGATGAAAAAAATCATCAAATATTCAATTTTTTTGAATTAATGGGCAAAAAAATATATCGAGGGTAAGCAAAATTATTCAATTACTTATACGATGTAAGAAAAAAATATAAAATTATATTAATTATAAAAAAAAATCTTAAGATTCCAAGGTGGGTAATTGCTTACCTTAGACATAACATAATTCCGCCCTTTTCTATAGCCCAAAAATCTTATAAAAACAAGATTATTAACAAAATCACATCAATATAAGTAGAGGCAAAGAGAACATAGGATTCAATATTCTTCGTTCCACAGTGAAGAAATACATTCTTCAAAGCCTTTTCTACTTCTTCAACCTCTTTTTCCATTTCCCCTATTCTCCCGTAGACTTTTGAAAATATTACATACTTTGTTATTTGATACATTTTCATACCAAGACGTGGTCACCCCCATTTATCATTATCTGCACATAACTATAAAGTATGTAACATTTTCTCCACGACCAAACCTCATTAATTTTACTAAGATCTGAAATGACACGAAAAAAAGGAGATTTGAATCCAAAATTATTATTTTTTTTTTTTTTTGGTTCCAATATTACTTAGCATTGCTTAATAGTTCAATTAAAATCAATTAAATAAAATATTAATTAAATGCCAAAAATAAAAATGTAAAACACAACACATAATCTTCTAGTTAACACCATTGGTAGGTGATATCAATTTGGACCACTTCAAAAATACCCTTAAAATCATTTCATATATATGTCATATTCTTTCAAAACCAATTTAGACATATTAATATCTTTATTATTATTCAGTATTTCATGCAAAATCATATAATTATGATATACTATTTATCTTTAAAATCATTATAAATACTATATAATTTAAATTAAAAAAAAAAGCTTATTTATTTATGGATGGAAGTTGACCCCACCTTGCCGCCATAATAATAAGCCTACGAACGCCCGGTGAGGCCATGTGGATAGCTAATGACAATAAATTTTGATGAATTGACAAGCCAACTCCCAGTGGCCATCATTTCTGGGTATGGATGCAAAGAGATTATTTGCAGGTGCAATGATTATGCAAAAACGGTGAAAATATTTTATGTTGGTAGTGACAGGAGGATGCATCTTGGACATGATTCTATGAATGTTGATTTGTGTGAGGATACTCCAATTAAAATATGATATGGAATTATTCTCATCTTTGAACTTTGGAAATAATATTACGTCAGGACTTCGAACGAAAAACTACGTTCGGATTATAATAGTTAGGAATGTTTCGCTGTGCTACAGAAATGTTTTATCTGCGTTATTTGTAAAAAATGAAGTGTTATTCGAGCATTTTGTGGTGTTATTTGATTACTTTACGGTGTTATTAGAATATTCTCCTGTATTAATTGATTTGGAGCTGTGTTATTCGGCGTATTTTCTGTATTATTTCAATTTTCATTATGTTATTGGAAGAACACAACCCCACATCAAGTAACGTGGGGGAATATTCTAATAACACTTCAGTTTTAAATCAAGCAAAGCGAGGAATATTCCAATAACACCGCAAAGTAATCGAATGACACCACGTAATACTCGAATAACACATCATTTTTTACAAATAATGCAGATGGAATATTCTTGTAACATAGCGAGATATTCATGGCCGAACGTGCCTCTACATTCGAAGTACTTACGTAATATATGCACTTGAACTTAAACCCATCATACTGTCAATTTGATATATATTTGTATTTGCATAATCATCCTTGAAGCCTCAAAAACCATAAATTTAATAATGCTTTAATGTCACCCCCAAAATAAGTTTGATTTCAACATGTGTTTAGTTGATGCAAGTGTGAATAATGTTTAGAACAAGAAGTAATGAATCATTCAAATGAATGAGAAGGACCTCTACAAGCAAAATGGTAAAATTTTGTCATTTCAATGCAATTGAACCGAGTGCAAGATTGTTTGATATAAATGACTTATTTTGATAGTATGTATCTTCCAATCATGCTCTTCAAAGATGCAACCTTATAATCTATTGCATCATAGATGATATCATAATCCTTCATCAACATGCACTAAGAGGTGTTCATCTCATCACAAACTTGATATTTGGAAGTTATAAGAGAAAAATAATGACATCATCAACATAGGTCTAATAGGCATTGTGATGACTTTAACTTAGCAAATGTTGAAACTCTTTGTAATGACCAATGACATTATCAGCTTTGCAAATGAAACAATGAATGTAAGAGGCTCCTCAAACAATTAACCAACAGTTAAGGATAAATTAGTAATAATAAATAAAGATCCTGATAAACATTTTTGGAAGTTTCTTATGTATAGCTCATGAATTCAGTTAAAGTTAAAGAATATTTGTGTTAATTGTCTCGACTGCTTACATGATTTAATATGATAGAATTATCAAAATTGTTACACTCTTATCGAAGAGCTCATAAAGCTAGAAAGCCCAAGGAGTTCTTACTTTTCAACCCCAAAAGTTATGCATAGAGCAAAAATCATCTTGTAAAACTTTATAAATGGAAAACTTGATAAGAAAAAAGAATGAATTTTAAGAACATTAGAATATATTTCTATAATTTTTTTTTAAAATGAAACTGTGTTCTAAGACTTTCAATTCGTTATTATTTATACAAAAAAACGTTATTTTGATCAAAATTTACTCATTAAATTTTTAATATAAATTTAGCTAAAGAGTGATTGATTTTAAAATTTTTGTGAGGTGCACTTCAATTATATTTGCGTCTTTGGCTAGGCACCCTCTTTGTTTAAGATTACATCGGCATTCATTCCTTTGCTTGCAAGTTGTGGAGAAATCATCTCACCATCTTTCTTTATGTGGGAAGAGTGCCCTCATCAAGTAATGTACAAGGCGACTCCTCTAAGATAGCTCTCAACAACCCTAAGAACAACATTGAAATTTTTCGAAGACTTTCATGCTTGTTAAGTCTATAGTAATAATTCCAAATGAAACAACTTACTCTTTTGCAAAATGATTATAAGATAATGCAAAGAAATACATAATTTTAACTAAATATTTGAGAGAAAAGAGCTATAGTAATTATACATAAGGAGCATTAAAGAAAAAACTTAAAACTTTCTTCAAGCAGACAAAACAATAATAATAATAATAATAATAATAATAATAATAATAATTTTTATTATAATAATAATAATTTTTATTATAATAATAATAATAATCATCATCATCATAGCTCTGAAGTCAAAGAATTTTTTTCTATCTTATCATTTGGTTTAAGTGGAATGAGCATATTTTAATGTTATGCATTAATGAGGTATAAATAAGAGAGTGCTCAAGATAATGGGCAACATAGCACATTTCAAAACTTATCTCTAAATTTAAAGACATACCTAATACCAATGACTACAAAATACAACTGCTTCATGCCAAAAAAATGTTATATCTTAACTTACATTGAAAAAATCTTGCTCTCAATTTGTCAAGAACCTTTAACTAAGTTTATACTTAACTAATTAATATAATTGATAAATAATTATCATATAAAAAAAATATTAGCAAATGTAATGGATGTAAAAAGACTATAAGATAATACAAATTTGTTAAACAAGGAGGTTATTAAAATCATCAAAATATACAAATTTAGCACAAGATCGCTAACTATATAAATAGCAATGCAAATAAAACATTCATGATTAATAAATGATAATAAGTCATAATTCAATCCAAATAAATGATTAAACCTATGAAATAAATCTTATAATATTAAAAATGTTTTTTTGATAATCATAAACAACAAATAATTCATTTTAATTCATATGTAATGTCCTTAAAACTTTTAGGAAAATAATACATCAACTAAACATTCAAGCACTTACACATATTTACAGGCTAAATCATTCTTCTTGGAACCTTCTTTTCATTGGTTTTTCTTGAATGGTTTGTTTTGCACTCATCTCTAAGTTGCAAAAGCTTGAAACATATACAATGAGTTAGAGTATTTTAATAAAAATTTAATTGATACTTGAATAATTTATAAAATAGTTAACAAATAATTTATGAATACACAAAGTTTGTCACAATATCAAATCATTAATGATTAAAATTTTCACATATACATGATGTACACAAAGGAACATTGAATGGACAAATTTCACAAACCAGACAGAGCTTAAAAGAAACTTATTATGGAAATAACTAAACATACAACAGTGAAGGAAGGTTCATATGTGAAAATAATAATAATAATATTATTATTATTATTATGGCTACAATTCATATGAAAAAAAAAAGTCTAAATAATGGATCCAAAATTTCTTTATGCAAGATACCTGGTGCTCTAAGAAGAGCTCCATATATTCTTAAAGGTTATATCTCATCATTTAAATAGTGAAGTGTTTTCCAATATAATGAAGTTGATGGATCAAAGTTTTGATAGATTAAATGTGTGGAAAAAAATCAAAAAAGATTTGTGTTATAAATTTAGGACCACTAAAAAAGTAATGATCTGTAGCAATTTCTATACTTCAATGCATATTATTGTGAGAACAATCATTCATTTAAAAAAAAATCACCTAAAAGAGATCAATAGTAAAACTATGAAAAATTCAAATTCTTTTTGGTAAACAATGCAAAAATAACAAAACATGGGGTAGTGAACAACTTGGCTATGTTGCTCAAGATGTAAGGATGCATGGGGCCTAGTAAGATGATTCCCTAGGCTAGCTAGTAAGGGTAATGGTGGAAACTTTTCTAGCTTGCATATAGTGCAACTCTAATAGGGGTGTGTATTGTTTGGCTAAACCTAGAAAACCAAACCAAATCAAGCTCTTTCGATTGACTTGATTTTGTTTTTAAATAATGATTTGATTTTTTTTATTTTTAAAATTTTAATATTTATTTTTGATTGTAATATCTTCGTTGACCATATAAACAAAATGTTCATATAACATTGAAACAAAGAAATTAAGTTTGCCTAATATATATATATATATATATATTGGGTTAGTTTGAAATGTTTAACTTTGAAGAGATGAGAGAGGATAAAAGAGAAATGAACTTTTTAAATTTTGAATTACAACATTGATTTTAAAGGATTTTAGACCTAATGCTAAAATTATGTTTGCCCAAAAATAAATTGATTTAAATGAATTATATTTCATTGCAATTTAGATCGATTTAGTAAGGACTTGTTTAGATTTACTTCTATTTTTTTATTTTAAAAATGCAATTTTTTATGTTATTATTTTTATTTTTAAAAACCAATTTACTTGTTTTGAATATTCAAAATATTTTAAAATTATTATGACTATTTTTTAAAAATAGCTAAATATTTTATCACATTTCAAACATATTTTATTTCAAATAAAAATATAATAAATAAAATAAAAATAAAAAACAATAGTCATGATTTTTAGGATTTTTTTGTAATTTAATTTCATTTAATTTGTGCTAGAGAAAGGAACTCATAGATCCTAATAATACTATTCATAATATATCAATCAATTATACAATTTCATTAACAACATTTAAATTTAAGTATAATTACATCAAGATGTTAGCCAAAGCTAATGATAACTATATATATTAGCCTATTTAAATGCTTACAAAATATAATAATAATAATATAATTAGCATTAATATTTATTGAAAGTAATATTAAAATTATTTAAGGCAGATGTATGGATCAAACGGCACTCAATTCTCACATATCTACATATCTACTATATAAATTTTCATATTTATATTTATAACTTATCAAAGTAATAGTGATATTTTAATGTGATATTAAAATATAAGTGCCTTGCAAGTATAATATGAAAATTTAGGAATGAGATGTATAAAAAAAATAAAGTCTGTGGGGGCTTTGTACGTAAGTAGGGGTGTAAACGAGCTGAACACGATGCTCAACTCTTGTTCGGCTATTTATATTTCAAACTCAAATAGTGTGTTCGTGTTCAGCTCCTTTGCTTAGCGAGTCGTACACGAGCCGTTCACGAATAAAGAGTCGTTTAGCCAACCCTAATCACGTAGCTATAAGATGTTAATGATTGGGGCATTATTTGAATCTTATTTAATAATTTTATTCTATTTTCTTAATTAATAATTTTAATTGATTATAAATCTTTGTAGTCTTGTAGATGATTAAATTTTTTAAAAATAATACTCCTCAATTTACATATATATATATATCATATATATAAATTTTTAGTAGTATTTCGAGTCAAAACGAGCCTAACACAAACGACAAACCTTCGTTCGCGTTCGATATGTTAACTTAACGAACGAGCCGAACAACGAGGAGCCCAATACGTAAGTGTGCAAAATATATGCTGGTGCTTTGCGTCTGGGCTACTCATTACATATAAAAATTAATAGGATTAATTTATAATATATATATATATTAAAAAAAGAGTAATTATAGTAAGGTGGCAAAATCGTAATTATGATTGAGTCAGTGATGCGCATGAGGGCTAGTCCAATAAGACTGCACCTCAGGCATGTGCAAAACATGCCTTTTGAGGCACGTAGCCAATATCAAATTGTATTTTTTTAATGATGAATAGGTAAGTTTGGTGGGGGGGTTAGGAGGGTTAGTGAAGAATAGAATGTTCGCAAGAATGATTTTGGGGAGAAGTCTTCCTCTAAAAATGTGATTTTTATTTTTATTGAGTAATTCCTTTGCTTTGTTTCTCTCCCTTCACAATTCTTGCCTTGTGAAGTCATTTATCCCTTTGGATGGATCAATTTATGATAAAATTATATACATACATATATATATATATATATATATATATATATATATATACAACCAACTGTGGTCTGTTGTTAGAACAATTTTTTCAGAGGTTGTAAGTCTCCTTAGATCACAGATTAGAAACTTTTTCTAGCCAGTTTATCGGTTGTGAGAGTGGTTCTCGAATAGTTAGACACATTATAGTAGTTGGGGGCTCGTATAATAGCCTTCAGTCATTCTTTATATATATATATTTGTGTGTATGTGTGTGCGCTGCAAGTCTAGTCTTATTGATAGCGAGGTCACTGTAAGTCCCCTTAGGTCAAGAGTTCGATTCCACCATGGCGCGAGGGATCTAGAATTCTAGGCACATCGAGCGGGCTCTCATCATGGGGCCAAAAAGTGCATGGGAAATCGATATTTGGGCATCCACCAGATATCAATTTCCTTTTAGAGAATATATATATATATATATACACACACGTACCATACAAATTTTATGTATTTACATATTTAGCACCCCAACTTTAATATTTATATGCAGAGCACTAAATTATATTGCACGTGATAAACCAAAAGGGATTATCCAGAATGTCAAATGGTTGATGATACAAATTAATTACTAATAAAAATGAACATTGCTTACCAAATTCTGTCCTTTTATTACATGGCTGATGATTTGGGCAACCTTAAAACCCACGTCAATAATTAAACTATTACTTGTGTTTCTAAGCTAGAATGTAGCCAATAAATTAGTATGGGGAAAAATGAAATTAGATTCATGTGAATGATTTAAGGAATAGGTCATAGAGCACAATGATGGACCTACAAAACACTAATAGAGAGGCATGTGTCAATTAATATGGGGCATGATTTCATCTATTTGGCTTGCAATATTTGGGTTTTTAAGTATTAAGTCGCTCTATTATTTGGATGTTGATAAAAATTGGATTTTGATTAGAGCATGGTGAGAATATGGTTAGTATTCGTTGGGAGTGGATCGATTAGTTGTGGGCATTTTGGGCCTTGATATTGTAAGGGATTATAGCTATTAATTGTTTATCACGAGTTATTCGTCTCTTATCATCCTCTAGCTGAGGAGAAAATATTCAGTCAGGACACTGCATGTCCGGTCGGCCAACAAACAGGCATGGCGCCCAGTGGTTGGTTGTCCGGACATGCAGAGGTCCAGAGAGAATATTTTTTTTCCTAGTTGAGAGAATTTGATCCTCATAAAAAAAGAGGTGGATCAAATTTGATTTGTGTCATGGCACTATCTTTTATGTTGTGGGAAATGTATATTAACATTTGTAGCATCGTTAGTAGTAGCTACAACTAATATTGCAACCTATTCTTCCATAACTGTCTGGCCTACTAGTCAATATCCCATTTTCACATATAGAGAAACATTTATAATTGAGGAGTGCACTAATGTTCTTTGATCACCTTGAAATTTGTTTGTTATTATACAATCCATTTCACATGGCTAAAGTTTCTCTAAGAGGCTAAACCTCATGAGATCCATCTTGACCCGTTCTTCTCTAAATGATCTTGTAGTCGAAAGTACTTGATCCACATAAAAATGATGAGATGTTATCACCTATCTCCAACATTTCTATTTAACTACTTGTGAAATTTCTTATGTTTATTTATTTATTTATTTATTATTTATTTTTTTAAACTAGATTGCCTATCTTTGTTCTTAGATATCCTCATCAATGTGCTCATAATGTCATCTCTTATTATGTAGACATCTTTCTTAGCAGCTATAACAAATGTTGCAACTAAGTTCATCTCTAAATGTTTTATCCTACTATCATACATTAGGCTTAAGTTAAGTGTAATAACACTTCAAATATCCTTTGTTGCATCTTATATTATAGAAATTATTTAAGTGATTCATTTATTTAGAAGATTAGGACATATTTCAATAATATAATACAAAATTTTATAAGCTGAGGACTTATGACATAGCATAAGAGAATTAATACATCAAAAACTAAACTAGGGCAATAGTTATTATCAAAATATTACATCAAACATAGCTTTAGCACTATGCAATAGACTTCTAATGTTCAAGAATACCTAAGATTGAGATAAATCTGCCTCTGGTAAACTTACAAACATATTTAAAAAAACATCAGCTAAATCCACCTAATCATTTTAAAATCATGATGTCGGATCTAATAAATATAAGATAGGTAATTATTTATTAAGAAATAAAATGAGACTGATAACTTGACTACAAAAATCATTCTGTATGACTATGACAGGTGTGCAATTCACATAAGTAAATGTATTAAACTTTAATTATTTTAGATGATTTATTGGGATGCAATCCATGAATGCAATGCAAGTTTTTGACATTTAAAGTGTAGAGAGGTCAATTTTTTTTGGTAAGTGTACAAAAATAAAAAGACAAAGCAATATGTATTTATATATATGATTAGTTTCCTGCAAGCTTGACTCACAAAGCCTGTGAGATTTTGGAAACTTTTTCTTGGGCCCTTTGGGTCAGAAACTTAATCTTGAGCCAATTGCTTCTAAAGATTCATCCTGGGCCTTTCTTCCTGGGCCTCTGC
>NEWO01000009.1:2289711-2302242 GCA_003013225.1 Phalaenopsis aphrodite
AGTAACTCATTGAAAGGCAAAGCAAGCTTCGATTACCAAAGATTACCTAAAACCTGTTCCAGAGATCACAAAAGATTAACTTTACATATTTCCCCCATACTGAAATAGAATCTCTTAAATTAGGAGAAACATAAAAAATGATGAACTATTCTGCAATATCTTTTTATGCACAAATTGAGCTCAACTACATTTGTTTTGTATGAAACTATGGACAATCTCTTCAGATTTGTGTATGGTTTAAGATTTTCAAGCACATTCACATCTAAGTCAGTATTTACTAACTTGTCACCCCAATTCAAAGATAAATCCGTTAGTTTTCTCTTTTCAAATAATTTTGCAGTACAAGCCTCGCTAGCATCCTTCACATTTTCCATAAAATGAGTTTTTAATTTGCGCAACTCGCTCGTTTGTTCGAACTCCCCAGTTCTATAATCATTCTCATTTTCAACATTAAACTCATTTAGTTCTTGAAGTGACCTTAATTTCCCAATTCCAGGTGCACTAGAACATACATTCTTGGGCAATTTCAAGTAAAGCAGATTAGAAAGATCACTCGCATTGCCAGGCAAGAAATCATCAGAGCAAAATCCCCAAACTAACTTGTTATAGATTATGAACTGCAAATGATAAAGACTGCTTAGAGATCTTGGAATATGAGTGAGACGTACAGCAAGATTCAAATATGGAAGATGTCTCAAATTTTTAATAGCCTCAGAAATCTTTTCCTGACATGGAGACCATATGAACAACAAACGAGTCATTCTCGATGCTTCAAAAAATTCAGTAAAACATGGACCATGTCTTTCACTAGTAAGAAAAAGAGAATGTAGATTTTTGACATCTTTGATCATTTTCAACACTTCTAGATTTTCAGTTTTAACAATTTTTAGGAATTTTAAAAGATAAAACATTATCTCCCACAAATTTGAAACATTCCTCTGAAGAAATAGATTGTGTCAATTCATGTAATAAATCATGCATCTTATAATATATTTTCTCGTAATATAAACTCATCAAAGAAAGATTTTCTGACCAAAACATCAAAATACCTTCCTCCAGTATCTTCCAAAGTCTCTCCTTCAATAGAAGATTCCTTAATGAAAACCAATGCAATCCACATTCGGACTAAATTATCTTTATCAAACTGATGATCTTGTGGGAAAATGCCACAAAATCCTTCTCGCCTGGACCGATGAGATCATTTTTTAGGCAAGCATCCTGTTTCATGATCTTTGCACAACTGAAGCTCCAGCTCCTGTTGCTCCTGCTTTGCGTTTTCAATGAGAAGAAGGAAAGTGCTGACCTCAGCTGAAACATTATCAAGTTTCTTCACAACCTTCTCCAGTCTCTTCAAATTGGGATCCAACTTGAGAGCACGTTTGCCAATTTTCTTTGAAGAGCTCATGGTGGAACGCACCTTTTGCTGCTTCTTGTTTCTGGCAAGCTGTTCTTCAAGCTTCACGTACTCGAAGTCATCAAGAACATCATCTGCCTCATTGATGGCATCTCGTAGCTGCCATATCCAACTGTTGAGTGCTGGGTTTCGATCTCTGATCTGTGCTTGGGTGGAAGCAGAGATGACAGATTGGACCTTAGGGCGGTTTTCTCGCAGCCTTTCGAGCTCCTCCTTCATGCCCTCTGCCATCAATATTGATCTTGCAGGTAATCAGAGCAAGCGTTGATGAACTTATCCATGATTGAGCCAACAAACCAGTCTGCCATGAAAAAGTTCAAGGTTCAATCGCTGCGGCAGCAAGGCTCGATCGCGAAACTGGGGAGTGCCGGGGCAAAGGAGGAAAAGCAGCTTGACAACGCAGGGCCGCAGGGTTGATCCCGCTGCCCGCGTTCCGCCTATTTTAGCGGCCAGCGGCGGCAGACACCATATCCAAACAGTAAATTCGAACTCAACTCACCCTTAATCAGCAACACCAAACAGCTTATAATTTGCTCAAAACCAGGAAGCAATTGATAAAAAATATAAAAAAAAAAACACCATCTATCATAAATAGCTACCTATGTTATTCAATTACACTCAAAAAATATTTTAATTTTAAACTGAAATTTACATTATCATACATTTCTACTCATAAAAATAAATCAAGAACTCCCAATACATAACAAACCAAAATACACATCATTAAACATAGCACTAATGTTCAATAAAATTCACTACATTCAAAATAGAGCATTCCATACAAATCCATAAAACAAATCTCAATAACAACAGAATATTTCAAACAATAAATGTACAGATAACAGCGTCGGATCGCACCACGCTACAACGCACTGTGATGAGATCCACATCATCATCCGAACGTCCGATTTACTAGAAGCAATATTATTTCCAATAAAAGACTCTACTTTTTCATATTAAGGGAAACAAAAGCTACTGGCATTATTCTTATCTACAGCCGGCTCTTTTTCACCGGCCCCAACTCCTTCGTCTTCTTCCTCAAAACATGCTTTTGTACCTTTCCGGTCGCGGTCTTCGGCAACGGCCCAAACACCACAGACTTAGGCACCCAATAAGCCGGCATATTTTCTCTGCAAAATTTCATAATATCATCCGAAATAGCCTCCTCATTCTTCCCAGCTTTAGCATCTGGTTTAAGAGTGATGAATGCACAAGGAGACTCTCCCCATCGCTCATCCGGCCGAGCCACCACCGACACCTCGAGCACCGCCGGATGCTTGTAAATCAAATTCTCCACCTCCAAACTGCTGATGTTCTCTCCGCCTGAGATTATTATATCCTTCGATCGATCTTTTACTTCAATGTATCCATCTGTGTGCTTTACTCCGAGATCACCGGAGTGATACCAGCCACCAGCAAAAGCTTCCTTGTTCGCCTTTGGGTTCTTCAGATAGCCCTTCATCACACAATTTCCACGCATGACGATTTCGCCAACGGTTTTCCCGTCGGCTGGGACAGGTGTCATGGTCTCCTGATTCACGACGTCGAGACCTTCAAGACCAATGTAACGAACACCTTGGCGGGAATGGAGGCGAGCTCGGGTTTCAGGCGGAAGCGAGTCCCACTCGGGTTTCCAGACGCAAACGGTGCTAGGTCCATATGTCTCGGTGAGGCCGTAGGTGTGGGTGACGCGGAAGCCATGGTCGGACATGGATGCGAGCAGCGAAACTGGTGGAGCGGCACCAGCGGTCATGACATTGACGGTGCGAGGGAGGGGGAGGAGCTTTTGGGAGGGAGGAGCGTTGATGAGAGAATTTAAGACAACAGGAGCAGCACAGAAGTGGGTTACACCCAAGTTGGCTATAGCTGAATAAATGGCCTTAGCCGTTACCTGCATGGAAACATAAGCAGGGTAAAGTGAAAATATTACAAGTAACCACAAGTTTAATTTTTGCTTTTTTTTTTCCTTTTTATTTATGATGTAACATCCTAATATTTAAGCTCTTAAGGTATATATCCTCCGCTGAGAATAAGGAGGAGAAGATGAAATATTTTACTGTCGGAGGGTAAGAATAAACTGGGATTTATGAAAGTTTTGGAGAGGCTTTAGTTCAAGAGTTTAAAGAGACACAAGACTTTCCTTTTCCATTTTTTCTTAGAAATCTGTTCATGGCACAAAAAGCATGCTAAAATTATAAATCTAATGTTTAGATTAAGCAAAAGAACAATGAATTAGTGCATTAATGAGTGTCATGTACTTTAATTTAAACTTTTTTTTTACATTAGTATGGCATTTCAATACAAAACAATGGGGAGAAAATCAAGCTGGCGAATAATAATTAGCAATTCACATTATGTTACTACTTGGACATACTGCAATTAATGAGTGTCCACTATGATTTTATGTAAGGAAACATGGATAAAATTTCATTTTAGTAAAAAAATACTTAATATGAGACAGCCCCTAATCACAGGTGCGCTCAAACAAAAAGCTGCTCAATTCTCACTTTTCAAACCACCATCTTCATCTCTAACGGTCTAGCTAGTAATACATCTACTGTAATGCTTCACTGCAATCCTAACTCTAATGAGAATTGAACATTTGTTTCGAGCCTATGTTTTAACCATTAGATGCAAAACTAAATTCCAAAAAAAAGAACAAACTAAAAACTTGTAATAGGCGTTTCAAACCTCTTTGAATGTGGTTCAAACCTTGTTCAAAATATTGTATGCATTATGTGTTAGAACATTAGCCCAATACAGAGCTCGAGTAGATCTTAAAGTTTGTACGAGGTTCGAATCTCATAGATCATGTTCAAACCTTGTCGGAACCCTTTTGAAAAATATTCAAAACCTATTCAAATAATGTCCAAGCTCTTTTTTTCCTAATTATCATGTATGATATTACTTCATTTTAATTGTTTTGCAATATATACATATACCACAACTAATCATTCCTAAAGAAAGTCATTACATAGCTCAGGTCACATATAGAGCTTAATGTTTACAATTCAACTATGCTACAAAAAAGTACACCACTATATGCATATATTAAATACCCATAGCATCACCAAATAATTAATGCTATATATATTATAAGGTCACATAAGATTATTAAATAAAATCAGAAATTATTGCATATTTATATACAAAATGCAACAGATAAATACACAACACAAAATATTATAAAATTTTGATAGAATACCTCACACAGATTTATGCATATATACTCAATTTATAGTAATTTATGCTTCATATCTGATTATCGATATAGTTAGCAAGCATAGCAAATGTTAAAAAAAACTATTAATCATCAAATCAACAAGTAGTCCGGAGGAATGCCATTTTTCACCCATAAAATCTAAGTAGTTGGCATATAAATCCTTGTTAAATACTCAAAATATTATACAATAATAGTCTTATGCAAATTTTGTACAATGGTTCACTCTAGTACCACTGATTGGTGTCTAAAGTATTTAATAATAACTTATGTGCCAACTTATTAGATATCGCAAGTAAAAACAAATGTCATAAATCCAAAAAAAATTACTGAGGAAAGATCTAACAGCTCTTAATTTTAATATTTGTGAAGCCTAACAGCTACAGTAACAATTAGAAATAAAACATAAATTACAATAAAATTAGACCAAAAAACACGCACACACCCATATGAAGTTGATGAGTTGAAACCTTAGAGAATTACTGTCATCTAATAGTGAAAAGTTACTGGGATGTGAATTTCTCTCCGAGTCATGTACATCTCTCCACGCGAATAATTAGTTACAGCGTCAATATACATGGCAAAGTCAATTTAAATAAATCAATTTCTTATAAGATAATTAAAAAAAAGTTTGAATAATATTTAGATAAGATTCAAACAAGGTTTGGATACAGTAAGCAGGTTTGGGCCCACCAATACCCTTGTTCTAATCTTGGTTATGGTTTACGCTTGGAACAAGGTTAAGATTTGAGCATTAGATTAAAAAAAATAAGATGAATGTTCGAAAAAAGTTTCTACAGTTTGAAGAAGACTCTATTACAAACTCTTTATCTTGTTTGAACTTCTTCAAACCTAATTTCACAGCTAACAATCAAATCCTAGATTTAAAATAGATAAACTAATCTTTACTCGAACAAGAATTAAGTATTAAATACAAGGTTTGAACTTTATATATTATCAAACCTTATATACTTCTTCTTTCTCTTTCATATTACTACTTAAGACTGAATTATAATGAATGATGAAAGCACTCTAAGATAAATAACAAAAATGCATCAATGTTAACCTCAAAACAAAATATTAGTAAAGGGATGGCGATGAAGAGGTATTAGAAGGGATCGCAGTGAAGACTGATTAGAAAGGACCGTGAAGTGTTTTGAGACTACAATAAAGGTCCGTAAAAAGGAAAAGTTAGAACCACTTTCTCTTCTCGAACTCTCGCGAGGCACAAGAAACTATACCTAAAAACAAAGCGGAAATAATTGTTCAATCATGCATATTATGAGGCATACAAAGACTAATTTTTCTTTCAGAAATATATTTGTGTGTGTGTCAGAAATATGTGTGTGTGTGTGTGTGTAAAGTTAAAAAAACCATTATCTTATAAAACATAGGTGGTATTTTGCTAATCAAGGTTTTTATTTAGTTTTTTTTTTTCTTTTTTGAGAGCATAAAGTGTTGACGCATAAATTTATAGCTCACTGTTGAGAAATTAGAGCAAAGAAAAACAAGAACGACACAAATCCAGAATAACACAGAGATTTAACGAGGTTCAGCAAAGATGCCTACGTCCTCGGAGAGCGGCGGCTTTTCACTAATTCAAAAAAAGTACATCATACAAAATTCAGGATACTCCCTAGGGTTACATACAAGCCTAATTTATAACCCTAAAAAAACACTTAAAAAGGAAACATTGGGTACAATATGTAATTATCAAATTACCCCTGTACCACGCCCCCAACCCACACAAAGGAAACTCCCCTGATTTAGACATAATCTTTCGCTCTGCTCCGCTCCAGATTTAGCACTGTCCGTTTATGATATATGAGTCATACCATAACAAATCTTCACCTAGGCGAATATCCAGCCTCTTAAGAGAAAATATACCTGAGAGTTACAACTACACCACTGTGGGTTTGACCAACATGCTTCTCTAGCAACTGCAAACATTCAACAAGTCCAAGCAATGCAAGAACTTCTTGATAGTAACTGGCTTGGTCAACTTATCAGTTGCATTCTCATCAGTATGAACCTTCTGCAACAGTATCTCACCAGAACCAATCAACTCTCTGATCTTGTGATACCTGACATCAATGTGTTTGGTTCTCGCATGGTACACCTAGTTCTTAGCCAGATAAATAACACTCTGATTGTCGCAATGCAATTGAACACCACTTTGCTCAATGCTCAGTTCCTTTACTAGCCCAGTAAGCCATAAGACTTCTTTAGCAGCTTCAGCTACTGACATGTACTCAGCTTCAGTTGTAGATAATGCCACAATAGACTGAATTATTGATTTCCAACATATAGGCCCTCCACCAAGAGTAAACACATACTTAGTTGTAGACCTTCTGCCATCCAAATCACCTGCATAGTCTGAATCAACATACCCCACAACTGAAGGATTATTCTACTGACTGCCAAAAATAACTCCATGTCTAACAGTACCCTTCAAATACCTGAAAATCCATTTAAGTGCTTCCTAATGTCGCCTTCCAGGTTTAGCCATGTATTTGCAGATTTGACTAACAGCATGAGCCAAATCAGGATGAGTACATATCATTGCATACATCAAGCAGTCAACTGTACTGTCATATGAAACATTTGTCATGTCTTCGATTTTTGTATGTCTTAGGACATTGTTATGAAGAAAGCTTAAAATAATTTGCCACAGGAGTGCTTACAGGTTTTGTTTTGCTCATCTCAAACCTTTAAAACACTTTCTCAACATAGCATCGTTTAGATAAACATAATCGTCTTGAGCATCTTTCTCGATGAATCTCCTTTCCAAGAATCTTCTTCGTAGGACCCAAGTCTTTCATGTCAAATTCCTGGCTCAATAACGCTTTCAAACCACGGACATCATTCATATTCTTTGCAGCAATCAGTATATCATCAACATACAGTAACAGAAAAACAATAGAACCATCATCAAGGCTCTTCACATAAACACAACAATCATACTCACATCTCTTATAGTCAATCTGAATCATGTAGGAGTCAAACCGCTTGTATCATTGTCTTGGAGACTGTTTCAACCCATACAACAATTTCTTCAACCTGCAACCAGATGCTCCTGTCCAGGTTGAGTAAACCCTTATGGTTGTTTCATGTAAATTTGCTCCTCCAGATCACCATGCAAGAAGGCAGTTTTAACATCCATCCACTCCAAATGCAAATCTTAAATAGCTACTAATGCAAGCACTGCCCTAATTGAAGTATGTCTGACCACAGGAGAAAAGATTTCATCATAATCTATCCCTTTCTGCTGTGAAAATCCCTTTGCAACCAATCGAGCCTTGAACTTTTCCCCTTCTTTTTCTGATATTGCCTGTTTCCTTTTGTAGACTCATTTGCACCTAATAGTCTTCTTTCCCTCTTGAAGTTGAACTAGCTCCAATGTGTGATTTTTCTGCAAAGTTTTCATCTTAACCATTGCACGCATCCATTTTTCTTTTTCCTGACTAGTGATAGCTCTTTGAAAAGTGGCTGGATCATCGCTGCTGATGAGAAGTGCACAAGAGACCAAGTCTTCATAACCCATCTGCTATTAGGTCTTACATTGGTGTGTCTCAGAAGTGCACAAGAGACCAAGTCTTCATAACCCATCTGCTATTAGGTCTTACATTGGTGTGTCTCTGTCTATTTCTGATTATATTATAATTCTGCAGATCATCTGGAATAGAATCACCAGGTGTTGGATTTGAACTTTTACCTCTCTCAGAAGCTAATGATTGTTGTTCAAAATCCATCTGCACTGCATCTGAACTAGAACTCTTCTCTAGCACCTTGTCTTGATTTTGTTGTAACATAAACTGCTCATCAAAAACTACATCTCTGCTGCTCACCATCTTCTTTGCAATCGAATCCCAAAACTTGTATCCTTTCACACCTTTCTTATAACCTAGAAAGATACACTTCTTGGATTTTGCATCAAGTTTGGATCTTTCATCTCCAGGTACATGCACATAAGCAAGACAACCAAAAATCCGTAAATGATCGAATTTAACTGGATTACATGTCCATACCTCTTCTGTGACCGTGTCACCCAACGATGCCCGAAGTGATCTATTGATGAGATAACATGTTATATTCACAGTTTCTGCCCAGAAACTCTTAAGAAGTCCTGCATTCAGTCTTAAGCATCCTATCATTTCAATTAAGGACATGTTCATCTTTTATGCCACATCATTCTGCTGTGGTGTCTTGCGCACTGAAAAAGGCCTCTGAATTTCGTGCTTCTCACAAAACTTTTGAAACTGTGAATCTGTGTACTCTGTATCATTATCAGATTTTAAATATTTGATCTTTCTGTCAGTTTGGTTCTCCACCTTAGCTTTTCACAACTTGAATTTAGAGAATACTTCAGATTTATGTTTCAAGAAATACACTCAAACTTTCCTGGAGAAATCATCAATAAATATAACGAAATACTGATATCCTTCCAATGACAACTCCCTAGTAGGGCTCCATACATCAGAATACACATAATCAAGAATCCCTTCAGTTTTGTGTTTTCCAGTCATATAACTGACTCTAGTCTGTTTTCCAAGAATACAGAACTTACAAATATCGAGCTTGTAGCTTTTAACACCATGCAACAGGTTTCTTTTATGCAATTCCACCATCTCACGTTCACTAAGATGACCCAAACGCATATGTCATAGCTTTGTACTATCTTCATCTGATTCTATAGAATGAACTTCACCTACAACTGTACTCCCCAACAGTTTGTAGATATTGTCTGCAGTTAACTTTCCTTTCATCACCGTCAGCGCACCCCTAACAATTCTGATGGTTTCCCTATCCTCATCTGCCTTAGGAATGAAACCATTTCTATATATAGTGCCCAAGAAAATCAAATTCTTCTTCAGATCTAGAATATGTCTGACATCAAATAACATTCTAACTGTGTCATCATACATCTGAATTCTGACATCTCCAACGCCAACAATATTGCAGCATCTATCATCACCCAAATAGACTGAGCCAAAATTAGTTAACATGTATGAAGTAAACAACTCTCTGTTAGGTGTTATGTGATAAGAGCACCCTAAATCCAGAATTCATGCATCTGTGAACTGAGTTGATGAAACTGAAAGCATATCATCATCACTGCAATCTGAATTGTCACTCTGCACCACATTTACAGACTTCGATGATGCATCACCTTTCTCTCTAGTCTGTTTCTTGAGCTTTGGACAATCTCTTTTCATATGACCTGACTCATTACATCTGTAGCAATGAATTTCATTTTTGCCTTTGGACTTGGATATGGAATTTCGCCTTCCAAAACCCTCCTTCTCTCTCTTCCTTCCACGATTTTGCTTACCCTTAACATATAAACTGCCACCGTGAGAGCTTTCCCCTGCATTCTGCTTCCGCTGGTTGTGAGTCAACAATGCTGCAGTAATTTCATCCACTTTGATAGTTTCTTTCTCATATGTCAGAGTAGTCACCAAGTATTCATAAGAAAAGGGCAATAAACACAACAAAATCATCACTCAATCTTCATCCTCAATACTCACATCAAGTCGTGACAGATCTGTGATTATTTGATTGAAGTCATTAACATGTTGTGTCAGATTAGAACCTTCTTGCATCTTCAGCCCATACAGCTTTTGCTTCAGATACAACTTGTTCGTCAGAGATTTAACCATAAACTGAGTTTCCAATTTCTTACAAACTTCTCCTGAAAACTTCAGATTCATCACGTGATATATAATTTCATCTGTCAGACATAGGCGTAAAGTTGTTGTCGTTCGCTGTTGCAGTTCTTCCCAATATTCATCCTCTATGGCATCTGGTTTCGTTGTCCGCAAAGCTTTCAGGATTCTTTGTTGAGTCAATAAATCTTTCACCCTTGTTTGTCACAATCCAAAGTTACCGGTTCTATCGAACTTCACCACCTCGAATTTCGCACAAAAAAATGTCATTTGAAAATTGATCCTGCAATGAAAAAATTCCTTCAAGATTTTCTCCCTGTTTCCTGCCTTTTTTTGCGTTTTCCAAGAAAATCAGAAAAATATCCCTTCCAAAATTTTCTTCTCCGCAGCCTCCAGCAAAGAAAAAAAATTTAATTAAATTCCCTTGATTAAAAATTTTCTTTAAATCAATTTAATTAACTTTAATTAAGACAAGTTTTAAGATTCCTTGATTCCCTTTCCTTCTCAGGTCCTCTCTGCAAGCCAGCAATGGAAAGTTTCGAAGGAAAACACCGCAGCAACTAGCGAGGAAATAAATCTCCCGAGGCTTCCCGCTCCTTCCTTTTTCTGTTCGCAAAATTCTATGACGGAATATTCCTTCCGGTGTGTCCCCGAATGTCGCGCAAGGACTCGATTTCACTCTTCTCCGAATCTCGCCCGATCTCCTTTGCCGAAACTGCCGCCGCAATTCGCAGATCCCTCGAATGCTCTTCCTCCGCCGTCGAAGTCCTTGCTAGAAATCCAAATCCAAATTGCCATCGAAACTTCTTCTTTATTCCTGCGCCGCTAAAATTTTTCTCATTTGCCCTCGAACCTGTCTCTGATGCCACTTGTTGAAAAATTAGAGAGAAGAAAAACAAGAACGACACAAATTTAAAAGAACACAAAGATTTAATGAGGTTTGACAAAAATGCCTACGTCCTCGGGAGCAGAACAGCGATTTTTCACTAATTCAGAAAAAGTACATAATACAGAATTCAGGATACTCCCTAGAGTTACATACAAGCATAATTTATAACCCTAGAAAAATACTTAAAAAGTAAACATTGGGTACAATATGTAATTACCAAATTACCCCTGTATCACACCCCCAACCCACATAAAGAAACTCCCCTGATTTGGACAGAATCTTTCGCTCTACTCCGCTCCAGATTTAGCACTGTCCATTTATGATATATGAGTCATACCATAACACTCACAATATTTAATTCCAAATTTGACAACTTCAAAACTTTTATGCTAAAGTTTCACCCATATAATATGCTACTCTCCGAATGAAGAGCAACTATAAGGGTGTGCATTCGGTTAGTTCAGCTCAATTTCTTCACAGATTTCTTAAATAAATTAAATGAAACCAAACAATAGATGGAATTGAACCAATCAAATAATATGTAGAGCCTCATTAAATTGAATCAAAATATAATTATGTCTATTCGATTCAATTTTGGTTTATCCAATTTTAAAAATCTTAATAAGAGATGTGCATCCAGTCAATTTGGATAGGTTGTTTGATAAATTTTTAAACCAATCAGTTAACAGATTTAAATTAACAGCAATATGATTCAGCTTTTTATTAATATTTTTTTTTTTCAAATCAAACCACCAACAGTAGTCCAAAGAACCATTAATCTAAAACCAAAAATCAAATGGTGATTTCATAAACTGATCCAAATCAATAAATATACTCAATTATGCTTGATTCTTCAGCCATCTAATACACACCCTCAAGCGAAATAGGCTTGAGAATATTCTAAGTTAAATTTAGTTCAAATGTTAGACATTTCTAAGCGAGCGGCAAGACATTTTTATTAGGTTTCATATCATCATTTTATAAATTTCAAAAAATAATCAAATTACTTATTTCTAACATATAGAAACATTGCCATGCAAAAAAAAAACTGTTTTCACAAAAAATATCAAAAAAATTTTTTTTAAGACCAATAATTTTGATTTATCATGCAATCTACAGCAAAATTAAATACATTATGAACAAAGCCTTTTTTTTACTGGACATAAAACAATATGAAATCTAATTATACTTAATAAAAAATTTAATAATATTAACTAAATTATTGCTGTAACTATATGTTGACCTAAATTTTCGTGAGGTCTAGTTTTTCTCGTAGGAGTTAGGATCTAGCCTTAGGGGTCTTCCTGCGACTATCTTAGAACCTTAGAAGTGGTGCCCGCCT
>NEWO01000009.1:2323482-2334203 GCA_003013225.1 Phalaenopsis aphrodite
CACACCAAGGCCTTACTACAAATTTGGGTTGAGCTTCAAAAGGGTAGAGACAGAAATTACAACCAAAGTTTCTCTTTGATTAATTGGGTATTACAGAGGAGAGGACCTAGGTCATTCATTGAACAAAAATGACATATCAAATCGGGACTATAAAAATTTTACAAAAAGGACTATATATCCAAAGAGCATAGATTTTTTCCGAAAAATATAGAATGATGGCATGCCTGTGCTCAATCAATTATCTCTTATTTATACACGAGCTAAGGTCAATGGATCAAGATGGGTTATAGAAAACAACAAAAAAACTAGATGAATTACCTTAGGGTAACATTCTCATCACGAGGAAGCCAAACTAGCAGTTGCCACTAAGCTAGAATTGTGGACAAGTTTTAAATGGATGACAACCACAATTTTTCCAAACGACAAGTGAATTCCAATGAGAACACCTACTCAGTGGCGAACCTTATGAAAGAATAGATGAGGTCTTTAGGAAGAAATGCATTACTAAGCAGAGTCACAGTTAACCGGTTACAAAGCTCAATTTATGCTAATCAATCAACTTGATCAATCTGATCTAGTCAAATATGGGCAATGATGAAATCGACGAGTTTATTCTAAATCCAAAATATCACATCAAACTTGAGCTAAGCAATTTTTTTCTTTTTTTTCCCTTTTTTTATCTTTTATTTTTCTTTTTTTACTTTTTTAAATTTAAATGTGGCGAGCTTTATGGTCTGAATAAAGTGAAAAATATACAAAAGTCGGTACACCGGTGCTCTGGTGTAGAGTCAAATAAGTAAAAGTTCGCATATTATAGATGGATGCAGGTAAAGAAGTTAGTCCATAAAACTAATATCAGGATAGGATCTTAAAATGGTAATATTCTTACAGAGAAATTAATGAAATTAGTAGATATTATGGTTCATATGAAGATAAATATCTTATGCATTCAAGAAACTAAATGAGTTGGAGAAAATGCCAAGAAGACTGATAACTAATGTTTTAAACTTTGGTATTCAGGTAGGAATCGCACTAGAAATAGGTGCAATTAGAAAAAAGAGTTTGAAAGATAATGTTCTAAAAATTAAAATAATTGGAGATAAAATTATGGCCATAGAGATTATTATTGATGTTAAGATTTTTAATTTTATAAGTTTTTTTGCTCCACAATTTGGTTTTGAAATGATTTGGAAGAATCAATAAATAATACCTCTTGAAGAAATGATTTTTATGGAGGAGATTTAAATGAACATATTAGTATGGTGGTAGAAGAAATAGTAGCTACGGTTTTTGATTGATTAATGAAAAAGGTAGAATCATTTTAGAGTTTGATTTAATTTGTTATTTTGTTATTGCTAATATTTTATTTAAGAAAAGATATGAACATATTATTACTTGTAAGAATGGATCTAATAAAATACACATTAATTATTTTCTTATGTGAAAAAGAGATCGTCAAGAGTGCAAAGATTGTAAGGTCATTCTAATTGAAAATTTAAGTACTAAACATCGATCAGTAGTTCTCGATTTTAAGATGAAGAGTTGGAATATAAAAAATTCAATGAAACATTGTCTTAGAATTAGATGAAAGTACCTAAAACTTACATAAAATTACCTTTATTAGTAAACTTCAATATTTCTAAATTTGGATGTTTATAAAGAAATGTGAGATAAAGTAACAAGTACTATTAAGCAAATGACAAATGATGTACTTGTAGAATCAAAAGAAAAAGTTTTTAAAAATAAAAATATTGGTGATTGAACAATAATGTGCAAGAAAAAAAAAAAAAAAAAAAGTTTAATAAAAAAATAGGTTAAAAAAAAAAACCTAAAAAAACGGAAAAAAAAAGATAGCCCGTAGAGAGTTTAAAAGAACAATTTATAATGCTAAGAATTCTATTTTTAGTAATTTTTACAATAAATTAAATACTAAAAAGCTTGAAAAATATATGTATAAATTAGTCAAACAAAAAGAAAAGAAAATTAATGATTTAATTCAAGCAAAATGTATAAAAAATGAAAATTAAAAAGTATTTTTCTTACATGAAGATATCCAACATAGGTGGGTGAGATATTTTGATAATTTTTTTAATAAATTTCTGAAAAATATGATGAATCTTGGTGATCTTAATATCGTTAATAATAATCAAGCTTTTTTGTTTTTACTGTCGCATTAATAAAAAGGAAGTTGAGGAAAGCTTAAAGAAAATCAAATGTGAAAAATCAGTAGGACCTGATAATATATCAATTAAAGTGTGAAAATTTTTAGGAGATTTGAGAGTTTCTTGGCTTACTAAACTCTTCAATATTATTTTAAAAGCTAAAAAGATGTCTGAGGAGTGAAGGAAGAGTATTTTGGTCCTCATTTTTAAGAAAAAAAGTGATGCACAAGAGTGAGCAAATTATAGAGAACTAAGTTAATATGTCATACTTTAAAATTATGGGAGAGAGTGTAAATCTTTTGAATAAATTGGTTGAATGTCTATTTCCTTTTCTTTCATTCCAATAAATAATAGTCTGCACAATCTATTTTAGGTTGCCTAATAATAAATAATAATGTGTACAATCTATTTTAATTAACTTAATAATACATATTCCTAATTTATAAATTCAGCTATAAGGAAAGCATATGTACTATTAAAATAAGTAATTTAATGCAGTCATTTAAAGAAGGACACTAAGAGTGTGGAAAATATAGAGGAATTAAGTTGATGTGTCATACTTCAAAATTATGAGAGAGGGTAATTGAACATAATTTAAGATGTATTACAAAGATTTCTCATAATTGATTTGGATTTATGCGGGCAGGTCTACAATGGAAGCTATACAGTTATTGAGAAGTTTGATGGAGAAATTCAGAGAAAATAAGGAGAATCTACATCTGATTTTTATTGATTTAGAAAAAGCTTACAATTAGGGAGTTCTTGAGAAGAAAGGCGTTGATATGACTTATATTCAAGTCATTAAAGATATGTATACTAGAGTTGTTACTTGTGTTCGAACTAAAGGAGGATTGACCAAATATTTTCCTAATTTTGTTGGATTACATGAAGGATCGGCTTTAAGCCCGTATCTTTTTGCTTTAGTTATGGATGGTCTTACTGAATATTTACAGGAGGATGTACCCTGGTGCATGCTTTTTGCTAGTGACTCGTGGATAAGACGAGAGAAAAAGCCTAGGAAAAACTTGAATTATGGAGGTCTACATTGGAGTCTAAAGGCCTTCATTTGAGTAGAACTAAAAGAACTAAAACTGAATACATGGAATGTAATTTTAGTAGTAGTAGCTCTAGTGACAGAAGTGTAACTTTTGGTGATCAAATTATTAAAAAGTGTGAACGATTTAAATATCTCGGGTCTGTTGTTCAAAACGATGGTGATATAGATTGGGATGTTAATATTAGAATTCAAGTTGGTTGGTTGAAGTGGAGGAATGCTTCAGGCCTTTTGTGTGATAGAAAAGCACCGCTTAGACTGAAAGGAAAATTTTATAAGACGGTGGTGAGACCTGCAAGGTCTATGGCGCTGAATGTTAGAAAAGCACCGCTTAGACTGAAAGGAAAATTTTATAAGACGGTGGTGAGACCTGCAAGGTCTATGGCGCTGAATGTTGGCCTTTAAAAGAGAAGCATAATACTAAGTTAAGTGTTACCGAGATGAGAATAATTAGGTGGATGAGTGACTTTACACTTAGAGACAAAATGTGAAATGATTATATCTGTGATAGGGTTGGTGTAGCTCCTGTGACGGACAAAATTTGAGAAAGTCGTCTTAGATGGTTTGGTCAAATTAAGCGTCGACCATATGATGATCCGATTAGGAGAGCAGATATTTTAGGTTTGACTTATGTTAAAAAAAAGTAGAGGTAGACCTAGGAAGACTTTGGCTTGTCGTTTAAAAAATGATTTTAATTTATTAGAACTAAATGAAAATATGACACTAAATAGGACGCAATGGAGAAAAAGGATTCATGTAGTCGACCCCACATAGTGGAATTAAGGCTTTATTGTTGTATTTAAAGAAGGAAACTCTTAATTCTGCACAATTTCAATTATTATTGATTGATATCCTTCCTCAAATTGATGTTGACTGATCAAAAAACATCAATTTGTCAACAAAGAACTGATGTCGCCGTCGAGAAAGGACTTTAGTATATCATCAGTTTGAAGATCCGAAGAGATATGAAGAAGAGAAATAATACCATTATCATAGACTTCCCGAATAGAATGACAGTCCACTTCAACGTGTTTTGTGGGCTCATGAAATGCAAGATTAGCAGTAATTTGGATAGCATAGTATTATCTGCATATAAAGGAGTAGACTCAAGTTGAGGAAAACCATACTCAGCCAACAAACCCCAAAGCCAAATGATCTAGAATAAGCAGAGAACATAGCACGATATTCAGACTCAGTAGATGATTTAGACACACGATCTTTTTTTTTGCTCTCCCAAGAAATTAAAGAGTTGTTGAGAAACATGCACCAGCCAGTAATAGATCGATGTGTATCAGAACAACTGCCTAATCAGCATCATTATAGGTTGTTAAGCGAATAGAAGACTCCGCAGAAAAAAAATAAACCATGATGAGAAGTACCTTTCAAATGCCTAACAATACGTCAAACTGTAGCTTAATGAATATGTGTAGGTGCTTGCATAAATTGACTAACTTATTGCACAGCAAATGAAACATCAGGGCGTGTGATGGTTAGATAATTGAGACTCCCAACAAGTTGGCGATACAAAGATGGATCAAATAGAAAATTACCATCAATATGTTGATATTTAACATTCACTTCCAAAGGAGTGTCAACAAAACGACCTTCTTGGAGCCCAGCTAAAGCAATGAGTTCCTTAGTATAATTATGCTAGTGAATAAAGATAACGGTGGGAAAAGAGTGAACCTCAAAACCTAAGAAATAAGTTAAAGACCTCAAATCTTTTATATGAAAAGAACTTTGAAGACACTCCTATAACTGAGACATCAATTGAATGTCGGATCTTGTGATGACAATATCATCAACATAGACTAATAACAATACAATTCTTTTGTCAGTCTTGCAAAAATAATAAAGAATCATACTAACTTTGAATAAAAGAGAAACTAAGAAGAGTATTGCGAAATTTTTCAAACTAGGCCAGTGGAGCCTGTTTCAGACCTTATAAAAGTCGTTTGAGCTAACAAATATCATGTGGGTGTGTAGAAAACAAACCTCGAGGAGTCCTATAGCTATCTTCTTAGAGGACCCCATGCATAAATGCATTCTTAACATCCATCTGTCGTAAGGACCAGCTTTTAAATGCAGCAACAGAAAGAACAAGCAGGACAGTTGTCAACTTAGCCACAAGTGCAAAGGTCTCTTCATAATCAACCCATATTCCTGTCGATTGTCAAGAGCTACCAATCTTGTCTTATATCTGTCAAGGGAGTCATTAGATCGGAGCTCAAAAGAATAAATCCCATTAAAACTAATGGGTTTAACGCCTGCAAGACATGAAACAATATCCCAATTATGATTATCTTAAAGTGTCTGAAGTACCTCTTGCATGGTTTTTATCCAACAAGCTTGTTTAGCAAAGAGTTTGAAGTTCTCTTGCATGGTTTTTATTCAACAAGCTTGTTTAGCAACCTAAAAATAAGATGTAGGAAGTGTAAAATTAGTTAAAATTGCAGAATAGTCATACCTATTTGGAGGAAGAATGTGCCGAGTTGATCGTTGAAGAATCATTGGAACTTTTTCAGGAGCAAGGTCGGGAAGGACTGGAGATGAAGGGGTCAGACATCATGGACGACAAAGTCGGGCTTGAATGATTTATCAAAAGAAGAATCATCAAAATGATGAAGTATAACAATGTCACATATTGAAAGCTGATGTTAAAAATAATATTCATGTTCAAAAAAAATCACATCTTGAGAGATAAGCCATCGATTATTAATCAAATCATAACACACAAAACCTTTATGATTTTATTGTAACTCATAAAGGCACATCGAACTGACTGAGCTGTCAACTTGTAATGTTCATGGGCAGCTAAATAAAAAAAACAAATACATTCGAAAGTATGTAGCATTTGATAACTATGATGATTACCAAAATTTTGATAGTGGGGAGAATCAAACTTGAATTGTTGAGATAGTAAATGATTAATCAGATAAATTGAAGTAGATAAACCTTTTATCCAAAACTTTCTTGGAACAAAAGATTCTAGCAACAATGTGCGCACCATATTCAACAGATGACGATTTTTTCGTTCGGCAACTCCATTCTGTTGAGGTGTAAAAGGACATAAACGTTGTGAGATAATATCTTTGTTATGAATAAATGGTTGAAACTCATGATACATGTGTTTATCACCATTATCAGACCGTAAGGTTTTAATACAAGTGAAGAACTGAGTTTCAATATATCTCACAAAGATTTGAAACACGGTAAACACTTCTACTTTGGAATATAAAAAATAGATCTATGTGAATCGGTTGTAATCGTTAATAAATGTCACAAAATATTTATATTGAGCATGTGAAATAACAGGTGCCCGTAAGAAACTGTCGGTCACCGGAATAAAAATCTCGTCGCCCGCTTTAGAAGGACGTTTTAATTTACGTATATATTTAGTTTTAGAAAAATATGAAATCAAACTGACCCCATATTTTTCATAGTTTAAATGAAAAAGCGTTGTATCTCAAATCATGTATCTATCCCAAAGGATAAACATAAGACTTGAGGATGAGGCTCGATCAAATAAACTAAGATATATATGACATTCGTTTGGTCTGCGAAACATTTGTATTTGCTGACAAGTTTCCTATTTAATATAAAGAATTAAATAGGGTTTATATTAAGCTGGGTTCGGACATGTTTCATATAAGGGCAAGCCCCTATAGTTAATTACTTCTCAAATGACCAAAGTCATCTAAGAAAACTCTCGATAAAAATCAGGAAATATTATCTTCAAAGAGTTTCAAAGGGTTTGACATTTCAATGAGATCGGACGTAGATGTGTGAAAGGGGATTGGTTCAAATTTGAAACATTTTTTTTGTAGAGTCCAAAGGAGGAAGAACTAGGGGATGTCATGGATCCAGAGAACCTCGGTGACTTCTCAAGCTATCCTAATGTTTGGCTTCATTTCTGAGGAGAAATATTTAAGTGTTTCATCCTGCCAATTTTATTAGTTAGGGCTTATATTCGTGTGAACTATCACACAAATAACCTGGAAGATGTGAGGATTTAGGTCGTGACGAACAACGGCCTCGGAATCCTAAGACGAGTTAGGGCTTATATTGTATAACAGGGTTGTACAAAGGTCTAAAGATAAGGTGAGGATTTACGTTGCATAAGCAAGCAACCTCGAAGTCATATTACTTTGTTTCTTATATCTAAGAAAGAAAGATTAGCTTAGTTGGGGAAGACAAGTTTGTTGTTGAAAATGGTCGTGTTGTCAACCATGCTAGCTCCAAGCTCCTTGCCGCGACAAGTTTGAGTTTTCTAGTATGTCAAGTTATGATGTCAAATTAGGTGGCCCTATGGTTGAAGTTCTTTAAATTTTATGGGGGCATATTAAAGTTGATTAGAGCAACACCGATTAAGATCTTACGGTTCTCTCGTTCCGGCACCACTATTTTCTATTAGATTCACTTAGTCCAAATGAATTTACTAGACTCAACTTAATGAGTTCCATAATTTCATTTAGACCGAGGGAAGCCTCGTTAGCAACCGTAGGTTACCTTCTCCGAGGGATTCCCGATCATCTGATAGAAGCATCTTAATTTAGTTGCAATTGTAGTTTTGTGTGATATTTGTGATTAAATTTTGAGTTGTTTAATATTTTGAATATCGTGGCGGTGAATTTTATCTTGGTTGATTTTAGTTTTGTGGCTATCCTAATAGTTTTAGTTTTCATGCAGGGTAACATCGTTGTTTAGCATGCAAATTTATGTAAGCATAAAAGTATAGCATAAAAGTACAAGAAAGACGACGCTGAAAACTGTAAAAGCGTAACTGACGAGTCTTCTCGTTCCACCACCTGAAACTTAAAATGCACGTGAGGGCAATTCATATAGAGGCAAAAAAAGTAAGGTTTTGGTAGTTTTCCTAACTCTATTTCATATCTTGGTGGGTCCTTAGGAGTTTAATTAAGGATGATTTTATCAAGCAAAACATATGAAGTTTAGTATATCTCCGAGGTATCCAACAGATCTAGAGAAAGAAGCAGGTTCGTGCTACTCTCTCGCTGCCTAGTGGAAAATCCTGAGTTCTTTTAAACTTATCATGTTGTTTAATAATTCATCATGTAAATACCCTTAGTGCTCAGTGAGCATTGATGTCTCAATTATCCCAAAGTATCCTGGATAGGATAATTATCACTCGTAATTCAATTTAAGAATTATGAGGGTGAAAACCCTTAAATAAACAAGTTGAAGAGACTTAGCCAAATTTTGACTTGGGCTTGTAATGTTTGAAAGATGTTTTAATTTTTAATGATGTTTATTTCTCTAATCTTTATTTAAATAAAACTTGATTTAGTCTAACTCACTACTAAACCCTTAAGATTTAGGTGAGTGTCTTAGTCATTGCAAATGAAATTGACTTATAAGTGATGGTGATGATTCATGTTTTTGTTTTTTGTTTACCAAATAGGGGTAATAAATTAGTGAGTTATTAACACCCAAAATCATACCCCTAAATCTAGGATCATTTAATCGGCTAGACTCCTAAATTTATGTAATTTAAGAAAATTGCAAATTTATCATTTTTAATTAGGATAAGTGAGGTTGGTTTCTACCAGTTAACCCCTTGTATTTCAAATATCCAAATATGTTAATTAGGATCAAAGATTTCTCATTTCACTTTCTGAATTTAGGCCTAAATGTTAATTAAAGCCAAATTTCTAAAATTACACATTTGCCCCTAAGGCTCTATCACTTCATAATTCATCAAATTTAATCCAAATGACTTTGGAATTTTTATCCTACCTCACTCATGGGTCAATTGAGACATCAGAGGAGAAAATGTGATTTTTCAAAATTTAATTTATCTATATAATTATTTTTAATGCAAAAATAGGATTTTTCAAAGAAAATTCCTAACATGACCAAGGTAAATCCTAATCCCTTGAAATTTTTACTGGAGGTAGGCTTAGACCAGAGAAGCCTTTGGACCAAATTTCATGTTTTTTTTTTAAATTTTATTTGAATTTTAAGAATTATTTTAAGTTTTGGGGTGTTTATTAATTATAAAATATTTTAAATGTAGGAAATTAAGTTTTATATCTTTATTAAATCTCTTTGATGTTAAGGGGCACAGGGAAACAAATTTCACATTTTTTCTGATTTTTCTTCGAATTATTGGAATTATTTTAGTAAAAAAATCATTTTTAATCTTTAAAAATTATTTTAAGCTTCAAAATTCAATATCTTTATTTAGAAAATCAGAAAAAATATCACAATTGTTCCTAAGTGCTTAGGAAACAATTTAGAACATTTCCATAATTTTATTATTTTTGTGATTTTTATGGACTTTTCATAATTTAAATATTTAAAAAATAGGCTAAAAATCAAATTTTTATTTTAAATATAATTTTATTTTTAGAAAATACCTCTAATCACAGAGAACTCAAAAAATAATTTTTTATAAATTTTTGAGTTATATTTTGATTTTTAAAAATCATTTAAATGCCAAAAAAAAATATTTATCTTTAAAAATCAACTTAAGTTACCAAATAAACTCAAAATGCTTTGAAATTTTTATGGTGAGTTCTATGGACCTATACAACAGTGGAGATCAAAAATCAAGTCATTTTGATATTTGTATTTTCCAAAATTAATTATCTTAGTGATTTAGGGTTTATAAAGATTATGTGCATTTTAAATGACTTGACTCATGAGAAATTTTCTTAAGGGTTTTCTGGTCATAGTAAACCTTTCAAAATTTTCTTGAATTTTTCTAAGCAAAATGCTAATTATTATAATTAATTTAAGTAAATAATGTGCATAAACTTAAAAAATATGGATCTCTGTCTAGAAGAAAAATCAAGGAATGTTCCCCTTGACAGAGGCTATAACATGTCAAAAATTCAAGTCATTGTGAAATGCATATATGCATGGAAAACCAAAAGACTCAAAACAGTGTTTAATTAATTAAAAATAAAATATGCATTAAATTGCCTTCAAATTGTTTCCACATTGTTCTCCTCTGTTTACTGAGCAAGAGAGTATTTTTATTTTATTTTTGTGATTTTTTTACACCAAGATATGAATTTTTGAAGTTAAGGGACATTTTTTAAATTATTTAAATCATTATTTATCTATTTAAACGCGCGGCGCCACATCATCCTAGGCAGCTCCGAAGCTCCACGCGGCGCGCTCCCGTTTGATATTGTCATCCACTTCAGCGCTGACTCGGCCCGCAGTTTATATCCCGAAGCGCTGTTCGGCTTCATCTTGACCATCCATCCGATACACGCTTGATCGAACGGCGCTTCATCATCGTCCCCAATAGCCTAGCTCAAGAACCATCCATCTTTCAAGTTTGATATCTCCCTCGTTTCTTAACCAAATTGAATGAATTTTTTTTTAAATGCTCGTCTAGACTAGAGAAACATATCTATACAGTTAAGATGCCATGAAATCAAGCCCGAGCAAATGGAGAATCAAAAGAGGCTCGGGATGAGGAGTTTTATACCTTTGCTCTAAGAATGGAAGCTTCAATCAGAGATGCTTGA
>NEWO01000009.1:2334303-2348984 GCA_003013225.1 Phalaenopsis aphrodite
GCCTTCTCTTGCTGTTGTGAAGGTGTGGGCACAAGTAATTGGCGTTTGGTGGAGTTTTAAGGAATGTCTTGTTTCTGCCCTAATTTTCGAGCTCAAGATTAGGGTTACACAGGAGGAATTAGGGTCGTGAAGTGATTAGATTGCACCGTGGAGATCTCAGAGAAGCTCTATGAGAGGTTTGGGGGGCTCTCTCTAAGAAATTTTCAGCACACCTCCCATGATCGTGGAAATGAGTTTTTTATAAAAATGACTAAGGGGTGGCTCTCAGGTCCAATGTTTGGGTGTATTGTGATGCTTAAATGGAGGGCAGAGGGACTATCATTTGATTTGAGTGAGGTGCCCTCTGGGTTTGATTTGGGTGAAATTCAAGAGGGGTGGCCCTCGGTTTTGGCTTCTCCGGCGACTAGGCCGGCCGGCCATGGCAGGGGGAGGTGGCTAAGAGCTTAGGGAACCGAGGGGAATATGTCACAGCAATTTAATGCGCTGAGGTTTAATTTTGGCAAAAAGATCTTAAGCCTAAGCAAATATGGAAATCAAATCCCTTAATTTAGGGGACCATTGGTCCATTGCTCACTTAGCTTGGGTTAGGTGAGTTTTGGCTCAGTCTTAGGGTCCAACTAATGGTTGTGGTGGAGTTAATTTGATGGCTTTGGGGTAGTTAGGCTACATTTAGTGCATGGTCCAAGTGGGAGCAAATGACCAAATTTTGGGTTTGGGCTAGGCTAGCCATGTTAATTGGCCCTAAATGTTGTATTTGGTGTATATGATCATAAGAAATAACTTTAGTGAAGGATGAAAGTGGTTTTGAGTTCAATTGGATAATCAATTTGGCGGAATTTTGAAATTTGATTAATTTGGGCATATTGGGCTAGGTTTGGGTCTAGGTTGGGCTAGCCTTGGGTCAGGTTCAAATTGATTGTTGTAAATGGTCAATAGGGATTTCATGAAGAGTTTTCAACATAAATTGGGTGTCAATTTTGGGATTAAGACATTCAATTTGATGAGATTAGGTCATGTGGCCAAAATTGAGGTTTTGATCTAAATCAAAATTGGGCTCAAATGATGGCCAAATTGGGCTTGGATTTGGTCTATATTGGTCATATCAAGGGTGAATTTGAGTTTAGAATTGAAATTGGAAGAAATTTAGACCAATATGGTAGACATTTGAGGTAGATTTGGGGGAAAATGAGTCTTTAAAAGTCAATTTGGGGGTTTTGGTCAAAGATGGTCAAATCGGCCAAATTGGGTTATGTGGTAGTTTGGGAAAATAAAATTGGGAATATTTGGGAGGTTTTGGGAATTTTTTGGATTTTTAGGGAATTTTTTGAATTTTGAGCTAAGGATGGTATTTTGGTAATTTGACAAATTTTGGTGATTTTGGGTAGTTTGGGTGTTTTCAAGGTGTTTGAAATGATTTTTGAACCAATTTGGGTATTTTGAATAAATTTGAGAATTTTTGTCAAATTTGGGGTCCCAAGGGTATCTATGTAATTTGGGAGAGTTTAAGGGCAAAATGCTAGGTTGGTATCTTGATAGAGTTAGAATGCCAACCACCATCAATAAATCATAGGCCAATGGAAATCTCATTTTGGGTCCTCTATGTAGTAGTCTTAGTTAAACCCTAGCCTAGGGCTAGTGGGTTTATGGGACCACCTACATGAGTCTCCTAAAAGTATCAAGGGGCCAAAGCCTAGAAGTTTAAGTTTAGGATTGCAAGTGATTGTGAGTGCAAGTATGTACCTTAAGCCCTAGACCAACACCCAAGGTCAACAGTCCTAAGGGTGACTCATCTTAGGGTTCTCCTAAATGACCCCACCTACTAAGTGTTAGAGGTTATGATCAATATGTGGAACTTCAAGTTGAGTAGAGAAGAGGGTAGAATTTATAATGGTGAGAGTTCTTTTTCTAGTTTTCTAAGAATAGTCAATAGAAAAGTCTTATGGCTAGACCTTATACTACTAAAGTGGGAAAACTAAACCTCAACCAAAAGTGAGGTCAACAATGTGTAACTCCCCAATGGATAATGTCAAAGCATTTATTGTCACGACTGCCCAAAATAGGAAAATAAAATATTTTATTTTTGCTCAGTTTACAAGAACAGTCAAGTAATAACCTTTTATCTGTAAAACCAAGAACATCACTTCACAACAAATGATTCAAAACAGCATTATTTGGATGACCCAATCGTCTATGCCAGATGTCAGTCTTATTTTTGAACAACTGAAGAAGCTAATGACAACGTCCAAGGAATGACATATTGTAATAGAAATAACTTACCCACTTTAGATCTATTTGATATCACCTTCCTCGACGCCTGATCTTGCACAACACAACCATCACGAGAAAAGTGTACATCACAATTATTATCCACTATTTAACCAACAGAAAGTAAGTTTGTAGATAATTTATGAGAAGTCAAGACATGTCAGAAGGATGGGATAATATCATCAACTATCGTAATTGAAATATTATTTTCATCACTAACTTGGATATGTTGAGTACAACTATATGGGCGTTGATTATGCAATAAATCAGATGTGTCAGTCATATGATTTGTGACGTCGGAATCAACAAATCAAGGAGAATGAACGGAAGTAATGGTCTTACCTTTCCCTTGAAAACTAAGAGAAGAAAAGGCAGAGAGAATCATCAATTGAACCATATTTGGTGTGAGAACAGATTGATTATTGTCGGCGCTGTGGATGTCGAATCAAAATTGTGAAAGTCAGATACTGCAGCATTAAGGGTTGTGGTTTGTGGTTTTGAGGTCGTCTAGAACACTACTCAATAATATGTTCGTTTTTCTTGCAATAATTACAGAACTTCTTACTACAAGATATATGACCAAATTCTTTATAGTTGTAACACTGCTTTGTTTCCTTTCCTTGAGTCTGAGCAGCATATACAACATTAACTATTTTTTATGATCTACCGGTTGCACTGATAGCGGCTTGTGTCGTCAATATTTGTTCTTCGCTCAGTAATTCACCAAAGCATACATCTAAACAAGAAGTTGGTTCTCTGTTCAGCAATCCAACCCAAAAAGTTTCAAATTCAAGTCTAAGTTTCATCAAAAACTGATCACGATGACTCACTTCATGAATAGCCTGAAGACTAGCTAAATTCTCCTTTGACACATTAACATAGATAATGCAGAATATTAGCTTCATAAATTAAGAAAGTCAGAATAATATAGGTTAGCACGTGACAGAGGAGGATCTACATTTATTGAGGGGCTTAATGGAGAAGTACAAAGAGAGTAAGGAGAATCTACATATGATTTTTATTGATTTAGAAAAGGCTTACAATAGTATTCCAAGAGAAGTATTTTGAAGAGTTCTAGAAAAAAAAAGTTGTTGAAATGACTTATATTCGAGACGTTTAAGATTTGTATATTAAAGCTATTACTTGTATTCGAATAGGAGGAGGATTGACCAAGTATTTTCCTATTTCCGTTGGATTACATCAGGGATCAGCTTTAAGATCATATCTTTTTGTTTTATTTATGGATGCTCTTAATAGACATTTACAGGATGATGTAATTTGGTGTATGTTTTTCACTAATGATATCCTTCTTGTGGATAAGATTAGAGAAACAGTTAAGGAAATAAATGAATTATGAAGGTTTACATTAGAGTCTAAAGGTCTTCGTTTGAGTAGATCTAAAATTAAATACATTGAATGTAATTTTCATTTTAGTAGATGTAGTGTCAGAGATGTAACTATGGGCAATCAATTCATTAAAAGGTGTGAACGTTTTTTATATTTCAGGTCTATTTTTTAAAGTGATGGTGATATAGATGGAGATGTTATTAGCAAAATTCAAATTGGTTGGTTGAAGTGGAGAAATGAATTGGGATTATTGTGTTATATAAAAGTACTGTCTAAACATAAAAAAGAAATTTTATAAGATGGTGGTGAGACCTGTAATGTTTTATGGTACAGAATAGTGGCCTTTAAAAGAGAAGCACAAAACTAAGTTAAGTATTGATGTGATGAGAATGCCTAGTGGTGGAGTAGCTTAGAGATAAAATGTGAAATGAACGTATCCGGGAAAAGGTTGGTCTAGCTCTAGTGGTAGACAAGATTAAAGAGAGTCGTCTTCGATGGTTTGGTCAAATTGAACATCGACCATCTGATGATCTGGTTAGAATAGTAGATAACTTAGATTTGACTTATGTTAAGAAAGATAAAGGTAGACCTAAAAAGATTTGGGCATGTTGTATAAAAATGATCCTTAATTTATTAGAATTAAATAAAAATATGACACTCAATAGGACACAATGAAGAAAAAGGGTTCATGTAGCCGACCCGACTTAGTGGGATAAAGGCTTATTGTTGTTGTTATTCTATTAATTTTGTATTTATTTTATTTTGCAATTTCAGCAGTTGGAATATTCTTATAATGATGATCCTTATAAAGAATAAGTTGTATTCTCTAATATCTATATTTCCTTTCCTTGGGGCAACTTGGTTCAACCCTCAAACCGATGGAATGATCTTCATGGGCCAAACAATGGCTTAATATGGTATGCTATTTGGGGATATTATTAGAATGTATTGATTTATTATAAGTTTAGTAGCAGACCTTAAACACAATATAGACGTTTAAGTTAGCACATCAACAAACATATGGCATATTGATGATAATAGCATATGTTAATGTTAAGCTACTGATCACATTTAATACTACGCCGCTCAATATTGCAATAGTTAACATTCAAACTAAACAATAAAAGACTTGTTTGAGGTAATGTTGTAGTCTTCTCCCTACTTATTAACAACTTACATGTTGATATATTGTAGGGATTAGCTAGAACACAACATTTGTGTTCTACCACTTCATCTTGGAAAAGAAACTATAACAACAATGTACCAACTTAAAAAATAAACATTGATTTGACATCAAAAGGTAGACTTTACGAGCTTAAATAGTCCTAAAATCCTGTTTTATTATTTTTTTCTCATTCAGCAAGGATCCAAAGTCTCTTACCTTTATTTACTGTGAAGAGGAGTCGGTATTGACGCAACAAAAACTTCTGCATCACATCCATCATTCTTTGTATCTTACGCAATTTAATTGCCATGTTCATAATTTAACTTTTTAGTAGATAAATGCCTAAACAGGAAATTGTCATAGAATTTAGTTTTTAATTCAGAAGATTTGAATAGTGTTGGCAGCTGCCAAATCTATCATGAAATAGTGTATTAAAGTATCCAGGAACCCTGAACCTTATGTGTGGATAATACCGATCTACTTGGCCTAAAAAACAATGACAAGCTTTCTATCTATATTTTTCTCAGATATTGCTCTAGTTTAAATTCCTTACAAAAAATTTAGAGCACTGAAAGCCAAGATTAAAATGAAATTGAACCAACAATGCTAATCTTGATTTAACAGTAAAATATTGAGAAATTGAAGAAGTAACAAAAAATAATATTTTTATTCCATATGAAGCAATAATAAGCATCTCAATAAGATTGAAAACCGGGAGAATCCAAATTTTACAGTTAACTCATAGATGATAAGAATTTTTTCAGTGAACTATTACCATTTTAGCTTTCGCTTAATTGTCGAAATTTTAATAATTTAAAAAATAATAATATGAAGAAGGAGTCAAATCGGTGGACCTCACTGATGGAAAAGATCAAAATAGAACCAGTAAGAACAATCTTTTGATATTTACTAATTCACTAAAAATTGATGTCCCAGCGGGGGAAAAAAATTTACAAATAGAAATATATCTTGCCAAAACATGAATAAAATCTGTATAAAAATAGTGATGAATACTACCAGAAAATTGAAAAGCTAAAGAGTAAACTAAGCGAACGGCTTCCGGCCAATCCTAAAAATAAAATAAAATAAAAAAGGCTGGATGCTCATGAATACATCTGCGCTCGAAGGTAATAAGAAGATTGAGAAAAAAAGCCGAACAACTTTAGTTCACAATTTATGGTAAGAGATGGCAATAATCGACAAAGGTAATAAGGAAATTGAGATAAATTGTAACCAAATCAATGGTAAAAAAAAGAAAACGATTCAGCAGAAGATAAAATAAAAAGATTACAGTGCAGCCGGGGCCGATAGATCGGGAGGAAAGAGCGGAGGCGAGTCGGCGGCAGCGGCGATATACTTCAGCCCAGGTGTAAGCTGTGCTTCCGTGCAGCACCGCAGGGCGACGCGGGTTAATGACGGCCGCACGCTCCAAGAACAACAGCGGAGTCAGAGCTTCGTAGTTTGCAGCGTTCTTGGGCAACTCGTCTATGTCCCTCTCCATCTCAAATTCTCAATCACCCCTGCAATTTACTATCACTCAATCGCCGGAGCAGGAGAAGCAGAGCTTGTTCAGGACATCTATACTGGAGTGAGGGAGACAGACCTTTCATGGATTGAGGGAGACAGGGAGAGAGGGAGAGAGAAGGTTGGTTTCCATCACTGCATGTTAAGATAGCAAGTGGTGGAATGAGGATACAATTTACATGTGACACGATTCTTATGTATTTATTTTTTATTATTATTTATTTTTTTTCCTTTTCTTTTTTTTTTTAATTGTGAAATAAATAAGAAATAACAAAAAGAATAAACATAATAAGAGAATTTATCAACTAAATCCCATCAACAGTTACAAATATGAACAAAAGTAAAGAAGTTGTCACCTACGAAATCACGAGGAACAACAATAGTCAACGGCAATAATCAATCCAAAATCGACAACAAAAAATAGGGAGAGTGCACAAGAAATAAGAATATCTAGTCGAAAGAAAGTGCTCACTAAGGGTGTGTTTGGAGCGTTGTTGTCTAGCTGCTTCTTGGAGAAGCAGTTACTCGGGTGCTGTTAAAAAGTTGTTGGAAAAGCAAGAGTTTGTTTGAACAATTTGTTGTGTTGCAATTGTTTCTGATAAAAAGGAATTTTGTCTTATTTATGTAATATAATAGAATAACGGTAGTTTTCAAAATAATTATAACATAATAATAGAAATAGATCCTACCAACCAAAAAACTTTAGTGGAGTGGAAAATACTTTAATATATAAAAAAAGATCAGTTATTTCATGCATATATCTACAATAATGAGAAACACCAAAATAACTAGTAAGTCTAGAATGACGTCCGTTTTCAAGACTTGACGATCAAGTCTTCGAAAAAATCTCCTCTTCACAGAAGCATCTCGCCTTATTTAATCACTGACATGAGCGAGCTCATCTGTGTCATCAACCTAACGAAAATAATTGCAATTTTAAGGTGATATGTTTCTGGGATAAGAGTAAAATCTCCTCTGATAATTGTCTTTCCTCTTTGATTGGTACTCAACACACCTCTCGCCACAATGGCAAGACGGAACTCCCGAAGTATTTGATGATATTGAACTCATGTTTTATGTGATTATAATACAATATGGCTTTAATTAACCAAAAAGAGTAGATATACAAATGAACCATTAAAAATAATTCAACAGTTTTACAATAAAATTAAAATGTAGAAAGGACACATCAAGAAAACCTTAATACAAAATGCTACAAAAATACAGAAAGTATACATGTATAAATTCACCATATAGCTGAAATAGGAATCATCAACAAGAAGACAATACATAATGTTTTATAAATACAATTGATGTGTTCACCAAAATATTTGTAATCTTTTCTCTTAACTGGATCATCTTGTGAACACCTTCACTCTTGAATTTGTTGTACTCGCTCATATAATTGTCCTCATCAGACAATCAATGCCCGACTCGATGTTTGAATGCTTCCTCGTGAACGTCATTAGAATGAGCACATCCAGGGTCATGCAATTTTTGGGTGGGGTCCTTTATTGTTGCTTAGACATTGATGCATGTTGCTTCAACACGAAGAAGCATAGTATCAAGCTTCTCCTCCAGCTCCTGCTCAATGCCAAAAAGTCTAACTTTTTTAGCATTCGGCAGGACCTACAATTGATAAAATTTTATTTTAAGGAAGCTGAATTTCAATATATATACAATTTGATAGAAGAGTTTATACTTACAAAAATTTTCTCTTGTCAGTACTCCTCTAGTGCATTCACTGTTTTCTTAATAGAGTTCCACCCTAATCCAGTAACCCCTCTATTCAGCTCCTTCCATAACTTCCAATTCTTTTAAAGTTGATCTCATTTATATTTCAACTAAGATTTTCACAAAATCTATTGGTTCTTTCTTGAAAGTTTTTTTGTGATATTTTGTCAACCTTCTTTATGAAAGTGTATGGTCAATCCATGCCAATTTCTACCTCCCTCAAGCATAAATCATAAAATATTATATTTGTCTCCTTATCTCAAATGATAGATATTTCACATTTCTTTCGTTTACCCTTCTAATGTATCAATCAATAAGAAAAGATTGTAGAAGCAATATTATTTAGCTTGTAAAATAAAATTACTTCAAGAAAAAAGGTTAAAATATAGATTTCAAAATGGAGCTCAATGAGATCAGCCTATCAAAGAAGGCTCCATCCAGGATCACCAATTATGTCATTTAGCCTTAAATACCAGTTGGTATCAGTGGCAAACTTCGACATATGTGAAGTAATACCATATAGTATATGTGACATATATGAAGGATCAATTACTGAATTCACAATTGGTGATTAGTTGAGCATTTATTTTATTTTTTTCCATCATCGCTCTACAAAGCATTTCTAATAAAATGAAAAGTGTCACTGATACAAACTTTAAAACCATCACTTCATGTTTGCATTAGCTCAGAAAACTAACTTATAGATTAAAGAAGAGACAAGACCAACCAATTTAACCATCTAACATCAGAACTTTAATATTTAAAATAAATTCAATATAAATTTTTGAAACAAAGAGCAGTGCACATCTATCCTCACATAACTTGTCTTGATTGAGCAGGACGAAAATGGAAGGTGATATCAATATCTAGATCTAAACTTCACATTTGCATCAGAACAAAGGCATTCTCAATAGTAAATTAAAAAAAATGAACAGTGCTAAAATTTCTCTCCATAAAATGTTTCTCTAGATTAAACAAGAGACAACAACAACCAAATTAACCATCTAATATCAAAACTTTCATATATAAAATAGCTTTAACATAAGTTTTCAAAACAAAGAGTAGTGCACATATATCTCTTTATGCATAACTTTTCTCAATTGAGTAGGAGGGAAATGGAAGGTGATATCAATATGTAGCATCAAACTTCCACGTTTGCATCAGAACAAAGACATTCCCAATGATTTAATCAAAAAAAAAAAAACGAAAAGTGCTAAAATTTCTCTTCGTATAATGTTTCTGTAGAATGAACAGGAGGCAATAACTATCAAATTAATCATCTAACATCAAAACTTTAATGTACAAAATAGCTTCAACATTACTTTTCAAAACTAAGAGCAATGCACATATATTTTTATATGTATAACCTTTTTCTGATTAACATGAGAAAAATGCAAGGTGATATCAATATTTAGCATCTAATCTTCATGTTTGCATAAGAATAATGGCATTCCCATTGATACAATTTTTCATAAAAAAAAAACAAACATTAATAAAATTTCTCTCCATAAAATGTTTCTCTAGATTGAACAAGAGCAAATGACAACCAAATTAACCATCTAACATCAGAACTCTAATATATAAAATAACTTCAACATAAATTTTCAAAACAAAGTGCAATGCACATATATCTTTACATTTATAACTTTTTCTATTAAACAAAAGGAAAATGGAAGGTGATAACTTATATAACATTTAACATTCATGTTTGCATTAGCTTAAAGACATTCTCGATGGTTTAATATTTTATAGAAACCACATATGATTAGAATTCTTTTCAGAAAATGGATATCTAGACTTAAGAAGAGGCAAGATCAACCAAATTAATCATCTAACATCACCAACGTCACAGTACAACATTGTTGTCAAATCACCCTTGTCAAATCACAAATGACTATTTTTCACTAATACTGTTGCTAGATCACTATTGCATGGTGGCCACTGCCATTGGTGATAACAAATCTTTATCTCTTTTACATGCCTCTAGTCATCGATTTTCCATCATTGCAGCCTGCTCGTTGTCACTTCCCTAATATTCTCTCCACTTCTTGTAATATTAATTTTTATTGTTCAAGGGTAGATAAATTCTTCTAACGTTTATTTGAATAGTGGAACCATTTCTACTGAGCTAGACCCTGTAATTTTTACCTTTTTCATATTTTTTCAGATAAAAACCTCTAGTATCTCGTTTATCATCTCTATATTTATCTGTGTATGCAAGATTTTCGTGTAATGCTAGGAGGTTAATATATCCCTTTTCTGCGAGTGAGCCAACATGCAACAATAACTTACCCAAGTTGTTAACAATGGGCCAATAATGATGGCTTAGCAGTAATCAAACAGTTTTATGTCATCATAAAATATATCAATTGTTAGGAAACATTATTTACTATTATAAATATCTTGACACCACAAATTCAATGATTTAGATGGATTAGTACTTTAATCTTCAAAATCTTAAGAACATTTGTAGATCAAATTGAACATAGAAAAAAAATAGCAACAATAGCACATCATTATTTCTCAAAGTATTATCAATACAACACCACAATTGATGATCGTTAATTTAAGGTTTAGAAAGGCCATAGAATTTTTAGGTAATCGAAATCTAGTTAGAGTAATTTGTACAAACTAATGCAAATTTTGATGGAATCTAAGGCTACAAAATGTGTTTCCACTAGGAAGAGAGAGCCGATTTCCCTTTGCCTTGTCCAGGATTGGACAAGTTTGCTCTGTTTTGGATCACTTCAATGAAGCCAAGAACCCAAATGTGCATACATTTATAAAATTTTTTATGTTGCAAGAATCATCATAGGAAGCAAACTCTTCACTATACACTTAAATTATTTGCAATTCATTTAATAAAAATATAATTTAAATAAAGTATTTGACTCACTCATGAAATATGATATTAATATTAATATTCGTGCTTCAACTAATGAAAATATTAATAATCACAATAAACTCTACTAATCTACTCAAATATTTCTTATAATTCACAAATTTACAAGCATCTTGGCAAAGTTCATACAACATATCAAGTTTGCAATCTTTATTTAATCTTTAAGTCTGAAAATATCATCTCTCCAAACCATTGGTTCCATCTATCAACCACTAATTTTTACATTTACCTCCAGATAAACTTTGCATTTCTTTTTGTTATCCTTTAGTCAGGAAAAGACATCTTTCCAACCCTTTGAATCCACAAAAACAGTTCAATCACCCGTTTTTCACTTTACCTCCTCATAAACTCTGCAATTGTAATCCTCACAACATCAAAAAAGCCAGTGCGGCACCTTCTTCACCAAAGCCCATTCCTCTATGGTCCTCAAGCTTGGCTTCCACCCCTTTTTTGAATACTGTCTCTGTAACATAATCTCTGACTGGCAATCCATCCCCTCTGACGATTCATCCTTCATCATATTCGGTGGCAACTTTGACCTCGTCCCCACCTTCCTAGTCCCCATCGGCAACACAACATACGTCTTCTCCACCTCTAATTTATAGTCAGCAGGCAATGGAACCGGCTTTCCACTCGTAAGCTGAGCAACAAAATGGCTCGGATGCTCGAGCATAAGCTCCGCAACTGTCATCGAGCTTTCGATCGGGCGAGCTCCACCGTCCGGCAGAAACACGAAATTGCCAACTCTTTTTTGGCAAGAGAGCAAATTCCCCATGGCTACAAGCTGAGAAGGTGGCAAGTTGAAAAAATGAATTTTGAGCTTAAATAATATTGTGGAAGGGGAGTTCGTTAAACTGCTCCTGGTTAATGAGGTAGATGCGCGTTGATAATTTGAAAGAGACGGATGTGTGGAACAGGGAGCATGGTAGGTTTCCACGGGATGCGTGCCACGTGGAATTGAGGATGGAAAGGATGGATGAGATTGGTAAATAGAGTTGTTTTGTGTTTGAAAGAGGGTAGCGGGAGCGAATGCATCTGGAGATTTAGCGGTTGGGCTCCGCGTGCCGACCCGCGAGCGTCCGGGTTTGGTCGACGGGAACCTACCGAATCCGGGAGTATTGGCTGTAGCCTTCTGTGTGGCACAACAGAAGTAAATTGGGTGTAGCCTTCCGTACGGCCTCAATCCCATTAAATAATTAAAAAAACAAAGGACTGAGCATTTACATAAATACCGCCCAATTTACATGTATTTACGTATCACACACCACCGAAACTTTAATTTTACATTTTATTGTGGTATATAAAAATAGAATAAAACGACTACGAAGCTTAAAATAGTACGAGAAAATTCACTCCAGTAAAAGTAACACAGTAGAACACACAGATTTATGTGGTTCAATAAATTGTCTATGTCTGCACAGTTACAAAAGATTTTACAACTTGAGGAATTTACACTAGTTGATCGTCTCGACTTACAAGAGGGATCTCTCACTTCCTTGCTCGCTCTTCTTTTTTCTTTACACCGAGATACGCCGAAGAATATAAATTTACAAGAGAAATAAACTCAATTTCTCTTCTTCCGCAAGCCACTAAAAAGAAGTCAAGGGTGAACAATCTTCTTCTTTTTCTTTCTTCTTCTTTTTGCCGCAAGGAACTACTAGTTGCAATTCTCTTCCTCTGTCCTGTGGAAGCCCGAAGAAGACACAAAAAATATCGTGCAAAATCTGAAGGAGAGCCTCTCCTTTTATCGTGAAAAGGAGGCAAAGTGATGCTTCCAAGCTAAGAAAAGGCGGGAGACGCGAGCGGAGGCGGGAGCGGGAGATGTCGAGACAGAGGAGCAGGAGCGGGATCGTGGTCATGACAGAGCGGGAGCGGGAGTCGTGTTGGGCGGACCGGGCTCCATCATAACACATTTATCCATCCAAATCTTGCATATTACAAAAAAAAAAATACCACCACTTAAACTTTTAAAAATTGCAGTACACCTTTTCAAACATAAAGAAGGTGGCAATATGTAAAAATTGAAATTTATTTGCTTCATATATAAATACATAAGAATTGAGTGGTATGCATGTAAATATTCCAAACTTCTATGTATTTAATAATATTAATAATTAAAATAAGGAATAGTAAACATTATTAAACTAAAACCGCCCTTCATAGTTAATAGAGAGTTGAAAATATAGGCTAATATATTATCACATGACACCCTTATCAATTCAATATTTAAAATCAATGGATAAATATCACTATTAATTTTTGTGAGGTGGAGAGGCTTCAATGAACTTGTTTATTTGAATGACTTCCTCCATATTGTAGCAAGTTAAAATAGATTTTATCATATAATCTGAGGGTTGACAAGCAAAAGCGAAAAATAATAATTTTTAATGTCGTCGAGACGATGTTTCTGATTGATCATCGTGCAATATATGACTGCGTGGCCTGATCCAGACTGTCGTCTGGACTCGTAACAATAATTGATACCAACAATACTATATATATATATATATATATATTAACAAGCACATTATGGTCATATATATAAATAACTGTGAATTGTGTAGTATATATGTCACTTTGCTATTAGATTTATCTGTTAGTATGCAAGTTAAGTTCATATATTTCATACAAAAACTTATAAAAATTTAGTGGTACGTAAGTTAGTAACATTTCGTATATGATACCCGTCGATCAATTTTTTATGTTCAGTATATCGGCAATATTGCGTCTATAAGTGACTATATGGAATTTAGTGCTTCATTTTCAAATAATATACGGCTCAATTTAGTACTTCTAGATAGCAATTGCATACGATATTACGTACACTTAATGAATTCTTGTATTGTAAAGTCATGGATGTACAATACACTATATTCTGATAGAAAATAACCTACTGAGGAGTTCTTGAACAGTGTGGAGTTTTTTATGCAGGAATCATTTTAGCTTCCGACTTGCTTATATAAGGGCAAGCTTTGATGCTCGTGTCCAAAATCAAAACTTAATTGTACTTAACGGCTGACAAAGTCAAGTATGATTTATACCGTGGGGGATTTTAACTAGATTATTGGTTTTAGACTTTACATGACAATGTTGAACCTAACATCTACACCGAAGTTGATTCTTCGACGAGCTATGATTCTCCATATGAGTTTGGCTCAAGTAACTTTGTAGAAATGATATTCGATGGAACAAAGCCTCGTTATCCGATTCAAGGGAAGAAAGTGCCACCAAACAAAGAAGTTTAAATATTTTATGAATTATTGAATGTGGCACAAAGACCACTGTGGGAAGATTGCGCGTCTCATTTTGAGTTAATTATGGCTTTCATAATATTGACAATTAAAATAGAGTTTAACCTACCCTAAAAATAGTTTGATCATGTTACATTATTACTAAAAGGGACAAATTTATAGAGAAATTTAATGCCACGGGATTTATGCAGAAGGAAAAAAGCTAGTCTCTAACTTATATTTAAAATCAAAGAAGACAGATTGTTTTGTCAATGGTTGCATGTTATTTAATAAGGATAAAATAGAAGAGAATCAATACAGATTTTGTGAGTCTTCTAGATTTAAACCTTAGACATAAAAAGTGAGAAATAGAAAGAACTTCCATATAAGCACTTATTTTATTTGTTACTTATTCCTTATCTTCAAAGATTATTTCTTTATATGTATACTACTCTGCATATGAGATGTAAACATAATAGATCTGTTGAAATTAGTTTAATTAGCCATTCTTTAG
>NEWO01000009.1:2378986-2440699 GCA_003013225.1 Phalaenopsis aphrodite
ATAAACACTTGAGGATGATAATTAAAAATTTCTTAAAGATAAGCAACTAATTCCTATTGTCGTTTGATTAATGATATTGTGAGATCACAATCCTTAATTAGTTAGGCAGTAGATTCCCCTTTCACTAATCAAATCATTTTACCCAATATTCCTTTAGACCAAAATACTTGATTCCATAGAGGGTTAAATGCTTTATTAATGTTTCAACAGGTTCTTTTTTTCCCTGGATCATTATATTAGATTATTTGTTTTACTTATCCATTTTCTTATAACAAATTTGTCAAATCAAATTCTAAGCATTGAAAACAATTTAAAATCAAACATAACCAAGAATTAAATAGGAGTTCCTTAAGATTATTGTTCTTAAAATAAAAAGAGAGCCAAAACCAAAGAAAACACCTTGGATTGGTTTGATTAAATTCGTCATAATGTCAATGTAACCATAGTTTCATTTAGTCAAAAAAATTAACTTAAAAAAGACATTACTTGTGTTCTAATGATCACATAAGCTATTGCATTAAATTAGCTTAATAATTTACTAACTAACAGTTACTTGGAATTTTATTTAAGCTAAATATGATTGCAACAATGACTGAAATGTGTCGCTCAACTTGATCAATTACTTCATACTCTTGAGTGAATAGAAGAATAATGGTGTCCAACTAATTTCTTTCTTAGAACGTAAGGAGCTTTAGCTATTAAGCTGCTTTTGCATGAATTTTCATTATTATAAATGTATGGCATATCTTAATTTCATTATCAATAAATATTATTCAAAATCTTATCTGCAGCTTAACAGTTTCAGTATTGAACTTTTTTTAAATTTACTAAATAGTGCTTGCAGCTTAACAGCCCCTAAGAGTTTCTGAGGCAACCTGATGCGCACCTTAGTTGAGGAAAAGCTCAATAAGTAATGAAATCGATCTGCACCGCCCAAAATTCATTCATTAAGAAATAGTAATTTTCATACTGTATTCACGTCAAATTAATGAACAGAAACCATATCAACAAACCCAAAAGTAGTCATTGGCATTTTTACATTCTTCAATACCAGAGATTCATCAGCAAATTTATCACGTAATAGAGAGATAAATATAAAGAGGGCATAACTCACAGTCACCGAGCTTTCCGGGAACGGTAACGGATTCTTTGACGCAGAAGCGGCTGGTAGCAGAGAGAGCCCTAGTGGGGAGAAAGCGAAACCGCCCAAGCAGGCGGCATCGACAAGGAACGAAGAAGCGGAGGTGGACATGATTGGGAGTGAGAGCAGTCGAGGAGCGGGTAAAGACGGAGGTGGTTGCCGCCACAGCCAATGCCATGGAGGAGAGGGGATAGAGTCCGGGTGGCTTTTATGAAAACGAAATGTTCGAAGGAAGGAAGGTCGGCTGCGGGATTAGGAGGGTAGTGAAGGAAAATATGGAGCCCAAACGCAGATCGCGGGATATGCCTACGATTCGCGTCTAATATAACTTAAAAAAACTGTTTCCAAAAACACATGTAAAATGTGCCCCCAAACGGGAGTACACACACCAAAGAGATAAGCCCACCACAAACCGAACTCCACGTCTCCTCCCTCCCCACCATCCAAACCCTCCCCCTCCCTCCTATTAACCCTCTATCTCTCCCCCTCACCACCAGCACCAACAATGGAATCCTCCCTCTCCCTCATCAACCACCACCCCTTCATCTCCTCCATCCGCTCCATCTGCCGCCCAAAACCCTGCTCACTCTTCGGCCTCAAGCCCAGTGAAAGCAGGGGTGGCAGAGTGTCAGCCATGGCTACCTACAAGGTGACGCTCGTTACCCCGAACAGAGTTGTGGAGCTGAACTGTCCAGACGACGAGTACATTCTGGATATAGCAGAGGAGGAAGGAATAGATCTGCCATACTCCTGCAGGGCTGGTGCATGCTCCTCGTGTGCAGGGAAGGTGGTGAAGGGTAACGTTGATCAGTCGGATCAAAATTTTCTGGATGATGATCAGATTAGTGAGGGATGGGTGCTGACTTGTCTGGCTTTGCCCAAGTCTGATGTTACCATAAAGACTCATCAGGAGGAGGAGCTGGTTGAGTGATATGTGGGAGGGGAGGAGGAGGAGGAGGAGGAGGTGTTTGGTTGTATGGGGGGGTTATGTATGTGCTGTGATTTGTTACCTATGTTTCATGTATTGAATATCTTTTGTTTTTTTGGATGGCTAATATATAATTTACTTAGTTTTTGTTTTAATGCTTTCTTTTTACAAATTCTCTCTATATTTGGGGCTTTATCTTTAAGGGTTTTATGATATATGAAGACTCTAGTACACTAAAGATCCCAAAAGAGTAGGGGATTAAGGAGCAATAAGAAATGTTTCTCATAGGAAAAGAGATTGTTGGTTTTATTGATTCCACGATTTAATCAACAAGGAGTATAAGGAAAGCTAAAAGATATCATGGGACTCATTGAAAACTTATTGATATTAACATTTCTTGAGCTAACTATTAAGCACTATATTATTTATTATAAGCCTAGGACTATTGAGAGCAATTATGACATGTGAATTGAATGTAGTGGTCCAACATACTTAATAATCATAGGATGCTTTTGCTATGATTAAGTGTTCTCATTAACATAAAAATTTAGAGTTTTGATGCTAAAGTAAATAATATGAAATAATCATAGGCTTCTAAATAGATGATTTCTTATTTCAAGTTGTTTTAGATTTTTCTCTCTCTTTTAGCTTACTCATACCATATTTATACAACAAATGGGAGAGGGGATGAAAATAGGGAAGTTAGGTAGGCTCCCTTTCCTATTTGATTTGCATTTTTCTAGCTTCCAATATTGAGCAAAAGGCTAAATCCTTATGCATACGAAAATAATAAACATTTATGGATACCTTTTCAAATATTAATAATGATTAAAAAGTTTTGAAACATATTTATCAAAATATTTCGAGCATCAATACAAGGGGAAAAAATCATGTCAGAATATGGATCCATTTGGAAAGCATATTTAGTTATATTAATGATGCTTTTTGGCATGCATGATGCCTCATATTTTATGGACTCATATATTTATAACAGTTTTTTAAATTGGCAATGCTTGAATGATGTATTGCTAACTCTGTTTTGAAGTGAAAATGAGTTTATTTAGGTTTTGTACAATGAAGTTCATGTGATTGAAATTTTTCTTCAAAATCCAACTTGAAAAAAAATCCTAATGATATATTGAAGAAAATGATTTATTTATTTGAATAATGGTGAAGTTGCATGATATCACTACAATATAAAAACTTGTTAACCATCGTACAAAAGAAAGGAATTTTTAGTCTTGCAAGGACAAATTTCAAGAATGTGAAACGGTATAGAAACTAGAAAAATCATATCTTCTTTTTTTAAACAAAACTACTATTAAACTACATGTAACTATGAAAATAACTTAATGCCATGCAAATTGATTTAAGTCATTGTTATTGTTAGATTTAAAAATTCTCATTAATTAATAAAAACTTTAACCGCTAAAATACTAATCTAAAAAAAATAATAATAAGCTAAATTAAAAAAAATAGTTAAAAACTATACAAAGGAATAATGGAACTTTTTTTTTTTTGAGTTAAGTCAGAATAGCCTTCTCGCTCTCAAGTTTGCGACACTGGTGCTTAAATTTTATTCCAAATGAACTAATCAAAATACAATAATGCGAAGTAATTCTATCTCATCTTAAATACTATTTCCACCTTTCTTGTACATTCAATATGTGGCATCCATGGATGAAATGATGACAATGCAAGAAGGCAACCTCATCAACATTTGGCTTCTTGATTTAAATGAAATATGTGAGATGTTCTCTTATGTAAATTCATATTTTATTGCATATTTATGAATAACATTACACTTGCTAAAGGTATTTTGTTGTATTTTATAGGTTACAATGGATTAAGCCATTTGGGAGAGCAAAAGAGACAAATTGATGAGCCAAAAGAGGAAAGAAAAGGATTCTAACCTGGCGCACCTATGCCCGGAACCGGCACACCCACACCCAATTTCATAGAAGATGCAATACAGGCCTAATTTTAAGACTTGAGTTAGCTATCCAAATGAAAGAAGATCTTTTGGAAAATTATAAGTAAGCCACTAAATTTAATCTTATAATGCACTCAATTGCATGCCGCTCCATGAGAGAAGACATGAAAAAAGGCCTAATTTTAGGAAAAATTAATCTTATACCACACCTAATTCCATGTCAATCCATGAGATAAGGCATGAAAGAAAGAAGGCATGAGAGAAGGCCTAATTTTAAGAAATTGGAGCACCCACTCCCAATTCCATGTCGCTCCATGAGAGTACACATGTTTGGACAAGCTCACCCGTGACTCTCTACCACGAATGACTGTCGCAGAAATCAATCTTGGAATAGATTATTGCTTAATAGATGCCTTAATTATATGCTTATTTGCATGAGTAGAATTACTCTTGGACATGGTGGAGGCTGATTCTCTTCAAGTTTAGTAGTCTTTGTCAACCTTAGAGTTCTCTCCAATGGCTTTCCTTGGAGAAAATTCCTAAGGTTGTTTACTTGTGAGTTTAGAGAGGTTGTAAGGAGAGAGAGTGCAATTTTATGAGAGAGATATACGAAAATCTTGTATTGAACAGAGAGGATCACATTGTATTACAAGAATCGACTAGTTTAAGATTTTTGTACCTCTTGCATTATTTTCTTTTTATGGTCGCAATAATAATTTTCGTGCTTTCTTTTCTCATGTATAGTAGTTAATTTCATTTTTATACTCCTATGATGTAAGACATGTATTTTTCTCATTATATTCTACTATAAATTTTGTTCCCTAAATGCCTTTTTCGTGCGGATTTCATATGTTGATGTGTTAACTTTCTATGCTTAGCTTACTTCAAATCCGACCCAAAAGAGTATTAAAATTACTTGTGATCTTGGACTTCTAACAATCGCCTAGAAAAATAAGTAGATTAACACACAATAGACTAGTGGAATCAACATATTACCAGCAAAAAATTGCAACCTAGATAGAGGACTAGAGGATTCTTAAGAGATGCTACATGGTTAAGTCCCTTTAATTGTACTATATTTTTCAACTCTTCTTATGATCTAGATAGAGGTTAAGGACATGTCATTATTTCTCAATAATAATGTGGGTTTTATAGGCAAACATTGAGAAGCCACATGAGTGGTGTCACAGGAATATGATCTTTTCATCTCTAAAAAACTTCATTAAACTCAGTCTAGTTTTTACCTCTTAGAATTGTAAAACTTTTAGCATTTGTGCATCTCATACTTTAAACTAGATTCAAAGGTTTAGTAAACTAGAATTTTGCATATTCTAATATTTTAATAACTTTTCTTGTGAGATTAATACATGGACTCATAATCTGTATATTACTTGATCAATGTGTATGCTTACACAATTGATTACTTTGTGTAATTGCAATTTTAGATATCAATATTTTGGCATCATTGCCAGGGAAACCAGCAAAAATTTTCTAACTTTAAGAGAATTTTAGTTAAATAGCTTAGAGTTGAAGTTTGAAATATTCTTCCCCTTTTCTATTTCTATTTTTTCTTTATTATTCTAATGTTTAATTTTGAAAAATCCATTAAAAAATTTTAATATTTAACACTTATAAATGACAACCTCTTAGAAAAAAAATTTTATACCCCTTACGGCGTATATCAACCTCTCGGCAATATGACTACACATGAGTAATAGTTATCATGTCATAGATGCTCCTGTATCTGAAATTACACCTGAACTGATTATAATGATTCAAAATAATTAGTTTGGGAGATCACCTATAGAAGAGTCATACTTCCATTTAGCTAGCTTCTTAAAACTGTTTGCCTCCTTTAGGTTTAACAATGTTTCCATAATATCTTTAGATTAAGGCTATTCTCCTTCTCACTTATAGATAAGGCCAAGAGGTGGCTATACTCCTTAACACCAGGATCAATCACCACGTGAAGCAAATTAACCCAAAAATTCACGGCCCGACACTTTATTTCATTCAAGACTTTAACATTTATGAAACTTCAAAGAGATTTAAAAAACTGCTTAAAGAGTGCCCACGCTATGCTATACCTGAATGCCTGAATATCCAAACTTTTTATAATAGGTTGGTGGGATCTCTGAGATTAATTATAGATGCTACATCTGGGGATCTCTTACATCCAAAATCATTTAAGGAAGCATGCTCACTAATTCAGAAAAATGTGTTCAAATGAATTCTAATAGTCAAATGAGAGAGTCATCATAAAAAAGATAGTTAGTAAGCATAAGACGAATAAGCTGACAATCTTGGTCTAAGAAAATATTGAGATGTTAGGAATGAATTCGGTTTTAGGATCCTTACGCAGTGACGGAATAACTTATAGACTAGTAGGTCATTTTAGTATTGCTTCCCTGGATGCAATAGAAACTACATTCGATAACCCCTATTCCAATCCCTACAATCCCAGTTGGAAAAACTACTCAAACTTCAATTAGATTAATAATAACTAAAGTGTCGGAAACCAACAATGGGGGAGAAAACAAGCCAAATCTGTAGGAAATTGGAATAAGCAAGGGGTTGACGACCTTAAAACAACTTGGGTGGATTCACTTTTAACCCCTAATTTAGAGAGATGAACTTGTCTTTAGAGGAAATGATAGTAAATATGGGCAGTGAGTTATAAAGCCAACCTACAATCATGAGAAACATATAGAATTAAATTGGACAGTTAGCTAACTTTATTAGTAATGAATCTAAAGGGATGTCACTCAGTCACATTAAAGGGAGGGGGGGGGGGGGGTGGGGGGGATTTGGAATACACCCTTAAGAAGGAGAGTGATCATATATAGTTAGACTATGAGCCTGATGAACCTAGTGAGTACCCGACCATAGACTTAGAAAAGCCTGACTCACATTTAGGGAGGAATGAGAGAGTTAATTTCTTATAACTTGTAAGAAAAACATTGATCTTCAAAAGGGGGAGTAAATTAGAAGAGCTATGAATCTACAAGACACCCATAAGAATTATAATATGACTTTATCCTCTATATATTATATGGAAGACTATTATCAAATTGAGAGTGAGAAGCTACAAGAAATTCAAAAACTTGAGGATTTAAAGAAAACTCGAGTATAAACAAGAGATTGGGCAATTAATTGGAGATTATTAAATTGGAAATTTAAACCTGAACAAAGACTTTAAGTTTGATTTGATTGTTGGTTAGGTTGAAAACATTAAACCAAGTGTTTCTTGGGAGGAAACTTAAGCATTAAATTGTGTTCTGAGCACGTTTTGCTTTAAATTTTTTTAAAAAAATTTATTTTAAATTTTCTTTGATTTATTATTATTATTTATTATTATTTTAATTATGCAAGGGTCATGTAGTTTTGGTGTAACTTATCAGAGGTGATTGGAATTATCACATTTGAACTTTTCATGCATATGCTTTAATATCGATTATACTCTTATGAAATGTTATTTGTTACACTCATCGAGCTCCATGTGTTATTGTTTACTATTTTTAATTTTTTTGGTATTAGATTCCATGTTATTACATGCTATACTCTTTTACTTTCCCACTATTTTTCTTATGGCATGCAAAGATAATCAGTTTGGGGAGGGAGTTTTACATGTACAATTGCCTTAGAGTAATTCCCATAATTGAGTTGATGACTGTAAATTAAACTGGTGACTCATATTAGGAATCCTCATAAGTTAATAAGATCTTATAATGACTTCATTAAATTTTTTATTACTCATTAAGGGAGGATATTAGAATTAATGCACTAGTATTTGAGTCCTTCACTCTAACAAATTCTACATAACAAGTCTCAAAATAATGAAAATTGTGTAATTAAAGTAAAAGTAATTAACCAAAGATACTTAAAGCCTTCTAATTTTCAACTCAATCAATTTAGTTGAGTCTTGACTTTCAATTGATTATAATATTTTGAAGTTCATATCAAGAAACATTTGAGAATTATCAATTATGAAAGATTGGACATTCAAAATCTTTAAGAGAAATGTGTTAAACTAGCTATAATAATTCTTGGTGAAATTAAAAAAAATAAATAAAATAAACTATGCAAGGTCCGATTCAAAATAAAAATAAAAATAAGTTTTTAGTCTCTCTGAGAAGAAGCTTGGGGTGAGCATAAAAATAAAAATTAGTGTTTAAATCCTTCCTTAATTAATAAGGCAAAAACTCCCATTAAAATTCTTCTGATATTATATTTAAGAAAATTTTAAGTGATTTTGGTTTGGTTGGTTGACTATTAATTGATTTAAAAGTATCTTTGAGAAATGAAAACATTTCAATCACACCAAATTAAGTGTTTTGATATTTGCTTAGGGGTAGAAAGAGAGAACTTAAAAAATGCTAGGTTATTAATTAATGAAAATATGACCTTAAAATGATATTTCTATATCTTTTATTTCTCTTATAAAATCTAGTTAGAAAATTAGCAAGTTCTAAATAAAAGCCATGAATATCATTTCAGTCCAAATTTGATATGAGAATACTTAGGGCAAGTAATAGGTAAGTTTGGGGGATTTTGATGTTGATGAAATATGTGTGATTTTTCCTTATGTAAATTGATTCTTTATTGCATATTTATGATAACATTACACTTGTGAAATGCATTTTATTATTTTTATATGTTACAAGGTATGAAGCCACTTAAGGGAGAAAAAAAGGCAAATTAGAGAGCCAAAAGAGGAATGAAAGGAATTCTGGTCTGGCACACCCATGCCCTAAACTGGCACACCCACAACTAATTCTAGAGAATATGGTATACAGATGCAACTCCACAAGTATGCATGCATCTGAGTCAGTGTACCCGTGCCCAGGGTAAGCATGCTTACATCCCTTCACTGCTAATGATTGGTGCACCTGTGTCGGGCACAAGCGCGAGTGTGCCCCATATGAAAAAAATAAATTTTAGAATACTTTCTTGCTTATTTGTATGAGGAAAATTACTATTGAATATTTTGGAGGCTACTTCTCTTTAGATTTTAGTAGTGTCTTTATTTACCTTAGTGTTCTCTTCAATGGGTTTTCTTGGAGAAGATTGCTTCTTGTGAGTTTAGAGAGGTTATGAAGAGAGATTGAGTGAAATTATATAAGGGAGATCTACAAAAATCTTGTATTGAGCAAAGAGGATCACGGTGTATTGCAAGATCAATTGGCTCAAATTTGAGTTTTATGTACTTCTTGCATTGTTTCCTTTTTATTCCTACAATAATAATTTTCATTTTTTTTTACTCGTCTATAGTAGTGAATTTTATTTTCATAATCTTATGATGTAAATAAAATGATTTTCTCATTATTTTTTCCTATAGATTTCATTCCCTTTATGTTTTTTTTATGCTTGGATTTCATATGTTGATGTGCTAACTTTTGGTCTTAATTTATTTTAAGTCTAACCAGATAGAATGCAATCCTTTGTAAGCTAGGAATTTTAACCATTGTTTAGAAGAACAAGTAGGTTAACATCAAATAACTTAGAAAAAGCATATCACCAGTAGAAAATTAAACATAGATAAGAGACTATAGGATTCCTGGAAAACATTGCACGATTAAGTCCCCTTAACTATAATACAGTTTCCAACTCTTCTTATGATCCTGATATAAGCTATGGAGTATATGCCCCTGGTTATCAACAATAGTTTGGATTTCATATGAAAACATCAAGAAATCACTTTATCGGTTGCACAGTATTATTATACTTTCATCTAAAAAAAACTACACAAAATTTAGTCTAGTTTCTATCTCTTAGAATTGTATAACTTCTAACATTTACGCATCTTACACATCTTATACTTCAAATTAGATTTAGAGGTTTGGTAAACTAGAACTTCACTTGTTGGAATATTTTGATAACTTTTCTTGTGAGATTGATATGTGAACTCATAATATGTATATTACTTGATCGATACATATACTTATGTGATTAATCAATTTACCTAGTATCAATTTTGGACATCACTTTGTCATGAGAAAAGTATGCATGGTGTATGGCTTTCACAAATGTATTTCTTGCTTAAATTAACCTTTCAATAGAACAAATAATTTACAATAAAGATTGTTTATATTCTTTTTGGGATGGAAATAAAGGATTTTATCAATATCAAATACATATTAGATTTTGCCCCTATGAAAAGAAAATAAAAATAAAAATAAAAACTCTTTTAAGCAGTATTGACCAAGGTCATGCTTTTGATTAGTAATTGAGATATAGTGCTTTAACATTGTCACTTAAATTAATGTAAACTCCAAGCATTTATCTCATGCTACAAGTTGTTTGTGTACTGATGAATTTGCATGTTTGATAAAGTTAAAATTTTGCATGTTTGATGAATTTGCATCAGTACTGGCTTTGATTAAAGTTCTTAAATAAGAATTCTCTGTCAAGTGGTGCAAAGATACATAAATTGCAAAGATTGAGAAATAATTGATTTCTCATTTCTTTTATTTTAACCATCTTTTTTTTATTTATTTCTTTTTTGTATGTCTTTGATTACATTTTAACATTCACAATTACTTTTATATTTTTAATAGATATTTATCATTCAAGTCTACACACCCAAATTCTGTTGGTGCTAAAGATATGAGGTTGTCAAGGGTTTGGTTAATGGTAGCATGGGATGTGGGGAAGATCTTAAAGAAGATTATAGATTTCAATTATATTGAGGTTATGTGGAGATACTAAACATAAAATTATAAATAAAATAATAATTAAAACCTTATAGTTCATCTCATTTTAGTCAACATCGTTTCTTTGCCACTTTCCCATGTAGATCTTTGGTTCTTTCCTAGTACCCTTAGGTGGTTGATCTTTGCTTGACTTAGGGCTTGGATTATCTTACATAGACTTGGGTTTGACTTAAATTAAAACAAAAATTATATATAATTCAAACTTAAATCTATTTTAAAAATTAAAAATTTAAATTTAAAATTGAAATAAATTCAAATTAACATAAAAAACCCAAATTTATTGTGTCTCTCCATTTCATCATTGTGCTCAACATTCAATTCTATAATCTACATCAAATTCGTCATGATGCTTGGAGAAGCATACTATAAGTTTGACAATACCTTGACACCCATTTTATGTTGATTTATGGAATTTAAGCTTTCTTGTTGAAATCTTATCTTATGTAAAAAGTTTATTTTAAAGGACCATGTCGTGAAATGGATTATACAAGTGCGTTCAAATCATTGAAACCATTCAAATGAGTCCATTTGTGCATAAATCATACTTCCTTAGGGGATGTGTTAGGACAACAATAATTTGAAGAAAAAAATAATAGTAATGATGATAATAATAAAATAATTAAAATTTCAATAATAAAATTTTCACATATGCATCACAAGCACACTACTAAAGAAATGCACTTTTATGTAATATTTTAAAATCATGGATGCTAGTAAGAAATATGCATATCCTAAATAATAAGCAAAAAGACTACATTTTTTATGCAATATTTGAATGTCATACATGCATGTGATATGTAAATAAATTCATTCCAAAATGAAACCTTAGATCTACTTGATGGCAAGTTAATCTACCAAAATGATCTCTCATGAGTTTGTGTTTTAATGATGGTGGAGTGTACCTACACGTCATTATGCAAGATAATGATGAGCCCACCTCCATTAGTGTGCTTTAAGCATCAGAGGTTTCCATGAAGAAAACTTTCATGACCTAGAAAATGGAGGATTAAAGGGGTGCTTTTCCATTCCCTAGGCTCAAAGTCTCCATCATACCATTAAAATGATGGAGCCATCACAACAAATGAAAGATTACTACAATCTTGAATATATAAGTCAAGGGAGAGGGGTTTTTGGAATAATCTTTCAAGGATCTTTAGGAAAAATAAGAGAATGCTTCCTAACCTATGGGGTTTTCTATAATATCAACTTAATCTATAACTCTAGCATCACCCTACAAAAAGATTTTCTAAAACAGGAAGAATAAAAGTGCAAGAAAATCTCACCATCATGGTGTTTATCAAAGCATTCTCTTTTCTGGTCCAAGCTCTCTTTATATAAGGAAGATGATGGCTCCCTCTACCTACAAAGAAACTCCAAGAACTTTGTTTCATTTGTCTCTCAATCTCAAGAAGAGATGAAGTGAAAGAAGAAGAAGAGGAGGGAGAAAAAGAAAATCAAGAAGAAAGAAGAAGAAAATGAGGAGGAAGAATGTGGAAGAAGATGGCTCTTCTTTTGTTTTCAAGAGCTTCTCTAGGGTTTCTCCTCTTTTTCTCCAAGTCTCTCCAGAACCATCACTCTCATTTCAGTCCCAAAAAGTTTCAAATGGGCTAAAAAACTACAAAGGAATGGAGCTAAAAATGATTTCATAATATATGCCCTCATTTGAGCATAATCTCTCCAAAATGACCATAAAAAGTTTGGGTTTAATCCACCTAAGATGCATGACATCAGTCATTTTGAAGGTAGGGGCTAAAGTGCTTTCTAATATACCATTTTCCATTTTTTCATATAAAAAATTTGGACTTATGTGGCTTGATTCAGCCAGAAGGACCACCAAAACCAAAACCAAGAAGCAGATCGAGGCCTAAGTTCCAACAATTCTAGAACCTGGGTGCCAGTTCTAGGATCCTAAGCACCATAGCATGGCATCTGGACTACTAAACCTAGCGCTAAGGTGTTAGTCTGGCTAGACTATCTTAATTTTGGCAAAAAAAATATCAATGGAATGATTATATGAATTCCTTGGACTATGAGAGGCTATTTATGAATGAGATGTAGTCTCCAAATATAAAATGGACATCTAAAAAGTGTGGTAGCAAAAATTGATGTCAATAGGTGCATCAGTCCTCGACACACGTATGCTAGTTCAAACCCTGGTTTCGTGCTCTAAATGTGTGTGTGAGAGTTCTTATGTATATCTTGAGTAATGATTCTATAACATTCAAATGAGCATCAAGCATGTGAAACACCAAAAACTAATGCCAACAGTGTTGGTGGAGTACACATTGGAGTGTAAGAAACTTAAACTGATATGTAATCTGATGGAGTTAGAGAAGCACACATAATCAGGCACCTGGGAGGTCTGAAGCCCATCATCAACAATGTGGTTCAATTATAGCCTTTCTGGTCATTGAACGACGTTCAAACCTTAGCATTGAAGGTGGAGAGATAGCAGAAGGAGATTTGCACCCACCATTATTAAAAAAAACCACCCACAATTGGAGCATCCGCCTGAGCACACATAAATCAGTTGAGAAGTTTTGTTAGAAAAAATGATAGAGCAACTAAGAGTGTAAAAAATTCTAAGAAGAGCAGCACCATCACTATATATATAGAAAATATTTCAGATGCCATGGTTTTGGACACATCACTTCCAGTTGCTCGACAAACAAAGTTGTGTTTATCATTAAGCAGGGTGCAGTGGAGGAAGTTAGCGATGAAGAGACAACTGAAGAAAAATGTGATTAGTACCAACTTCCATTGAATGATGGAGAGCGAGATGCTCGTAGTTCGATGAGTCCTACATACTAATTCTATAAGGAATCATAGTAGCTTCGCCACAATATATTCTATGATTGTTCCTATATGAAGGAAAAAATATGCAGTCTCATAAATTATAGGAGTAGCAAGACGTGACATCTACACAAATGGTGAAAATTTTAGCCTCATGGCTTAAAGGTATTCATAGTCATATTTCCTGATGTAGTTGAAGAAGGAGAACAAGGTTCACTTTAACAAGAGGTGTCTCGTGAAATTTTTCATTGGGAACTAGCTGGATCGAGTGTAGTGCAACATAGTGGCCATGAGTGTCTACCATCCTTTGTTGGGGATATCATGATAGTTTAACCACAAGACTCTAAATGATGGGTTCAGGAACACCTGCTCTTTCACCAATGATGGCAAGTATTTCTATTGTATGTAGAGTTCAAGATTATAGGTCCCCTTGTTAGTAGAAACGTACTCATAGGACCAGTCTTGATGATGACAGAGGAGAGCAAGATAGGAGAGCCAACTGCAAACACAGGCCAGCTTTTACAAAAAAATTTTTGGGATGTTCTGTTAAATAACTTATTATCATGGCTGCCACAGTTCAGGGAGATTCTGTTTCCCTCACTTTTAGATCAGGTTGAGCCAACCTAGGGTTATTTTGGAAGGATTCAACAGAATATACAAACACCCAGTTCCAGCTCAGGTGTTTTAAGAGACAATACAATCGACAATAAGATCTTGGTGCTCCTGCTGCAGTCGAAGATCCTTCAGTCCAGCAGATTACAACATCTCTATTACCATTAACGTGTAGATGGAACTTCGACAAATGAGCTCGAAAGCTCCCTCAACTCTAGTAGACTGATATAGGTGTCCAAAGTTTTATGCGGCAGCTATCGTGACTTCCTTTGCCCCGGTTGGTTTAGTCAAGGAAAAGGAGGGGCTGACTGGTCCTTCTAGGCATGTGCTTCCCTCCTATTTGGGAGACATTCTACTTTACTCTAGGTCTATAAGGATGTTTTTGTGTTTTAGGTCCATTTTTATTGCATTTTTTTAGGATAACTGCCAGCATCCCTTATTTTCTCTTTTAGGGTTGTATCTAAGAGCGAGTAGTGCTCTAACTGTATTTTGTTGTAAGTTGATGATTATCTTCCTAGGGACGAGTAGTGCTTCAACTATATCTCACTCCCGATGTGATACTTATCCTTCCCCAACTCCTCCACAATCTTTCCTTCGATACCTCCTATATCGTATTTGGTGCAGCTATTGAAAAACATTCCCTTTGCTCTTTTCTGCGGCTGCCTACCACCCATCAACCCCTTCCTTGATGCATGCTAATTTTCCCCCCTAAATGCTAATTCCTCCAGCTCGCTTCCTCCATTCCAGCCCACATCCACCACACCTCTCCTTGTCAGATTGTTGTTGTCTACCCACCAGGAAGTCCTCTTTTTCTTTGACTGTTGTTTTAACCAACCTTCCACATTCCTAGTGCAATTAGTCAACTTCCACCATACTTGCAACCCCTCCACAACTCACTCTCCAACCTCCTTGCCGACACTTTCCACACTCCCACTAGCTAACCACAACCACCTAATGACCGTCTATCCCACACAACCAATCACCACTTATTTGAGATACATTCCTAGTTGCATTTGTGTTGTATCCGTGTTGTTATTTCCCTTTCAATGTATCAGTTGTAACTACCTATTAGTTTTTGAGTAATAATTTATGTTTTTCTTAGTGTTATTGGTTAACTTTGATACTAATCCAAGTGACTTGAATTGAATGTAAGGACATAGCATGTTGAGTGATATATTACAAATATTTTAATTCTATCTAAAACTGTTTAATCCAAATTAAGTTTAGTTTAATTTACATTTAATTGAGGAAGCTCAACTCATTAGTCATAGTGGACTTGTTTAACCTAAACTTGATCAAGAAAATTTTATTTGATTTTAGAATTACATCAATAACCTTCCAATAACCTATTAATATATTTCGCGGTTTTGTGAGGTTATTGGTTATATTAACCCCAATAATAATGACATAACCCTCCAATACTTTCTAAATAACTTTCACACGCACACAATCTTGCGTGCATACGAAGTACGTAAATAGTTTTCCCTAATTTTGTTGGGTTTTATCCTCCCAGGAAATATTAAATCTGAATTTACTGAATTTTTTAGTTTAATTATCGTTGAGCCGAGCAGGCCCTTGAGTTCAACTAAGCTGAACTGTGGGCGCCGTGACATTCCTCTCCCTGAGGCCGGAAAGAGATGAAGTTGCTTCCCCACCATCACGATTCCATCCTCTCCTCCTTACCCCTCAGCCGTCTCTTCGTCGCCGTTCGCCTCTCGCCTTCTGCCACCAACTTCCGGTGCCGTTCTCAGCCACCGGCGATGGTATCTTCAACCGCATCCACGTCCTGCCTCAGCGAGTCAGATGGAAGCATGAAGAGCAAGGAGGAGAAGCTGTGGGGTGGGCGATTTGAGGAGAGCGTGACCGATGTGGTGGAGCGCTTTACCGAGTCCATCTCTTTCGACAAGCAGCTCTACAAACACGACATCATGGGTAGCAAAGCGCATGCCACCATGCTTGCTCATCAGGTGCCGCAAATCCGATTTCAGTGTCGCATCTCTTCAATTCTCTCAGTCGAGACGATTCTTGTAAATATGATGATGGCATTTTGCTCTTGCTTATTTACCCGGTGATTCTGGCTTTCGTTCAACTTTTTTAATGATATAACTGATCAAATTTTGCTTCGAAGGTTGCTTGTTTGCAATTGCTTAGTGGTTTCGCAGTCCTTTTAGGGTTTTGTAGCCAATGTGGCTTTTTTCTTGTTAAAATAAGCTTGTATTTTGGTCATTTGGTGATTTATCAGTTTTCTTCAGTTGTCTTAGGCAGAGTATGTGATGATATTGCCGCTGTGTATTTGTTTTTCCCTTAAAATGCCGCTTATGTATGTAGGATGCGATGCATTGGCATTGATAGTTTTCTTGCCCATAAAGAAACTATTAGGAATAATGGACGTTTATTCCGTTGAGGTTGTAGCTTTGTTGTGTGATGGTTCCTTATGAGTTAGTAGTTAATGATGCTAGGCTTAGTTAATGATATGGATAATAATTATAATTGGTTTAGAGATCAGTGAATAATTAATGGGTTATTGTGAGTCTAGAACTAATCCCAACTAGGAAGGAGTAGGGATCAATGAATTGAATTAGCCCATTTTGCTCTGTGATTCTTTTGTTTCCATCTTGGCACATTTACATACGTAGGACACCATTCCTTTGTATTTACATAAGAAATAGCACTATTAACACTTTTTAAAAGTGAAATACACCTTTTCATGCATAGGCTTAAAGCACCACGTGCTATGTATGTAAATACGAAAGTATAGGTTCGAGATACGTAAATACATAAGAATTAGGTGCGACCTATGTAAATTTCCCTTTTCTACCTTTTACCTCTCCTTTTAAAAGTTTTTGACTTTCTCGAATTGCCGTTTATCGTGCACTGGTCGTATCAAAATAGCTAAAAGCATTGAACTTTCTCATTGTACTTTCTCATCGAATTGTCGTTTATTGTCCACTGGTTGTATTAAAATAGCTAAAAGCATTGAACTTTCTCATTGAACGCCCTATCAGCTAAACCCCTTCTAAAACACTTCAATTCTATTTGGATTTTTGATGGGATGAAGTTTATGTTGTAGAGTGAAGCCTTACAAAGGCCTCTTGAGTTAGAAATTGTGCATCTTTCATTATAGTTCCTTCTTCTTCTTTTTTTTTTTCTTCTCCTTGCAGTTATAAGGGTAGCAGCATAATCTGATAAATTTCATGATTAGGGATTAATCACTGCCAACGATAGAGACCATATATTGTCTGGTCTAGATGAAATTGAGACAAGAATTGATGTGGGAAAGTTTGTTTGGAGAATGGACAGGGAGGATGTGCACATGAATATAGAAGCAGCATTAACTGATTTAATAGGTGAACCTGCAAAAAAGCTTCATACTGCTAGAAGTAGAAATGATCAAGTTGTGACTGATCTTCGATTGTGGTGCCGAGAAGCCATTGATAGAATTACTGCACAGATTGGACTCCTTCAGGTATGTTTTAGTTGTTGCACTTGTGTTTTATTCATTGCATTTATCATACTTGTTATTAAATAATTCAATAATGAAATTTATCTTCGAAATATTATTTTTTAACTTTAGGTTCTCAGTTTATGAACTGTCTATTTTAGATTCCTTCCTGGAATTATATTGTCCATATAAATTCGTTGTGATGCTTCTAAGTTCTTGGTTAATGACACGGGAGCTAGGGCTGAACCGGTTCAGCAAGGATGTGGCCGGTCCAACAGGGTGGCTGAACAACTGACCTTGCTTAAGGCTGAGGGCCGCCACCCCCGCCGCCTCCCCTCCTAGTTATCTATACTATAAATATGTTGATTTGTTGTTTAGGGTTTCAGTCTTTTGTTGTTTCAGATTTTTCGTTGTCAGCATGGTTTCTCCCTTCCTAGGGCTGCATCCGAGTACAGGTGGTGCTTTGGTTGTAACCTGCTTCGAGGTGGTGACAATCTGTCCACAATCCCACAACATCTTTCTCTCCATAACATCTATTTCCCTGCTGCTACCATCCTTCCTTCCAACCTGCAGCTGCTAACTCCATTAGCTCCCTCCCTGTTGGCCACAACTACTCAAATCGTCCCTTGTGCTAGCTTGACTCCATCCCACAACCCAATCTCCTCTCTTGAATCCATCCCACACTCCAATCCACTCCCTTGAAACCGGTGCTGCCAGACCTTCCATCACTATTAGTCTGCATTGTATTAAGTAATAAGTGACGATGGATCAGTGCATCGGCTACTTTATTTTGACTCTCCACTTTATGTTTAAGCACAAAGTGAAATGAAGAAAGAAATTTTACGCATGTGTCGTGTCTGCCCTTTAACTTATACTGACTATTCAAAAATCACAGTGACTCGTGGTCAGTGTAGAGAGTAAATTATTTTTCTACATGTAATACCTCTAGTGATCGATGGCTCTCACAATTGCATAGAACTCTTTGTCGTAATTAAAATATTTTCTCTTAGAATTGTTCAAATTTTCACTGAAGAATGCAATAGTGTATCTTCCTTAACAATTATCACTCTCTACCTCAAACATTTGATTGAAATCTGGAAGTGCTAGAACTAGTGTTTGAGTCTCTTGTTTCTTCAAAACATCAAAACAAGCCCGAGCATCACTGACCACACCAATTTGTCTGACTTGAGGAGCTCTGTCAAACGTGTCGCGATTGAGCTGAAGTTTTAGTAAACCTCATGTAAAAGGAAATCATACCATAAAATTTGGCATACTTGAGTAAATGACTATGGCTCTAGGCCAGGGTACAATAGCCTTGATCTTCGTATGGTACATCTCAATGTCAACAACTGAAGCGATGTATCCCAAAAAACATGCATGCGGTGTAAGAAAATGATACTTCTTTATATGACCATATAGTTGCTCTGTCCAAAAAACCTCAAAACTCGGTGCAAATGCTATAAGTGCTTCTCTTCTAAATTGTTGTACGCTAGGATATCTTCAAAATACACAACCACAAATTTTTCAATGATGACTTAAAAAATTTAGTTCATAAGTCGCATGAAAGTACTCGGGGGGATCACCCATACAATTCATCTCGTGTCTTAGGGTTTAGGGTTTTGGGTTTAGGGTTTAGGGATCACCCATACAATCCCCTCCTAGTTATCTATACTCATAATCCTAGACTATAGGATTACAAGGGAAAAGAAGTAAAACAAGGGAAAATAAAAATAATATGCATGTCAATAAAACATTTTAATGAATCAATATAAACATTTGATATCTTAAAATTATGTTGTTATTCAATGATTTTTTCTATTTTAATAACATATCTATATCATTCTATAGTTGTACAACCGTCACAAGAACATCGTCTAAATATCATATCACTTAAGGTACTTCAATATCAATATCATTTTCCATTTACATGCACGGGTACCTTAGCGTTTCTCGCTAGTACCATAAATGCATGTTGACAATTTGGCATGTATACACTAGAACAACTACAATGGGTTTGGTTCTCATGTGTCATGTGGCTTCAATTGAGTGACAAGATCGGCAAATAATAAAAACATTTAATTTAAGCATAATCATACGAATATTAAGATGCAAAATATCTAATATTATAGATGAAATTACATGTAAACAACTCATTGAATCTAATTAAATAAAATTAAGATAAAACTTATTAAGAATACCATAAGTGCATATGTAATCACAATTAAATATAATTAACTTAATCATACTTGGGCAAATTCGGTGAATTAAAGGATATATGTATAACTTAGTAACTTTACCAACATACATAATAGTTAATAAATGAATATTAAGATATAATAAATAAGCTTGTTATTGAAAATTAGGTGATTAGTTGAGTAATAAACATATAAAGCATAATAAAGAAAATTTAATCTATAAAGTAAAATCTTTAAAATTTATTGAAGTTATTATCAATTTTATTTGATCAACATGATGATGATAAATCTATTGAGCATATGATCATAAAATAAAATAATATTTAAAGTACTTCATACATATATGAAAATGTGAAATAAATTATACAATTGTAAAATTAACTCAAAGAGATGCCCAATAAATATAGGATAATTTGTATAAGTTCAAGAATATGTTTTGATTATTTTTAATCAGTTTTATTTGTGTTTTCGTCATCCTTATGACCTCTGATAAATCAAACTCAATCAAATACTTTGAATCTAATTTACAACAGCCATTTACTATCATCTTTAGATCTTGAGATTTTCACTATTGGTCTTGAACCCATGCATGCCCTTGAAGTGAGTAATTCTTTTAGTTAGCCTGGTGAATCTTGGCATCATCTTAATGTTTTTTAGAATACGGTCAAACCATTAGATAACGCTAGTTAGATTTATTATCCTTAAAACAATGGTGAGATACAAATGTTACATGGCTTTTGTAGTAAAAAATTAGAAAGCTTATTGAGTTTGACAAAATGGGCATACTAAATGAATGTGAAGTGAAATTAGGAAAGAGTGAGAAATAACAATATTTAGGAGATCCTAGTAGGAGTAACTATTTTAGATCTTTCATCCAAAATTGATTTAATAGTTTGGGCTACGCAAGAACAGATAGACTATGCACAACCAAAGTCAGATTTTGGACATAATGCGATTTGATTACAAAGAAAATGGGTTGATCAAAGATAATGTGGCAGATAGTTGTGCAGCATAGACTGAAAGGCTCGCATGGCTTCAAAGAATAGTAAATGCAGTGGAAGGATTTAAACGCAAACTCAAAATAATTAGGATAATGCTAGTGATGAATATGATAATTTATTTGATTTATCTGTGTATAAATCATGATTCATTAATGTAGTGAACATCAACCTATTTCTTGATAGGGGCATTTACATTCATACCACCCAATTCCTATGTTTTTACATATCTAACACTTACACTTAGTTTTTACATTTATACCACCCAAATCATTCATATCACATAAAAAAATACCACTATTTTAACTTTTAAAATGTGAAAAGCACTTTTTCATGCATAGGTAAGGTGGTATATATTTAAAAATTGAATTTTAGGTGTTGGATATGTAAATAGATAAGAATTGAGTGGGGTGTATGCAAAAATCCTTTTTTTTTAAATTTATTGTTCTATCCTCCAATTTTTTGAGTAATTTCTTCTATATACTATTATTATTCCATCAGTTTGGTGCAGCATGCTGAAACTCATTGCAAGAGTCTATTTAACCTTGGTCATATGTTGCATTCCAGGTTGCTCTTGTTAAGTTGGCCATGAAAAATGAAGGGTTGATAGTTCCTGGATACACGCACCTGCAGAGAGCACAACCAGTTTTGCTTCAGCATCTTCTATTGGCCTACGTGGAACAGGTGAAAAGTCTCTTCTATCAAATTTTTGTTTTTGATGAAAAATAATCTTTATCTGCTATATCATGGCAAAACTTGGATCCATTAATTAACTTGCCTAGTAAATAACAGGGAAATGGACTTCGTACCGAATCCTGATTTAAGCTAATGGCGGGACAGTCAGAGTACTGTTTTAAAAATTCCCCTCAGTTGCCCCACCAATAGCTTAAATATCTCCCTATACTCCATGACAGTCCCTTCCTGAGTCAATACAAAGAATAACTCATGTAGGTCTCATTCTGCAATGGCTCGAAAACGTTCCAACAAGCAATTTTTAAATTCTTCCCACGAGTAGATCGGGTATCTAGCCTCCCTCCACTGATATCATGCTAGGGCTTTCCCCTCTAAACATAAGTTGTCGCTATGAGCTTTCCTCCCCATTTAGCGAATTCACCGTGATTGCTCTACTCGGTACACCCACCCATGTGCATCTTCCCCGCCGATCTTCAACTTATAACCCTAACATCTTCCCCCCACATCCTCTCCCTTTGGTATTCCCCTCATGTTTCTAGAGCAATACTCTCTCCTTTGATCATAGTCATAACCCATCTCGACTACTCTCCTTCTTTCTTCGTGTTCCTCCATACCTCTTGCATAACCTCTTCTCCATTTTTCGGCCTAAACCCCCCTTTTGATTTAGCCAAGGATTTTCTGGTCAGCCCTTGATTATGGTTTGCAATTGAACCGCTAATAAAGTCTTGAATTGCATCTTAATAAGCTCTCTCATCAACTCCTCCAAGCTCTCAAATTAATTTTTAATGGAGGAACCGTTCATCTATGTTAATAAGCTCATCTCATTCGCAAATTTCTTCTTCATATCATCTACTTTATTGATAGTAATTCCTCCTAGAATGGATTTCAATCACAAAGGAATGACTACTATATGATGAAATCTCATCGTCTGAATTGCATATGTATCGCAAGATTGCATTTGTACCGCGAGGTTGTAATCCCCTCGTCTGCGTCTGCTTCCAAGGTTTTGATTTCCCAGCTATCACTTATAACGATTGTATTGCAATGCTTTGGCCTCCACTCCAATACGTCGTAATAGTATTGTTGGCTATCCAGTTACCACCAACAATAACGTTGGGTTTGGTCACACGACTATATCGCGACTATTTGGTCATTGTATACTGCGATCCCACTTTGCTTCCTTTGGTATGTAGTGATCTTGTAGGAACAAAGAAGACTCTGGTCCCCACCAGTCCTTATCGTGATTGTATCACAATTCCATACATGATTTCGTCCTTGCTCATGATTGTATGTGCGCGGAGATCCCTTTTGCTTCAATTAGGGCATAATTAGCTCTCACCCTATTCACCAGGATCCTGTTGGTGATCTCCAAAAAATCGATGGTTGTGATACCATTTGATGCGATTCAAATTGATTTTTCACATAAATAATGGTACAAAGTATTTTTATTTCACTAATCTCAAATAAAAACAATACATTACCACACAAATCACACGAATACATAAAAGATAAGCACCTATACTTCAAGAGATAGGTGATCTCTCCGGAAAGGGTGTCACTACCACACCCTAACTCTAAAACTAAAAGTACTCAATCTCTTGCATAACCCTAGACCTAAACATATTAATCTTTTTTATACTAAGCAATACAACAATAACAACAACATGCCTTTTATCCCACTAAGTGCGGTTGGCTACATGAATCTTTTTTGTCCATTTCTTCCTTTTTTTAGTGTCATATTTTCATTCAATTCTAATAGATTAAGATCATTTTTTACACAATATGCCTAAGTATTTTTAGGTCCACATTTGCCTTTCTTAACATAAGTCGAATCTAAAACATTTACTAATTGGATCATCAGATAGTCAACATTTAATGTGACCAAACCATCTAAAACGACTCTCTCTAATCTTATCTGCCAGTGAAGCTACACCAACCTTATCACAATATATTCATTTCTTATTTTGTCTCTAATGCCAAGCCACTCATCCACCCTAGCGTTCTCATTTCAACAATACTTAACTTTTTTTATGCTTCTCCTTTAAAGGCCAACATTTTGAGCCATAGAGCATTGCAGGTCTCACCACCATCTTATAAAATTTTCTTTTTTATCTAAGTGGTATTTTTTTATCACACAATAGACTTGATGCATTCCTCCGCTTCAACCAAACGACTTGAATTCTACTAATAACATGGCCATCTATATCACCATCACTTTGACCAATAGACCCAAGATATCTAAAACACTCGCTCATTTTAATGATTTGATCACTCATAGTTACAACTCTACCACTAGAGCTACTACTACTAAAATTACATTCTATTTATTCCGTTTTAGTTCTACTCAAACAAAGGTCTTTAGACTCTAATGCAGACCTCCATAATTTAAGGTTTTCCTGAACTCTTTCTCTAGTCTTATTCATAAGAAGGATATCATCAGCGAAAAACATACACCAAGGTTCATCCTCTTGTAATTGTCCAGTAAAAGCATCCATAACTAAAGCAAAAAGAAATGGGCTTAAAATTGATCCTTATGTAATCCAACTGAAATAGTAAAATACTTGGTCAGTCCTCTTTCTGTTTGAACACCAGTAACAATTCTAGTAAATTATAAAAGATGAAATTGATTTAGGCTAATAAAAAGGCAAAATTGTCCTTAAGCGGAGCTGGCGTAACTCATACTTCTTTATCAATCGACATGAACTATTCTTTGTGATATTTTATATTATGGTTTGTCTTAAAATATGGAAGCTTTTCTCGATTCTCTTTCGAATTACACTACCATCTTCATAATGGAATTTTTTTTAAAAAAAAAAGCTTTGGCATAAGCTTTTTTTAATATGTCAATTTAGTCTGGACCCTAATTTTTTTCCATCCAGGTATAGGACTAACAATGTTGTTTATACAGGAAATACAGTATGAAATCCAATTTACTCTCTGTTGTTTTGATTTTTTGTTTTTGGCTTTGGAAAAAAAAGGAAGATTTACATACGTACTTATCAATTCCCATGTATTTACATATCTAGCACCTAAACTTCAATTTTTACATACATTTCACCTTACCTATATATAAAAAGGTGTATTCACTTTTTAGGAATATTTACGTGCATTCCACTCAATTAACATGTATTTACATATCTAACACCTAAACTTCAATTCTTACATACATGCCACCTTATTTATGCATGACAAGGTGTATTTCACTTTTCTAAAGTAAAAATAATGATATTTTTTATGTGATATAAGAATACTTGGGTGGTATAAATGTGAAGTAAAGATTAGGTGTTAGATATGTAAATACATAGGAATTGGGTGGTATGTATGTAAGTACCCCCGCTTTTTAAAAATTAAAATTGTAGTCTTTTTTATATGAAATAAAGGATTTGGGTGTTATAAATATAAAAAGTAATGTTTAACTGTTATATATGTAAATACATAGGAATTGGGTGGTATTTATAAACGCTCCCAAAAAAAATCTTCTTCCTTAGGTTATTTGTTGAAGAAAACTTAAAATAATCCACCTGTTTTTTAGCTGGTTTCTCTAATGTTCAAGCTCTTAATTCTCTTTCAGCTTGAACGTGATATTGGTAGGCTGAACAACTGCAAGGATCGAATGAACTTCTGCCCACTTGGTGCTTGTGCTTTGGCTGGTACTGGCCTTCCAATAGATAGGTTCATGACTTCAAATGCTTTGGGCTTTACCGCTCCACTGAGGAATAGGTATAAAACTTGATGCTTTTCGCGTGCTTTGTTTTTTTTTTTTTTTTTTTTTTTTTAAGTTTCTTTTTGTGGGTTATTATAATCTCAGTAAGCTCTTGGTTTAAAATGTCCTTGAAGGTTATCAATACTGATTTTGAGGATCTGGAAATCTTTTATCCGATTTTTTGATCCAATTAGTCACATTATGTGCATTTTGCGCTAAATAAAGTGCTACTTAAATCAAATCAATGCTCCCTACCTCAAAATCTTATTACACCCTCATATCTGCACTTGAATCAAATTCACTGCTCCCTACTCCAAAATTTTACTGCACCCTTGTATCCCATCGATACCAAGAAGAGAATTATCTCAACGAAAACAAACTACTTGGTCTTTGAACCATTGGTTAGGAGTTAATGTCAAGTTAGAGTTAATTTTTCTTCGATTTCTGATTTGTCTTATGGAACTTAAATATTGAATTTATATTGGTGGTGTGCTATATGTCCAAGTTTTGGCTGCAAGCGTAGCTAAGTGCTTGTTAATTGAGTTTTGTGTATGAATTCTTAGAAATGGCATCAATTTAATCTGAGGAAACATTTAACTTAATTGTATTTGAGGACCCAAAATGTTAGCCATGTATTATACAGGAAAGTGGGTTGAACTAAAGCTAGTCCAATTTACGATATACTCAGTTAAATTACAGTCTTATTCAAACAAAAAAATACCACACATAAATAAATTCCTAATAGAAAATATAATTAATAAGAAAAAATATATATAAGAATTAAGTCAGAAAAATATAAGAGTTTCTGCTAAATTTGTTAAACGGGCGGGAATTTTCCAGTTCGGCTCTTTTGCAACAGTATGTAAAAAGAAGAACTCTTTATTCTTTTTTGCTCTTCACATTTTTTGTAAAAAAAATTTAAAGTTCCTTTTCATAAATGTTTGACTATTATATGCAGCATTGATGCAGTTTCAGACAGAGATTTTGTACTGGAATTCCTTTCTGCAAATTCCATCATTGCCATGCATCTTTCAAGGCTTGGAGAAGAATGGGTTTTGTGGGCTTCAGAAGAGTTTGGATTCTTGACTCCTAGTGACTCTGTATCAACTGGAAGCAGCATCATGCCTCAAAAGAAAAATCCAGATCCAATGGAGCTTGTCCGCGGTAAATCTAGCAGAGTCATTGGAAGCCTTGTAACTCTTCTGGTTTTGTGCAAAGGGCTCCCTCAAGCCTACAACCGTGATTTACAAGTAAGATCTCAGTACTTCAGATCTCTCTCTCTCTCTCTCCCTCTCTCTCTCTCTTCTTTACCTTATAAAGTTCTGAAAAACATCCTTTACAAACATACCACTCATATGCATTTACATATTTAATACCTAAACTTTACTTTTTATAGTTATATCTCTCAAATCATAATATAATAAAAAAAATGCCGTCATTTTTACTTTTATGGGCATTTACAAACATCCCACCAAATTCTTATGTTTTTACATATCAATCACCTAAACTTTGTCTTTTACATTTTTATCATTGAAATTTTCATACATAAAAAATATCACTATTTTTAGGGCTATAAAAAAATCTATTGTTTCTTGAGCAGCTTGTGTTCGGCTCGTTGAGTAGCTCATATTTGATTCGTACGTTAAGCAAGTGAGATGAATACGAACTATTTTTTAGCTCGATTTATAGACAACCGGAACTCGAATAAGTGTTTGTTCATTCATATTTTGCTTATTTTGGCTCAAAATAATTAAATTATTAAATAATAATATCTATTTATATTTATTTATTTTAATCTTTATATTGTATTTAAAAATACCAAATTTTATTATTTTTTCAAACTTATTTAGGTGATATAACTATAAAAGAACATAATTTTAGGTGTTAAATATGTAAAAACATAGGATTTGGCTAGAATGCATGTAAATGCCTCAAAAATCCTTTCCCGCAATGCCCCCCATATGGAGCACTTAGATATGTACATACATGAGAATTGGATGTTATGTATGTAAATGTTGCTAAAATTTAGTGCCTCGTGGTCCTCGACCTTCCTCACCTTTTGCCTGCCCAAATTTTAACCTCACATCTTGTATTTTATATTTATAAGAATACAAGTACTATTTAAAAGCAAACCAAAGTTGGCTAAGTTGAAAAAAAATAAATAAATAAATGTGGGCTTGAGTCAGTTCAATGAGAAGCAAAAGTGCTCGGCTCGAATTTGAATTCGAGCCAAACACGAGCTAATTTGAGTTTAATCAAACTGAGCACGAATACGTTAAACACGAACCATAAAAACACAGGCTGATTTTGAAAAAAAAAATTGGAAAGAGCTAAACACAAACAAGCTCTCAGCTCGCTATGTAAATGCATTTTTTTGTAATAGGTAAGGTGGTATATATGTAAAAATTCAAGTTTAGGTGCTAGATGTATAAATGCATAAAAATTGACTGGTACGTTTGTTATTCAATTATTTAAGAAGTTCTCTCTTGGAATGGTTTAACAAGTCAATGTATGTGAAAGTGAAACAAATATGCAAATGACAAATTAGAGCAATACTCTTCCTTACCCTCTTCTGGCGGAATAAGAAAGTTTGGCTAAGAATCAGATTAGTTTCCTAATTTCAATCTTTAACCCATGTACCATTATCTCTCATTAAGTTTGCATTAATTTAGTTGATATATCTCTATTCTACCAAGTTAATGTGATTAACTTAGTCGATTCTATTACATCTTTTTCGAGATTCATGGCTCACGATAAATATTAGCATCACACTTGGCCAAAAATGAAATGTAAATGAAGCGTGATAAGTTAATCATCATTCAACAATAGTCAACACAAAACCATAAAGAAATTTTCAGATATATCTCTCCTATCTCCCAATCCAAGGAGGAAAGAGTAAAGTACTCACTATGCATGCCCAAACACACCAACATGATCATTTTATTGAAAACAAAATTAAAGTACAAAAGTCTTAAAAAGAAAAACAATTCAAAATCACAAAATAAGAAATACAGAACTTATCTCCCTTCCTTTACTCTTGAGAAGTTGAAATTACAAGCATACAATCTCACAAAGTCTCTCAATTCTCACTTCTCTCAACTTGATTAACTTTTCTGGTTTTTTCTCTTTCAATTCCTTCCTCTAGAATATCAGAAAGTAAAGATGAAAGCCCTCCTAATTTTGTACTCTTTCTTCTTTATGCTTCTCCGAGCGAACCAAATTTTAAACTACCCAAACTCGGGTTCTGGCGCCTAGGCGCCACTTAGCAATTTGAACAAATTATTTAACGCGTAGGCACTGATATCGTGATGCCTAGATGCCAGTGCATAGCGCTAGGCGTTGCTTAGGCAGTGCCTACTTTCTGTGCTCTTGTGATTCTGGATGAATTCTGGTTTGTTTGGGCACCCAAGCTCGGCTAACCCGGCGCCTAGGCGCTAAACCACACATCTCTATTTTAATTATTCTAAGTCTCATTCGACTTCCTTTTCACTGCAACATGCAAAAACAAAAACAAAAAAACTTCCTCAAAGCGTAACATTTTCGTACGAGATGAAAACAATTAACGGTATTTTATATAAAATTTAAAAACACATAAAAATCCCTTAAACTTGAAAGTTGCTTGCCCTCAAGTAATTTCAAATTAATTTTGATTTCCCAAGAATTTATAAGTGGTTAATTCTTTTTGTCAATAATTTTTTTTAATCCAGAATTCAGAAGTTTGCATAAATAAAACAACATTTAATTCTATAGAGCTTCCTTTCAAAGTTTTCCCTCAAAACAGTAACTCCACACAAAAACTAATAAAATCTATACATTTACTTCAAACATTTCCTTATTGCAGCTTAACTAAATCAATTGAGAATGTTAACTCTAAAAAGTTTAAGCGCCTATTAATTCAAATTCCTCAATTAGTAGTCTATAAGCAAAATAATTAAATTAGAAGGGATTGTCCGTGATTGAACTTTAAATTCCTATACAGTAGATGGCAGAACCAATTTTTAATAGTGTCAACTCAAGCTTCTCCCCATAAGTTCATGTTATATATATATATATATATATATATATATGCCACCAATCGTGACCTGTTACTAGAGCTGCCTCTTTGAAAGTCGTAAGTTCTCTCAGGTCATGAGTTTGAATCTCCCTCCTGCCAGTTTGTCGATAGTGACGGCGGTTCTCAAATAGTTAGGCACATGAGAGTGGCCAGGGGCTCGTATAGTAGCCTCCGATTATTCTTTTTAAATGTATGTATGTATTTATACATATTAAAAGGAATGACTAGAGGAGCCCCTAGTCACCCTTAAAGTACTTAACAATTCAAGTACATCCTCCATAAAGCCACCGTCATCGGATGGGGATTCGAACCCCCGACCTCAGGGAACTTACAATTAACTCGCAGATGCCAACCAACAAGTTATGATAAGCAACACACACACACATATGCATATATATATATATATATATATATATATATATATATATATATATATATATATATATATATATATATATATATATATATATATATATATATATATATATATATATATATATATATATATATATATATATATGAATTTTGAATAACCTTTTTCTCACCGAATACATAGATAATTCACCTATAAATAGGCGTGTACAAGAGATAAAACGAGGAAAGAAATCTTCCTACAATTAAGTAATTCCTATAATTATTGAATAAACATAAATACCTGATTTTCTTCAATCTCCATTTTTTTTCTTAAGAATAATCCCTTTTTTCAATCAACTAAGATGATTACTATATATGGATCTGCTCATAATGATTTTGAATTCTACACTACATTTATAGATGAAATCATCATGTCATTCCTTCTTCTTCAAAGTTTATAACATATAAACTATAATCTCAGAATTCTATTAATAGTGGTTAAGCTTTTAAATATAACATTTCATCTGAATAGAGCCAAGCATAAAACAAAGTATTCTCTATAATCAAATATCTTGATTAAAAAAGCTTTTGTTAAGAAGCAAATTTCAAGTTCCGACAATGTCAGAGCACTCTAAATAGAACTTAAGTCACGTTTTTATGTAATTTTATCATTTCGGATTATTCAATCTTTAAATCAAATTCACCACGATATAAAGATATAAAGAAAGGGAATCCAAATTTTAAAGTTCTAAAATTCAAACAAGGGCAAAGAATTTTCACAAAATTAAATACCCCCAAACTTTTTCACAAACATTTGCATAAATAAACATGAAGGAAGATATCACAATTGCAGATAAAACCGGTTCAGCCCAACAACTCAACAACATGTGTAGAAACAGTTAATAGCAACGATAACAAATAGAACTATGACAAAAAATTAACTTAAACTAAAACAAAGAGTCCGGATTAGTTACATCAAATTAAAGTCCAAATATAAAATAAAACATAAGCGCAACAATAAAATTCCACATCACAATACTACCAGCAGGCGTATAATGAGTGTATGTAGGAAAAATCACCGGGTTTGGACCTCCTAACCACTGATTCCTTCTATAAATTTCCTGTTGTGCAGCCTGAAAATCAGCAATCTGATTGAATTGGCTCTTAATCTGTCAATCCATGTGAGACACCCGGTCCACCAAATCGTAAACCTTGGCCTGAATGATCGATGTATCATCTTCGAGAGTATCAATGTGCTCGGCGATAGAAGGCATGGATGTAGAAGGACGGGGATCTAGGAGAAGAAGCGGAGAAACTTTCACCACGCTCACCACGCTCACCACGCTCAAATAGAGCGTGTCAACTATAAACCCTTATGTTTCTTTTGGAAATAGGCTTAAGGGGTTGTGTTGTTCCTCCCAACTCTAATAAGTAACTCCAGCAAGCATACACAGAGTAAAATTGTGGAGGGGTAGCCAAATTCAATGGTGGATCCTCCTTTCAACATATTTCTAATGAAATGACTTATCACTGAATCCACATCGATGCTTTTGTTAGATTGAATACAGAGATTCAGAGCCGCCCTATCCCTAATAACTTCGTTAAGATTTGTGGAAGGTAGAAGCTTGACAGATATGAAATAATGCATGCCTTAGATTAAGCTATAAAGCAGAAGAAGGGAAATTGATCTTCCTATCATCTCTCACCTTCCACACTGCCCTACCCTTCATTAAAAAAGGTAATAATTTCATCCAAATCCCCGTCCAAAGAAGTGAAATTGTAGAAAAAACAGTCAGGTTTATCAAACAAATGATACATATCCTTGATTTGGTAGAAGAGAAATCAACTTGCTTTCCCTTAACAAACTTAGAATCGAAAGTGGATTCTGGTAGATTTGCATAAACTTTTTGAAACAACCTAATGACAGTAAAAATAGTGCATTTAGTTCCACTCAAATAAGGTCTAACCTTATCAAATGCATATATTATAGCAAGAAGTTTCTTTTCAGTAGTGATGTAATTAATTTGAGTCTCGTTAAGGATCTTATTGACATAGTATATAGCTCTGAAGACCTTATATCGCATCTTGCCTAACACCGCCCCTATATTGTACTGTCTAGTATCGCACATTAACTTAAATGGACTCTTCTAATCAGGTGAAACAATAATGGGTGTAGTGACTAATTTTTCATTTAATGTGTTGAAGTCGGTGAGACAATCCTAGTCAAAAATAAATTGGACATCTTTCCCTAGTAAGTGACATAGGGTTTGGTAATTTTTGAAAAATTCTTAATATAATATCTAAAAAACTCAGCATGAACTAAAAAGCTCCCAACTCCCATCACAAAAGTGGGTGGGGGAAGTTTTTCAGTTAACTATATTTTTGTTGGGTTCATTTCCATACCTCTCAAATCTTATGATAAAAAACAATACCCTCTGAAATCATAAATTGACACTTTTCCCAATTCAAAATAAGATTGTTTCCTCGCATCTTTGTAAAACCACCCTAGCAAGGTGTTATAAGCAAGTTTCGAATGTAGGGTCAAATATAGAACAATCATCCATGAACATTTCAATCCCTTTTTCAATCAAGTTTGGAAAAATAGACATCATACAATACTGAAAAGTGGCAGGCACATGGCATATTTCAAGAGACATTTTCCTAAATGCAAAAGTCTCATAAGGGCTTGTAAATGTTGTCTTATCCTAGTCCTCTGGAGCTATGCCCTGAATATCCGTTTAAAAAGTAGAAGAATGGGTGACTAGCTAGTTTATCCAACATTTGGTCTAGAAAGGGTAAACGGAAATGGACTTTTCTAGTGGTTGGGTTTAATTTCTTATAATCAATATATATTTGTCACTCAGTGACATGTCTAGTAGGTATCAACTCGTTTTGCTCATTCTCTACTACGGTCACTACCCCTTTTTTGGATACTCAATGGATAGGGCTAACCTAGGTAGTATTTGAAATGGGGTAGATAATGTTTTCGTCAAGCTACTTTAATATCTTCTTAATAACTTCTTTCATCATAGGATTTAGTCTTCTCTGAGGGTCCTCTCTAGGTTTATGTTCTTCTTCCATAAGGATCCTATGCATAAACAATGAAGGGTTGATCACCTTAATGTCTGTTATAATCTATCCAAAAGCTTTTTTAAAACTCCTCAGAACTCTCATTAATGAGGTTATAATTACAGGTATAGTGGATGACTTCCCCTAGAAAAGCATACTTCAGACATTTAGGAAAGATCTTCATCTCCACCTAAGGTAGTTCTTCTATATAAGGAACTAATGGTATTGAATATTTAGTGGTGTCCAAAAGTTCAAACCTTTCCCTATATATCCTAGGACTAACCTCCAAGAGTAGAGATGATTCACCTTACCTTAATTAGGACATCCTCTATAACCCCTATGATAGGTAAGTGAACGGTCAACCAAAAAAACTTCCTCAAAGCATAACATTTTCAAATGAATTGCAAATAATTAATGACATTTTATACAAAATTTAAGAACACATCAAGGTGTTAGATATGTAGATACTTAAGAATTGTGTGGTATGTATGTAAATGCCCCTAAAAGGTGAAATACACCTTTTCGTGCATAGATAAGGTTGTATGTATGTAAAAATTGAAGTTCTTAGTGTAGATATGTAAATACATATGAATAGAGTGGTATGTATGTAAATCATCCTTCATTCTACAATGTATTTTGCTTTGACTTTTGGTGCAGGAAGACAAGGAACCTTTGTTCGACAGTGTCAAAACTATTCTAGGCATGTTAGAAGTTTCAGCTGAGTTTGCACAGAACATTACTTTTAATGGTGCGAAAATAGAAAAGGCTCTGCCAGCTGGGTATCTTGATGCTACAACCCTTGCTGACTACCTTGTGAAGAAGGTAAACTGGCCTTAATTTTTTGTCCATTTTGCTTTAAGAACAGGGATATGATCATTGATAACTAGGGTGGAACTGAGCCAGGTTGACTCGTTGGCCAGCCCGAGCTCAACTTGATAATGGCTCGCAAACTAAGCTCGATCAGCTAACACAATAAAGCTGGAGCTAGCACCGACTCGGCTCTCTAACTTATGAACCAGCTCATTTATAAAATATTAATATAAAATACTCTTGAAATATAATAAAATTTTAGACTTTAAATATACATTATTTAAAAGAAAGAATCATATATTTTATTTTATTATATCAAGTTTTATTATTATTTCTTTAATTACTAAATCTTCCATCATTTTATTAAGAATAGTTGCTTTAATCAAAGTTTTCTTTCAATAGTAAATTAACCAGCTTGTAAACCAACTCTAACTCTTAGAATTTGCTTGAGCTAGAGCTTCAACTTAATTAATTAATAATGGTAGATTTACATACATGCCACTCAATTCTTATGCATTTACTTATCTAACACAAACTTTAATTTTTACATATCTGCCACCTTACCTATGCATTCACTTTTTAAAAGTTAAAATAATAGTATTTTTTATGTGATATGAAAGATTTGGGTGGTATAAATGTAAAAAAGCAAAGTTTAGGTTCTTGATATGTAAATGCATAAGCATTGGGTGGTATGTATGTACATTCCTCAATAATCAAACTCAAGCTCAAGTAAAGATGGCTCTAGAAGATGGCTCTAGATCAGCTTAACTCGTTCGCACTCCTACCGAGAACATTATTTATACAGTTTTTACTCCTAACTGCTTTATCCGGGCAGAATCAGAATACTTTTTTTTTATTGAGGTTTTTATCTGCATGATATTGAACTAAATCTTCTTCTTCCTCTGCCTTTTTCTTCTTCGCAGGGCGTGCCATTTAGAACTTCACATGACATTGTTGGAAGATCTGTAGCCCTCTGCATCTCAAAAAATTGTCAGCTTTCTGCTCTGTCTCTTGATGATCTCAGGGGAATAGATCCTGTGTTTGAGGACGATGTTTACGAGTATTTGGGCGTCAAAAACTCAGTAAACAAGTTTTCGTCATACGGCTCGACCGGTTCGGACTGTGTGGCCGAGCAGATCCAGTTCTGGATTTCAAAGCTTCAGATCAGCTGAAGCTTTGTTCTATCATGATTATAATTTCCATGATGAGAATACAGTTAATTGCAGATCAAATAAACTATTTTTTGGTGCTTTATGTTATTATGTATTCATGTAAGAGTAGGGTTTCAATTGATAAATCTAGGGAAATTTTTTGTTTGTCTGATATTTTCTCTGGTGGTGATGTGTCAGTTTGATTTTTAGAAACTTGCATGATGCAATTTTAATTTATGCTGGAACATGCAATGGATGACATTTTCATTTTGTTGCAGCCTACATGTTTTTTCTCTACTCCATTGTTTGCAATACATTAAGCAAAAAAATTGGGGATGCATATACATACCATATTATTCTTATATATTTATATATGTAATGGCCACATGTTGATATTTATTTGTATAGAACTAGCGAACTCTCCTGCTGTACCGCGAACTCGCGAACTTTTCTTCTTCTACTGCTGTACCGAAATTTTTTCTTTCATGCCCTCTAGCATCGCTCTGATATCACTTGTTGAGAAATTAGAGCAAAGAAGAAAAGCAAGAATTGACACAAATCCAGAAGAACACACTGAGATTTAACGAGGTTCGGCAAAGATGCATACATTCTGAGGAGCAGAACAGCAATTTCCTTTTCAATATTCAGAAAAGAATACAAAATACATTATTCAGCTCTCTCAAAGACTTAGGATTACAAACAAGTCTATTTATAATTTTATAGTAAACCCTACAGTATAATATGTAATTCCCAAATTACACATGTATTGTATAGCGGGACGTTGACCCAGCACCCCCAACCCACATAACGTAATTTTCCGATTTGGACAGATTTTTTCGCTTCGCTCCACTCCGCTCCGATTTGTTCCAGCATCTGTCCCTATATAGTATATGAGTCATAACATAACAATAAACATTATAAGCCACATTTTCTTTGAACAAATAAAACATTTAAATCGAAATTTTTATTAATTTTTTTATCAACAATCATATGTATCACCACCTCACTAAAATATATAGTTAAAAAAAATGCATTTGAAGAACTTTCTAGAAAATGGTGCTTTCCTTTTTTTCATAACTTCTAGAACTAATTATTTTTAGAACTCTACTTAGGCGTATTTATACATCTAACACCTAAACATCACTCTCTTTTTTTTTTTACATTTATACCACTAAATCTTTCTCATCACATCAAAAACACCACCAATTTAACTTCTAAAAAATGAATCACACATTTGCATGCATAATTAATAGGACACACATGAAAATTGAAAGATCAGGTGATAGATATGTAAATACATAAACAGTTTACATTACTTGTTATTATATTATATTGTACCACATGATTTATTACATTGTAACCTATTCCGATTGCATGCAATCTCAACCATCCATCAACTTTCAAAAACTCATGATTGAACAAACATTTCATCACCATTAAATTAGTTTCAAACCAAAGCAAATTGTTGCATCAAATTATTAAAACATCAGTTTTTCATGCAGCCAAAAAGAGCCTAAAAACACACTAAAAAAATGCAAGAAACATCAATTTGTCTTTCCATCAGAAAATGCCACGGAGAAGACTAGCTGCAGCAGAGATGGCAGCTCCGGTAATGGCGTAATGCACCAGCTGCTCCTGAGTTGCGCCCTGTGATGTCAAGGCTAGAGCTGCTCCTGTAACTGCACCTGCAACTGCACTGTTCTTCTGCAGCAGCAAAAATTCAAAAGTTTAGCTTTTCATATATATATTAAAAGGATTATATTTTATAGCAAATTAAGGTGCAAAAAAACTTCATTTTTGTAAAAATTGGCTTTTTCATTTTGAGTATTTGTTGGAGGAAAAGAGTAAGAGATTACCCAGTCATGAGTTCCGCGAGCCTCTCTCAAGCTATAGGTTAACCCAGAGTAAATGCCAGCAGTCAAACCTATAAATTAAGCATCCCAAATAAAATAAAATAACATTACTAACTTTGATTTGATTTACGTTAAATAGAATTTATTAAACCTGATAAATTTAAATTTATCAAATTCATGTTGTGATGTTTCTTGCTCATAAATAATGGCGGAATAAATCTGTTAACTCCCAAAAGAGTTTTTAGAGGTGGTTGGCAACCCAGGACTTAAATACTATTTTTTGACCTTACACCTAGCCAATATGGGACTTTTTGTCCGTTACATTCTCCTCCACCCAATCACGTGATGCCCTCGTCACGAATCGGCTCTACAAAAGATTTCGCTGGACAATGGAGAGTTCACACACCTGACAGACAATAATCTGCTCTAATATTATTTATCACCTCCCAAAAAAGCTCTTAGGGGTGGTGAGCAGTTAAGGACTTAAATACTGTTTTTCGGGGCCCAACACCTAACCGATGTGGGCTTTTTGTCCGTGAGAGTCTCATGTAATCAGATTTTATATCATATAAGTGACAGAAAGCGAGAAGAAGACGACAAAAAGCAAGAAAATTGGATTAAATAGAATGTTTGATTTAATTTTAATATTTTTTGGTGTTTGATTGGATTTGAGCATTTTAAGACTGAAATAAGGAGTAGAACTTACCCCATTGGAATGATTCCCTCCCAGTGTTTTTTAACTGGACACAAAAGAATAGAAAAAAATAAATAAATAAAATAAAAAAAATGGATTTCTTTAAAATATGAATTAAATTGTATCCCACTTCTCACCAATGCTTCAAGTGAGTTATTACTATGATCTCCTGCACAGTAGCAAAATGAAGAAATATATTAAACTTAAGAAATAATTCCGAGCATTAAAACTATAGAAAAATAAATAAAAGATTACAAGCCCATTTACCTCTCAGATCTGGGAACCTACGCTTCTTTGCACCTGAGAGATCTGGCACAGTGCTAGAGTCAATACCAGAACCTGAAATAAAAATGCCTGCTTTAATCTTTAAAAGTAGAAAATCAAAAGTTACCATAAAAACACATACAGCGCAGGCACCTCAAGCGCCCACACACACTGAGAAAAATTTTCGTCCGGACACCGCACATACAGACAGTCAACCGTCAGGTGTCATGCCGCTGTACACATTAGCGACGGCGAACAATTGGTCATTTGGACTTGCAGAGGTCCGGAATTAATATTTTTCCACACACCAAGCACACATCGCACGGGCACACACCCGCACACGCCCACCCACCAGACAGACACACACACATATAGGAGATGAAGTTGTAAATAATGAGATTACCATCCACAGCACTGAAATAGACATCTCGGGAAACTGCATGGATAGCTCCAATCTGTAGAAATCACAAGGGGGCAAAACAGCCAAGTTAAAAATAAGGAAAATCTACATTCACACCGCACAAATCTTATGTATTTACATAGACACCTAAACTGATCTATTTACATTTACAGTACATTTGTGTTACAAATCTATGCATGAAAATATGTATTTTACGCTTTTAAAAACTAGGAAGAAGTAATAATTTTGATTTGATATAAAAGATCCTAAGTGCCATGCATGTAAATATGAAAGTTTTGGTGGTAGATATATAATAACATAAGAATTATGTTATGAATGCATTCTTCAGTTTATTCATCAATGAAAACCACATCATTTCATCTCTTGAGTTAAGAGGGCATTTCGATTGCGTTCATAAGGCAGCTTGAAATTTTTCTTGATGGGTTCAATCTCTACAAAATGAGATAGTGTGGAAAAATACACGTAGGGCCCCAACATATGCCTTGATTCTTTTAACTGTTATCCACAATCAAAAGCTACATTTCACAAAAAACAGAGTGGGAAAGATATGGAGGACTTGTATACATGAATTGTCAAAAAAGAATTTAAGTATGAAATCAGAGAGATCTAGGCTAAAGATTTAAGCCTGCTAGTATCAAAACTGGTCATTATAGAAGAAGGCAAAGGCCCTCAGGTAGAGGGATGCCATGGTTAATAAAGCTGCTTTTATTCACAATTACAAGTCTCAATTTTGTTGGAAGGCCATAGATAAATCTAATGCACTACTTAGAAAAATATAAACTCTTATTTATTAAGTTTTGAATTTTTAGATTCTGATTAAACTTTGCTTTCAATGATCTGCCTAAACTCAACTTATTCTACAACCTTAAATGGAGTACAGCACAAATTTTCTATATATGCTCCTTCACTAAAAGAACAAAAAATTTGGATATTCAATTCTATTATTTTGACCTCAATATATTCAAGGAATCTATTGCATTTATAATTGAAAACTATGTTATTGATCTAATTTTTTAATTAACCAAAGAAGATCGTCATATAAAAACCTAGCAATGTGCTCTTCTATGAAAATCCTCATATTATCCTTAGGATATAAAAACTTGCCAAGAAAATCAGTAATTCAACAACCTATGATATCTCCATATCTAAAAATGTACTCAGAGAGCTCTGCGTTGTAGCATAAACAGTCGAATTATACAATATCTCAATTCTAATAATACAAACTCTTAGAAAAATTGGATTTATTGTTCTTCCTATTTTTTGTCTTCTTTTATCTCCAATCAATTATTAGGAATTATCTCGTTGGATTTATTGTCTTCCTATCTTATGTTCCTTTTTAATCTCCAAGTAATTATTAAGAACTTCATGTAAGGTGTATTTACACATATCTTTTTCATATCAATAAAAGATCCGGCTAAATTCCCAATTCTTACAGTTGGGTTTTCTCTCCCTAGTCCTCGTCCCTGACCTTGACCTTAGATTCAAGTTTTGTGAGCATGGTCTTTCTCAATTTTCTTTTCTTCTACTTTATCTTCTTTGTTCATTTTCTTCTGCATTTATCACCACATCCAGAGAGAACAGTCTTCTTCTACAAGGTGTAGTGTGCAGCATCTTCATGAATGCCAATTTCCTGTAATTATCTCTTTTCCATATCAAAAAAGGATCCCACTGAATTTCTAATTCCTACATAGTATTAGAGACACGGGAACTTACCCTAGCCGTCGATACCTTACCCATGCCATTGAAACTCCTTCTGCAGGCATTCCATTGCAGGTTTTAGGTAATCTATCCTTCCCTACGGGCCCTTCCCGTTGTCGGGCCTACCTACTGCCAGTTAGACTCCCTTCCAGGACCGATTGAACTCCTTCCAGCAGTCAGATTCCTTCCATGCAGACCTTCTGGCCGCCGAATTTCCCTCCTACCAACCAAAATTCCTCCCAAAACCACCGAATCTCCCTCCAACCGACTAGATTCTTCCCTTTCAAGCCTTCTCGCCGCTGGACATCCCCCTCCTGCAAACTATAAACCATCCAGGAACATCAAATCCCCCTTATGTCAGCTGAATACATGCACTACAGGCCCTCTTTGGCTGACAGCTAAGGGTTGTCTCTAAACCTTACCTTTGGCTCCGTCGGAGCCATGGCAGATTCCTCCACCCCTGAGTTGCCATCCGACATACCCCTTGACTTCACCAGAGGATCGACACTTATCCTCATTTCTCTGTAGACCAGAAGACATGAGAACCACATAAATTTTTTATTAGTGCCCACAAACTCAACAACTCTACTTTCCGCTAATGATCTCAAGTTATTTCATTGTTAATCAAAGGTTCAGATAAATTCAGCTACTTCACAGATATGACTCGTGAACCTCCTAAGCCTGACCCAACATATGCAGTGTGACAAGTGGAAAGCTCCATCGTCATGCCATGGCCAATTAGTTTCATAGAGACCTTGATTGATAGTTCATATACATTTCTTATGTCTACAAGTGCCCATCGGACTATCTATCGTGACACCTAATTCTGGACACTAGTCTTGGATTTCTCTTGCAATTCTTTTCCTCTTCCAAAAAGTATGGAAAAGAATTATGTTCCAATTATTGCCGGGCTGAACAAGTATCTCCATGAAGTTTGTGCTTGTATACTTGGTCTTTATCCCATCCTTCAACGAGGGCACCATATACCAAGATTTATTTTATAACGAGTTGGGTTTGTATCCCGAGCAAAAGGTATGCAATCAAAAATTTTGAGGTCTAAAGTGGAGAAGGGCGGGTTGGTAAGAAAACAAGACGTCAAAACAAATAACGAGGTCTAAAATTTGTGAATTTTTTTATGAACTCTATTGATGACTTTGTTGGCTGTAAAGATGACATCATTCAAAAAACCATTTAGAAATATTAATATGAAACATAATGGAACGAAACTTCAAGAGCATGTCTATTTTTTTTCTTAGCTATGGCATCAGTACATGAACTATAATTGAGAATGCCCTTACTAAAAATTATCAAAATATAGAATTAAAATATTCACAGTCATTATTCAGTAGGAGCATATAGGCTTCCTAACTAGCCCAAACCTAAAGCCAATCACACAAATCAAAGAATCACTCTCAAAATCACTGACCACCAACAGTAGGGTTAACTTGACTTAACGTACGCAGCCAAACCTCTGGCAACCTATTCAATGAAATTATACTTGGTCCATTTTTCCTTCAATTTTTTCTTTTTTTTGGGCAAAAACAGAATCATATAAAAATGGTAAATTTGCAGTGTAAAAAACTGACCCCTGCAGCCTTGACGAAGCTATCGGCAATGCGATTGAGGAGAGGATGGCCCAAGTCGAAGAGCGAACCTTTGTCAAAGTTTCTCAAGTCGTCTATCAGATTTCTCGTCTCTGATTTCAGCTCACTCATTTTCTTTCTTCCTTCTTCTTCTTCCTCTTCTTTCTTAAACCAGTACAGAACAGAATGAAACAGAGAGAAAATGATGGAGAAGCTTTAAGAAGAGTAGCAATGGCTCTGCTCTGCTGCGATAGGATTAGTGTTTCAGATTGCATGCAGAACGCGACCGTCCTACTGCTTACGTGTGTGCATGGCAAGCTCCACGTGTTGCTTTGCCACCCGGATATCATTTGCCAAACTGACACGCGTCAGATAGGCAAACATTATCTGTCAAGGAGATATGTATGAATTTCTGCATGTAAGCTTTATAAAGATAAAAATCTTTGTGCATATTTACATATTATTTTTAGTGATATTGATTCAAGAAGATCGTTGAATTAATTTCTTTTTTAAAGTTAAAATCTTAGAGATGATGCGATGAGTTTCAGTTCTTATCTTAGTGATGATAATACAACTTGAATGTGATGGCATAAATGATGGCCACATCATGCTGGAAGGGCAACCTATATAGCTTTTGTTTGAAGTAAATTTCTTTAAAATGTTCATGCTCCTCAAATCGGAGAGAGAAAATATTTCGTTCGGATGTCACACATCTAGACGTCCAATCACCCACGGTCACGTCGTCATGCAGGTCAATGGAGGGTGACGTGGCCGCTAGTGATTGTCCTTGCAGACATGCAAATGAAATATTTTTTCAATCGGAAGGAAGATAAGACGTGAAAATTTACCATTACTCTACCTAACAAAATTTTATTGTCTTCTCAAAAGAAGCCATGCCCTTACTAAATGAGCCAAAATCAATAGAAATTACGGGGAGTTAAATAATCTTTATTATTCAACAAAAGAAAAAAGGCAGTAAGATTGTATCTTTTCAATTAGCTAAAAGGACTAAATGACTTCATGCTTTTTAGGTGGTGATGGTGATATTTATAATGTATTATAGAGATTTGAGTGATATGCTTGTAAACATGAATGTTTAGGCAAGATATGTAAATACATAAGAATTGTTGGGTAAGTATGTAACATGATCTAAAATATAATCACTTGAACATTTTATTACACTAATTTGAGAGGCAAAAAAAAGAGCATGACATGATTTTAAGTAGGAGTGTCAAAAAACCGACCCGATAAGTTGACTTGACTCAAACCTGCCTCAAAATATTTGGGTTTAAGTTGACCTGATTAATTTTTAGATCGGGTTCGGATAAAAAGTCACAACATTTTTTAATTCTTGTTGTCAATTTTAAGTGGGCTTGTCAACACCTTGACATATGAATGAAGCAATTGACATGAATCTAACCCACCAACTCAAACTTGACTTGAATTTGGCCTAAATAACTATTATGCTTATATTAAATTAGCTACAAGAGTCAGGTCCAGTCAATTTTGGGTCATACTCAGATCAGCAAACCTTATTTGGCTGCTCAGATTCTTAAGGCAATAGTTGAGAATGGTTTGGATTAAGTCTAAGTGACAAATTTATAAATTTAACAAGATAAAATAAACATAATATTTTATGAATTACCAATTTTTATTGTGAATGTTACCAGGAAATCTGTCTTGTTAGTGATTATCAATTTACTTAAGATATTCAATCTTCAATTTAGAGACTGAATAAACTTTAGAATTGTATAAGCAAATCTTTATGTAGATTTAGAGCTTGCATGTAGAATACAACCAATATAACCAATACAAAATGCAAATTGTGAAGATCAGGAAGGTACAGAGTCTGCACATGCGAATTTCTTTATATTTTAGTTGTATTGGTTGTATTAATACAACTAAAATATAATGAAATTCACACATTCCAGTCTTTCTAAGTTTTATTTCATTGTTATGGCTGATTTTAGCTCTGTCAATGTCAAATAATTTAAAAATGTGGTACCATAATGCTATATTCTTTGTTTTTATAGATATTTTCCTTTCATTTTCTAGCACTGTGGCACCCAGATAAGTGGAATGGAGTTGAGTTATCAAGTTCATAAGCATACAAAATAACGATGCCATCAAACTCTTCAAAAATATATTACATACAAACTTCAGATGCATCCGAAGTCCAATGTTTGGGGGTCACGTGCCAAGTAGGTCACACCGCTTTTAACACTGGTCAATGCCAGTATATTGCACTAGGGCCCACTTGACACATGACGTCCTATCATTGTACTCCAGACACAAATTACATTGGAGTCTGAATGTGATATTTTCATCACACTATTTATTTGTCTGGTTTCAACTATAAATGCATGACAGTACTTATAAGTTATTTTAACTTATTGTTTTTTATTTATTATTATTTCTTATCATACAAAATTTTTTTGTAGTAACCACGGTAATTAATGATAATAAACTAAGATATAATAGTATTTTTAATAAAAATTCATGTTTTTTTCATTATTATTTAATTTGCTGAAGTCAATAAATAAAAAAGCCTTAAACTTACAGTATTATTTATTCTCAAATAATATAATTTGATTTTATTATATTCTTGAATTTATTTGGCAAAAGGACTCTTAAAATGTAAGAAATTATTAAATAATAATTTTAGATAAAAGATAGTGTTGCACACTTCATTATTAATAATGAAAAAGAAATAAATATTAATAACCAAAATTCTTAATTAACCTGAATTTTTTTTTAACTTAACTTCTTCAGTGTTTCTTGGTGTTGTAATTAATTCTCATGAGCTTTAGTTAATCGCTGTTATAAATTCTATATTCTAAGCAAAATTTCTTATTGATTTACCCTGCAAACTCCATGAAAGCAAACTAGCCGTTGCCAAGTTCGCATGATATTTAAATTTAAACCAGCACTTTCCCTGGTTTCTTCTGCCTGCCATTTTCCAGCCATTATCGCTGACCTCCTTCAATCATGCATCTCAAGCCCTCCCCTACGCTCCCATCTTCTCCAACCAATTCACGCACAAGCCCTTGTTGCCGGCCTCCGGTCCGACCTCTTCATCAACAATCTACTCATCAAAGGATACTCTGAATCCGGCCTTCTCCACGAAGCCTGCCAACTGTTCGATGGAATGCCTCAAAGGAACATCATATCATGGTCCTCCATGATCTCCATGTACACGCAGCATTGCCAAGCTGAAGATGCCCTTTTCCTCTTTTCATGCTTTCGAAGGTCCTCCACCTTCTCAGAAAACCCCAATGAGTTCATTCTTTCCAGCGTTCTGCGAGCCTGTTGTCAGTCAGAAGTTCTTACTTGTTGCGCGGTTCAAGTTCATGGTCTTGCCGTTAAGACTGGTTTGGCTTTGGATGTTTTTGTGGGCACTGCACTGATTAACTTCTATTCAAGGAGTGGGTGCATGGAACAAGCCATGGTGATATTTGAGGAGCTCCCAGTTAGGAACTCTGTTACATGGACTGCCATTTTGTCAGGCTTCTGTCAAACGGGGCGACATGAGTTGTCCCTTAGGATGTTTAGCCAGATGAAGGCCTCAGGAGTGGAGCCTGATATGTTTGTCCTTTCTAGTTTGATAAGCGCTTGCGCAGCCATGGAGTTTCTCGAAGGTGGTAGGCAAGCCCATGGTTATGTGTATAGAAGGGAAGTTGAGATGGATGTCTCTGTTAATAACGTGCTGGTTGATCTTTACTGTAAGTGTTCCAAGGTTGGAACTGCCAAAAAAGTATTTGAGAGGATTTCTTGCAGAAATCTTGTGTCTTGGACCACTATGATTTCTGGCTATATGCAGAATTCATATGACATGGATGCACTGGTTTTGTTTTCTGAAATGAACAGGGTAGGATGGAGGCCTGATGCATTTGCTTGCACAAGTGCTCTGAGTTCATGTGCTTCTTTAATTGCTTTACAACATGGTAAGCAAGTACATGCATATACCATAAAAGCTTATTTGTGGTTTGATGGATATGTAAATAATGCACTCATTGACATGTATGCCAAATGCGATGCTTTAGATCATGCAAAAGTTTTGTTTCATGCGATGAATGAACATGATGTAGTTTCTTATAATGCCATGATGGAAGGGTATGCCAGGCATGATGAGATTTCAGAGGCTTTCACTCTATTCAATAGGATGAGATCCTTCTCCTTACATCCAAGCCTTCTAACTTTCGTGAGCGTTATTGGAGTTTGTGCGTCATTGTGCATGGTGGATACCAGCAAGCAAGTTCATTGCTTGATAATTAAGTCAGGTGTAACGTTGGAACCTTTTGCTAGAAGCGCATTGGTTGATGTCTACTCTAAATGTTCATATATTGATGATGCAAGAAAAGTTTTTGATGAGATGGAAGAACGGGATTTAGTCATGTGGAATGCTATGCTGTTTGGGTATGTTCAGAATGGTCAAGGTGAAGAAGCTCTTAAATTCTTCCATCAACTCTTCATCGTTGGAATGAGGCCTAATGAATTCACCTTTACTTCAGTTGTTGCAATGGCTAGCTCTTTCGCTAGTCTCTTCCACGGTTCACAGTTTCATGCTCAAATTACGAAAGTGGGTCTAGAATTTGATTCACATGTTTTGAATGCGCTTATTGACATGTATGCGAAATGTGGCAGTATCGAGGATGCTCGGACTTTATTTGAAGAGATAAATGAAAGAGACGTTGCATGCTGGAATTCGATGATCTCCAGGTTTGCACAGCATGGGCACTACGAAGAAGCGCTTAGGATTTTCGAGTCAATGGTAGATAAGAAAGTAATGCCGAACTATGTAACATTTGTTGGTGTGCTTACAGCGTGCTGCCATGGCGGGCTAGTTGAGGAAGGATTATCCCACTTCTGTGCTATGAAAAATGGTTTTAGAATTGAACCAGGGATGGAGCATTATGCTTCTGTAGTTAACCTTTTGGGATGTGCAGGGAGATTGGTAGAGGCAAAGAAATTCATTGAACAGATGCCAGTAAAACCTGCTGCAGCAGTATGGAGGAGCTTGTTAAGTGCTTGCAGAGTTCATGGAGATGTTGAGTTGGGAAGGCTCGCAGCGAGGAAGGCAATCTCGTTAGATTCGAATAATAGTGGGTCACATGTTCTAATGTCTAATATGCTTGCCTCTAAGGGTATGTGGGAAGAGGTGGAGAAAGTAAGGGAGAGGATGGACCAAATAGGGGCTGTGAAGGAGCCTGGTTATAGCTGGATTGAAGTGAAGAAGAAGGTTCATGTGTTTATAGCAAAAGGAATGGAGCATCAAGAAGCAGATGTGATTTATTCAATGCTAGATTGTTTGACATTGATGCTTAAAGCTTTTGGATATGTACCCTACATTGCTTAATCTCTGATGATGGATGTACTGCATGAAATTGCATGCGATGTTTCAGTGCATAAGTTATACTAATGAAAAAAAGAGCTATTTGAAGTGAAAATCATCTATTTTTCTCATCAAATGCGTGGAGTTTAAAATTAGCTGTCCAGAATTAGACGAATGCTTTACAGGTAATGCTGGTTGAACTTTACCAGCAGCATCTGCAATTCCAAGTTTAGATATAGTAATAGTTAAGGATTTATTGTGAAATACCAACTTGATTGAATGGTATATCTGATTCCTCCAAATATGAGGAAAGAACCAATTTATACATGCATTTGGGTTATTATTCTAGCCTTGATAATTTGTGTAGCATGAGGAACCAACCATGCTTCATTTCATGCTGATTATTTTGATGTACATAGTTTATGTGGGCTGCATTTCATATTTGTTAGTGCACTATTGTAGACCTTTGCTGTGATCTTAGACATATACATGCTTCATCACCATCAAACTTTTTGGCATAATGAGTTGCACACATCCTAACGTAAAATGTCCAAGTCTTGTAGTTTCTGTTTAGTATTTTAATCTATTTACTTTAGTTTAGACATGTGAGAGTATTGAGTTTAACCTCATACATGATACTTGAATAATATGTTGATATTAAAACACTAGTGATTACCTGTCATTTTTGAACTTAAGCTTTAGCTTGAAAACAGTTTTAATTATTGGCGTAATGATTAATGAGTTTGATTGCAAGTGCAAGAGGACCAACTTCAAATCCACACTCCCTAGCTGCTTAACATAATCTCTTTTTGTTTTTGCTTCTACAACTTCCATTAATCATTATCTGGTTCTCTTTCACATGGTTGATATTTTACTTGAATCAAATGATGTAATAATTTTTTAAATTTTATTTAAAACTGCAGGATTCTCATAAAGCATAAATTTCCATCAACTATTTTAGGATTAATGTTTTTATTTAGGGTGATAATCTTTTTTTCGGATAATTCTTCATTTTGTTATTTATTATGCTTATCGAGATCATTTTTGTAAAATGCTTTTTGTTGCTTTATATTTTTGTATGATCAAATTGTTTTAAGCTCTTCCACTAAAGACCAATCCTAATCAAGCACATATTAAGCTCAAGTCAGACCCAAATGTTAGATTTGGTCCATCAAGCACATGTTATCAACTCAAAAGGTTGTAAATTCAAATTTCAAAACCAACTTCTTGAGAAGAGGGAGCATCTACATGTATAAAGAGTGGAGAAAAGGTTACTTCTATTGAGGAAATTCCTGGAAGAATTCCCTTGCAAATTCGTCGGGGCATACACTCAATTAGAAATCTAAACCACATCACAAATAGAATTGCGTAAATTTGAGAAAACTAAAACAAACTTACAAATAGAAGCACAATAAAAACATTCCAGAAAAGCACACGAGAATTTAACATGAAAAAATTCGAGAATGGGAAAAACCATGGAGCCACACCACCAGAAAAAATTCACTATGAAAATCATAGAGTTTGCACTCAATTTCTTCTCCTCTCTCAAGGAAACTTACAAGGCATTGCTCCAAATTTTTCCTTCTCTGATCCGACGAGAAAAACACACGTCAAAATTACCGAAATACTTCTCTCTTACACTTTTACCTTCACCTGGATTTTTATCGGATTCAGTGTCGCCTTCTTTGTTGGGTGCCAGAGTGGCCGCTTGAGTGCCCATAACCCGATGCAAAAGCTCTGGGTGCTCGGTCCTGAGTGTGTGTGTGCGGGTGCTCCAAATGAGGCTCCACACTTACAACTTCTAAATTCATATTTAAGTAATTTAAGGTGTTTGAACCTTATTTATCAAATTACACTTAAAGATAAGGAAGGCCATTATTGTAAGAAGTGGTTTTGTAATCTTCTGTGCATGAATTATCACGATTTTTACCTATTAATTATCCTTGTGATGTGCTAGGCTATTAAATGAATGCAAATAAGGCAAATATCTTCTCATATAGTATATAGTTTTTTATCATGTTTACTTATCATGTTTTACTCATATAGTATATAGTTTATAATTTATAGTTTTTTATCATGTTTATAGTTTATAGTTTATAGTTTTTTATCATGTTGACTCATATAGTATATAGTTTATAGTTTTTTGTCATGTTTCCTATAAATACAACTTATATCTAGGAATTTATTCATTAAATCTTAATTGAATCATTATGAATTAATTTTTATAGGATTGAATGGTGGTTTGGTAATATGTGGAGACTAATATATTGGTATTGAAATTGTTTTGGTCAGCTTAGTGTAGGGTTTAGATGATGGCCAAGAGAGACTAGAACAGCAAGGAGATGAAATAATAAACAAAGCACAAAATTATAATGAAGATCTCACCAAAGAACCTTCGATGGAAGTAAATGCCACAAGCAACTTCAAAGTCACTTGTAAATAAGCAAAAACTCTTTTAGTAACACTTCAATGTGATTTAAGCTTACCTAATACTTGCATATATGGAGCTACTAGATGTATTACATAGAGATAATCTAAACCTCGTGTTATCTTCATTTAACTGGCAAGAGGGGCCAGCCATAGCTTAATGTGGGAGGAGAGTGCCATTGAGATATGTTTAAATCAAGTTAGGAAAAAGGTCAACCAAACCTTTCAAGGCAGGAGTGTGGCACTTTGATATAAGCACATATTGAATCCAATCAAAAAGGAGACAAACAAGTCTTTAAGACAAGTAGAAGCACTCTTAAGATTCCCCGAATGTTAGTTTGAAGGAGAGTCATGTATACATGTTTGTATGAGAGTGAAGTCTATTTTGATTGACTATATTCGTCATGTGCTTTTCATGTGAGGTAGGAGCCTAGGAGGTCAACCATGCAATGATGGGAGAGCCACTCTTCCATTTTAGTTATTTGCTTGATTGTCATGAAATTAATCAGTATGTCCATGCTTGATAATGGTTTTTTTTTCCATTATATTTTACATGAGGAAATCCTGCTCTGCTAGAAAATAGCCAATCTTTAGATGAATCAAATTTATCTAAAATTTTGATCACTTTTAAGCACTCCATAGCCAGTCAATAAAAAAATTGCAGAAAATTCTTTCAGATAGCCAAATATATCTCATAAAAAGTATTTTTGATGGGTTTTTAATGGGTAAACCACTACTAACAAAAAGGGCAAATCTCACACTAGCCATCATTAACAAACTGATAGCAAATTAACCACCAAAAATGCTAACAACTTGACTGTCAAAGAGTCACAGGCAATCTTGCTGCAAAAAACTCTTGCACTTGTATTCCACCAGTTGACTCTAACAAATTATCAATGACATACTATATCATTTCTTACTGATGGTATGTCTACTTGAATGCCACTAAAAACTTGTATGAAGATACAAAGAAATGCCATCTTCTTTACGTAAATATCGTCTATAGCAAGTATAAATAATACACATTGTTCAAAGCATTTCAATATACACAAAAAAGCAATTAAAATTATAAGGTTGGAATAAATTAATGAAATTATAAAACTTAGAAAAATGAACATAAACAAAACGAAGATGTAATAAATTATGATAAATATATTAGTCAAAAAAGTTATACTTTCATAAATAAACTATAAACTAAATTGTTTTGTCCTGCATTAAATTTTTTTCTTGGATCTCATTCTTCTTATTTCTATTTTCTCATCCTTCTATTCATCTATGGCAAGTTATTGGATCCTCTAGTTGGCAACACAAGGCTTCCATTTCAGCTTTCACTATGATAATATGAGCATAATCTTGTGACATTACAATTACGTAGGGCCTTGTGTTGAGCCGCCTAAATAGTCTCTCAATAGCTCTCTACAGTCCTTCCTGTCTGGCCAACATAAGATGTGCTTGAGGATTTGGAATCTTAAGGTAGGCCATGGCAACTCAATCTATAAATTCTTCATATTTTTTATTCTTTCCTCAACTTGTTTGGCCCTACATTTCAAAATTAGATTGTAGCAAAAACCATCAAACAATCCCTTTTATAGACTTATCTGACTCTACATATCTATAATGCACATGTGTTCATCATGCACAAATTAAATTTAGTAATAAATATTATATAAATATATAATTAATGTTATGATTTTAACATTTTGACACCTACATAAACTCATTGTGATTGATTGTTTACCACTTTTGATTTTCTCATCTTTGGTGAAAGCTCTCATTCAGCTTTAACGTGGTAGGTTCTTTTCTCAACATCTCTTTCTATAAATGTTATAAATCATTAATATGAAGAGTATATATATAATAGAATAAAAATATATATAAACTTCTATAAATAATTTTTCTTGTATACTTAGTATGTGGAATCAGGCTATTGGTATGAAGTCAAGGCCCCATGCCATCATAATATGAAGGTCGATCTTGGTTTATTTGCTCTATCATTTAAATGTAGTCAATGTTGTTCAAAGCTACATGTAAGTCCTCTCAAACTCTCTCTTTGATCCATAAATGTCTCTTTCCCAACTTATAAGTATTGATGAACTTATCTCTCATGCATGTTGAGCCTCTCTACTCAAAATTTTTCCTAGCCTTATTATTATTTTATGGTATCCTTCAAAAATATATCTAAAAAATAAAAAAATAAACTTACTATAATTAAGCAAAAATTAATAATTTTTATTTCAAAGCACAAAAAAATATATTACCTTAAATTTGTTAAATTTTATGTCAAGTATAGCTCAAAAAGCATGTCTTTTGAGTTTGCTTTCACGATGCATAAGGAGCTTTAAGTTTGCTTCGTATTTTATCTTTTACGGGCCACAAAATTCACGGAGGTAAGGTAATAATTTATCGTCTTAGTGTTGCAAGATAATCAAGCACACACATAAACAAAAAAGAAAAATAACACCAAGATTTTTTACCAAGAAAATTCCTAGAAAGAGAAAAAACCACGAAGTCTGGCCCAGTCAAAGTTATGTACTATGTGATTGTAAGTACATAGATTCGCTCCTCCTGAATTAGAAAAGATAGAATTACTTAGCTCATAATCATAAATGTTCTATATAGTAGTTCAACTATGATAACCATAGTTGGTTGGCCACAAAGGCTGTAGTTGTTTGCTATAATGGCAACAGTTGTCCATAAAGAATGTAGTTAGTGGATGCAAAATAACACCTGTTGGCTACATAGGAAGTTGTACCAGTTGAAGTTATTCACAAAAGTCATAGTTGGTTGCTATGAAGGCAATAATTGGTCATAAAGACTGTAGTTGGTAGTTGCAATAGTAGTAGTTAGCCACATAGGAAGTTGAACCAATAATACTTAGTCATAAGGGTTATAGTTGGTTGCTACAAAATCAGTAGTTCATTATAAAGGTTTTGGTTATTGGTTGAATCTCATTTCTCATAACAAGGTGAACGGAGTTACAGTCTCACACCATAAACAACACTTGTCTTTATAAGGCATAAAGAAAATACAAGTGTTAGAAACAACAGTTGTAGGGTGAGTACGCTGACTATGATAGTTGAAAGTAGTGCTCGCTAATAGCTGGTGGTTGTCGGTTGCAGGTATTGCTGACATGTGGTAGTTGATGGCTAGGGAGCCTGGTTACTCTTCGAGTCTTTTTCTGAACAGGCTTTGGAATTTTGGTGATAACTTTTTTAATCACCTGATTGGATGGTCCTTGTTGACCCCTTTGATCATAAATGAGTTTTTTAATGATTTAGGTCTTTAAAGTACTAAGAATTGAGAAATCTTAGGATCATTAGATTCATCTCATCCAGGCGCTCGGTTTTATTATAAATATGTCAAATTTAGAGTTCGTTTGATCATTCAATTGATGATATAAAGCTACCAATTATGCTTCTATGCTTTGATATGGGCTTGATTGGACTTGAATTGAACCAATTTTGACATCATGTGGTTCATCTTGTCGAGATTGTCAATTTGACTATAAACTCACTAAAATCAAGGCCTATATGTTTTTTATTTTGAATTTGAAAGATCTTCCATAAATAATGCATTGAGATTCATGCTTGATAAAAACTTGTTGATGATGCATCATCCTTTGATCTTCTATGCAACCTATTTAGAGGATTGAATGTGCATAGAAATATCTTAGTAGCAAAAAATCATATTAGCAAGCTCAATAGAGATAGATGAATCAACATAAATGACGTGGTGGTGGTGGCGGAGTTACGTTGTAGCCAAGCTATGTGACATTATAAGCCAAATGGTAATTATGTAGATGGACCAACATGAGATGGTAACAATGGTGGATAAGAAGAATATGGACATAAGAATGGGGTTATCTTCAAGGGATTAGAAAAGTGACATGTTGGATTAGGGGGCTAATGTTGTAGTTTAAATGTCCTTCTTGGAAGATTTAAAACGTTAGCATTCTTTTTTAATATGGAAAAAATCAATCCGAGTAGGCTCTTCACAACATAAATGAGGTTATCTTCGAGGGATTCGAGAAGTGACATGCTGGATTTGGGGCTAATGGTATAGTTTATATGTCCTTCTCGAAGGATTTAAAACAACCCTATACTTTTTTAATATGGAAAAAAACTAATCTCCGAGTAGACTCTTCTCAACAACAAATGTCATTTATAATAAAAATATAAGTAATATTAAATCATATAACAAAATTTAAATTGTCATAATAGTTACGCTCATTTTCTATACATATATTTCATTTAATGCATATATGGTTTGTATCTATACTTCAACCTTCACTCAATAAGTTAATGTATAAGCCAAAAACATTAATTAGAAATATTGGATGTGTAATCCGACGTGAACATGCCCACAAAAGGCTGTACTTCTTTATGATTTAAGGGACATAATATTATTGTAATCTTTTAATCATTCAAATGTTTCTATTTGTTAAAAAATAACTAATGAAGATTAAAGTGCATACCCTAATCATCTCTATCATCATTAAAAGCTCAAAGTAATATAAACAACTTTAATTAATTTATTTAGAAACTTAAGATAATGATAATAATTATTTTGTACTAATTAGTTTAGCTAATTTGTATTTTTTGGTTACCTCTCTAATGCATAACATCTAAGGAGTACTCGATAGACCATTCAATTGATGAATATTTTATCAAGCCAAAAGAAAAAACCAAGTGGAAATATATTTTTTAATTTGTATAAAATGATTAGAATGTTTGATTCTTTGAGCTCCAAAGAAGCTTTACTCAGAGTCATGGAACTTAGGTGCTTCAAATATTGGCTCAAGTAGATCAAAGGATTTCAAATTACTTCTAAAAAGGAGCTAAAACCAATTAGCAATGCACTAATTTTTTTAAGAAATTTACACAGTTCTATTTTTACATATCTATTAAAAAGCACCTTTCACTTTTAAAAACATAATGGGTGATAATTTTTATGTGATGTTAAAAATTTGAGCTTTATATGTTATCATTAGCTATGTAAATACATAAGAATTGTGGTATGTATACAAATAAGCCCTTGGGAAGGCTTTCTAAAAATCCTAACATTCATTTTCAATCAAAAACTTCGGTGCATCCTTCAAACTTCATCAAACAAAAAAAAAAAAAAAAAACAACTTGGACCAAATGCAATCATGACTAAGCAGAAGCAACATCTAAAATGCAAAAAATGTAGAAAATTTTTCATCAAAATCCAAACTTGATTATCATAACATAAAGCACAAAAAAGTTATTTTCTTGCAACAGTACCAGAATTCATAGCAAAGTAACTAATTTCTCCATTCTCATTCCAGCTACTCAGAGCTTGGCAAAGCCCTTCTCCTTCAAGCTCTCTATAGTTTCTTTGAGGCTCTCCTCAAATGGCCTGTAGCTGATACCCAACCCTTTCACCTTCTCCTTCGAAACATGATAAGTTGGGATAAAGGGCTCATCATCTGCAGCCCTGCCATTAGAAACGTTTTTATTTCAGATTTATATCATATAAAATAAATAAATAAATAAATTTTATTTTTTGGAACTTACTTCTCTGGAACTTGGATGGAAGGATATATTTCTTTGATGAGCTTCGCGAGCTGAGAGAAGTGGAGCACTCTTTCGACTAAACAATAACGTCCGCTTGCGGAAGGATTTTCGAATGCCAGAATATGCGCTTCAGCAACGTCTTTTACGTCAACCCATCCGAACGTTACATTGGGGAACGTACTACTTCCTATAATGGCACACATTTTATTATAATTGATATATTACAAATTTACACTCCAAGCCTCTTTTTTCTTTAATAAATTAGATAGGCAATTGTGTTAAAAAATATATACATAGGCGGAGAAGGAAATTATAAAGGAAATCACAAATGATAATGTTGATGGTGATGAAGACAACAATAGCAAATGGTCATATAAGAAAAATTATGAGTATTTCTCAATTCAATTTTTACGTACATGTCATGGAACCTATGCATGATAATGTGTATTTCACTTTTAAAAGCAAAAAAAAGGGTGGTATTTTTTATGTTGATGCGAAGGATTTAGGCGGTATAAATGTAAAAAATAAGTTTTAGTTGTTAGATATGTAAATACATAGGAACTGCATGATATGTATGTAAATGCCCCCAAAAATACATCTTCTTGCGATAGAAATCCACAGAATGTTAACAATGTATGATATGCAAACATACGAACAAGCAATAGATACTGATTAATCTTAAAAACCAAAAACTATATTTACGCACCATTAATTAATTTCAGTACTGCTTCGTTGCTTGTATTAAGTGTTGGCTGAAGAAGGGGGCCAATGACCATCGCAGGATTTATTGTAACCAAATCAATGTCATGATCCTTTGCAAACTTCCAAGCAGCCTCCTCTGCCAATGTCTTTGACAAAACATACCAAACCTGAGAGAAAAAAAATTAGACTGATATGACAGGGAAAAGCATAACGATGTAATTTGTGAAGAAAAGCTGGACTGTGCAGCAAGAAGCTTTGCCAAATGGTCATATATCCATTAGAACAAGAATTACACATTTACATATCTAAAACTTAAATTTTATTTTTTACATTTATACCACCCAAATATTTCATGTCACTTCAAAAATACCACATTTTAAATTTTAAAAAGTGAAATACACCTTTTTCATGCATACGTATGGTGGGATGTATGTAAAAATTTGAAGTTTATGAGTTAGATATGTAAATATATAGGAATTGAATGGTCTGTGTGTAAATCTTTCATAAAAATTTCATTTTTAAATTATTAACTTAGAATTGTGATGGCTGATGGATCTATAATAAAAGATCGTGCTTTCGCTAAATTCATGCAAATATAAAAGTTAATGGAAGGAGATTAGAGATTGATGTTTGTCTCATATATTTGACTTAATGGCCACTAATATTCATCCATAACTTATAGGTTGACTCAAAAACTCTAATTTAGGCCCAATTTCTCTCTGCTACAACTGTATAAATCCTAGAATTTATAAACATCTACAACTTCTAGAATGAACGAATCAACAAACAACACAAACACACAACATTATGGAGTTGCTTTTACCAACCTTTTTTTCCTTGCATAAATCTGGATTGGAGAACCATGTTTCATCCACTGTAACATCAGGATTACGAGGTCTTTCATTGTACGAAACAGCTGCCATCGATGATGTCACTACTACCCTTTTAACAGTAGAAGATGATTTAGAGCAGGAATTCAACACATTGAGGGTTCCCTTCACTGCAGGATCTATAAGCTCAGCCTGAAATGAAAAAAACAAACTTCAGTGAAATTACCAACTGCAACTAAAACTACAAGTTACGGTAGCAGACAACCTTGATAAAACTTTGAGAGAAAAACAATATCCAAGACACCGAAGTGGTTAAAATTATCAGATAAAACAAGCTTAAAGGCTGTCTGGTAATTGATTTAAGCAGAATTTAACTTAAATCCATCCTACAGAAAAAAGGAAAAATTTTAAATCCTGGATTTAGTACTAATTTCTTCTCAATTCTTCTCAGGTTCCATCTTAAATCCCGGATTTACTAAATTCTGGTGTTGGCAGGATTTAGCAAATCTGAATTTACAAAATTTATTAAATTTGTTAGAGCAGCCCTTAGTGTCCTAAGTTTAATTTAGAGTAGCAGCTAGGGTATAACTACCAATAAGATTTACAAGTCCTAAACTGCTTCGACTAGTATGGGTCAAGACTGTATGTCAGTCTTCTAAAAGGTTTTGCATGCATCGTATTATCTTAAGTAATTTATTCTTGATAAAATACAAATGAGTACTGAAATAATTTATTTAGAGATGATTTACTTGTATGTGCTCGTCATCTATTTGTTTACTTCTTGCTAACATTGACGAACACCCTTCTCCATCTATGCCTGCAATATATTTTTGATCATTTACTTAAAGAACATGGCGCTTTCTCAATCCAACTTTTCATAGTATCATACCTTCCTCCACATATAGTAAACTTACTTCTAATATTGGTGCAAGTATCTAGATCACTCATGGCCTTAGGCGTCTAAAAAAGTAAAACTATAAGTTCAATGATGATGGCTGATCCCTATTTTTCCCATGAACTGCAATACATTAGCTCATGAATTCCATGAAGTCTACGGCTTTTGTTTGAAGGAGCTTCGCTGTTTTTTTACTGTGAAGCTCCTTTATAAGCTATGTCCGCCAAACGGAGAAGGCCTGCTCCGATCTAAAACGAAGAAAAATTATCGTTCTTGCGAAACAACTTCGGGGGATGTTCAGGAGATGCTGCTTCACAAAATGAAAGCTTTTCCATGCGTCGGCGTTTACTACTGTAGATGTTGAGATTAGTGGAGATCTGGTCCACTGCAACAATTAGGAAGTGATTAATATTTGCTTAATTTGCTTCTCCAATATTCTTCCCGCCAAAGCTCTCTCCCTCTCTCTATCCTCAAGCGGTTTCTCACGCGGAAACGCGACATTGGGAATTACCTTTCTCAGCTATTTGCGCCTCTTATAAATAGCAAAGCAAAAGACCTGCTAAACACAAACCAACCTAATCCCAATCTTTTGGTTGTAGCTCGCAAGGGAAAACGAATAGTTGTAGCTTTTCCCCTTTTTTGGTTTGCTAACAGGGAAGAAATTTTCCCCTTTTTTGGTTTGCTAACAGGGAAGAAATTCTTTCTTGTTCTCTCTCTCACATGGCTTTAGAGAGAGAGAGAAAGAGAGAGAGAAAAAAAAGAGGAGAAAAAGACGAGAGAAGAAAAAAAGAGTTTTCTTGTAAACGTGGAGGCGCTCGACAGTGTAATTTTCTCAAATTAATAAAATCATTTGCAACTCTGTGAACGTAGACAATTTGCTGAACTACGTAAATCATGTGTCGTCTTTTTCTGGTATAATTTTTCTTGATCTGTTTTTCGTTTTATTGTTGTCACTTTTCACAACAATTATCAAAGCCCCGATTCGGGTCTGAGGAAAAATAATGGTCAGAGATGAAGTAAAGGTTTCAGGGATCGAGAAATTCGACGGCACAGATTTTGGCTACTGGAGTATACAGATAGATGACTACTTCTATGGAAAGAAACTTCATCTTCCACTACAGAGAAAGCGACCAGAGAAGATGAAAGAGACTGAATGGAATTTGTTGCATCGACGGGTTCTGGGGGTTATTCGACTAACCCTGTCGAGATTCGTTGCTCACAACATCATCAAGGAGAGGACGACTGCAGATCTCATGGTTGTTTTATCAGACATGTATGAAAAGCCATAGACAAATAACAAGATATGCTTGATAAAAAATTATTCAACCTGAAGATAGCGGAAGGTGTGTCCGTCGTTCAGCATCTGAATGATTTCAACACCATCAAAAATTAATTGTCGCTGTTGAAATTAATTTTGACGATGAAATACGAGTGTTGATATTGTTTGTTTCATTGTCAAATGGTTGAGAAGTCATGATGATGACCGTTAGCAACTCTGCATGTAAAATTAAGTTGAAATATGATAATATTCGTGACTTGATTTTCGTTGAAGATATACGCAGGAAGAATTCTGGCGATGTCTCGGGTTCGAGTTCAGCGCTGGATGTTGATTCCAGAGGAAGATCACATGACAGAACTCAAATAGAGGAATGTCAAAATCAAAACACAGAAGCAAGAGCAAGTCAAAGTCTGGTCAGTAAGCAATATGCTGGAATTGTGGCAAAACTGACCACATAAAAAAGAACTGTAAAAATCCTAAGAAGATGGAGAACGTCAGTGCTAACGATGTAACTAAAGAAGTGCAGGATGCACTATTGCTTGCAGTTCATAGCTCCGTCGACGACTGAATACTGAACTCAGGGGCTTCTTTTCACACATCTTCACACCGGGAGTTAATGCAAAACTATGTTGCAAGTGACTTTGGGAATGTGTACCTGGCTGATGGAGCAACTTTGAACGCAGTGAGGATGAGAGATATTGAAATTGCACTCTCTAACAAAAACAAATACGTCCTGCAAAACGTTAGACACATTCCTGAACTGAATAAGAACCTCATATCTATTGAGCAACTCGATGAGGGAGGTCGTTCAATAGTGTTCTCTGATAACACCTGGAAGGTTACCAAAGGAACACTAGTACTGGCGCGGGGTAAAAATTAGTACGCTATATATGACTACTGGTTTAATTAACAGTGTTGATACTATAGTTGCAGAGAGTACAACAAACATGTGGCATTGCAGACTTGGACACATGAGTAAGAGAGATATGAAAGAGCTTCTGTCAAGAGACAAGCTACCAGAACTGAAGTAAGTTGATCTCGGCATGTGTGAAAGTTGCATCATGAGGAAGCAGAAGAGGGTCAATTTCCTGAAAGGTAACAGGGTGCCAAAGGCAGGAAAACTAGAACTTCTACACACCGATGTGTGAGGGTCTTCCCCAGTGGTATCTCTTGGAGGATCTCGCTATTACATCACATTCATAGATGATCACAACAGAAAGGTATATTTTTACTTTCTGAAGCATAAATTTGATGTATTTACTATGTTCAAAACTTGAAATGTCATGGTTGAAACGGAGACATATGTAAAACTTAAATGTTTGAGGTCTAACAATGTTGGTGAGTACATCGATGGTGGGTTCAAGTAGTATTGTGCAACTCAGGTATCAAAATGGAGAATATCATTCAAAGGCCACCACAACAAAATGGAGTTGCAGAACGCATGAGCATGACTATCAATGAGCGTGTCAGGAGCATAAGATTGCACGTCAAACTACCACCAACCTTCTAGACAGACGCGGTCAGCACTGCAGTTTATTTGATCAACAGAGTGTCATCCGTCTCATTAAACTGTAAATTACCTGAGAATGTTTGGAGCGATAAAGAGGTAAATTTTCTCATCTTAAGACTTTTGGTTGTCTTTCTTATGTTTTAATCAATTTTGATGCACGTAGCAAGCTTGAGGCTAAGTCAAATAAATTTTATTTTATTGTCAATAAAGACGAAGCTTTTAGCTATCATTTCTGAGATAATTAGGATCAGAAGATTATCAAAAATAGAAATGTAATCTTTAATGAGAAGAGGATGTACAAGGACAATGTTAGTACAAATTCTGAAGCAACTCTTCAGGAATCGGAGTTCGTGAAATTTGACGATCAACCAGAGGTCGCAGTACAGGGCAGAGATGTGAATGACGAGGAGGATGTGTTTGGGGTACCAATTCCTATTATTCCACATGCAGATTCAGAATCATTCACTACTCCAGCCGTCGTTCACAGGTCAGTTAGGAGCAGGCGTTCATCACAGCATTACTCACCAACTTTGAACTACATCCTATTAATGGATAATTGAAAACCACAGAGCTATGAAAAAACCTTAGTATATAAAAATTCTAGCAAGTGGGAGTTGGTCATGAACGAGTAGATGGATTCTCTGTTGGGAAATCAGACATGAGAGCTAACAGAACTTCCACCAAAGAAGAAGGCATTGCACAACAAGTAGGTGTATCTGGTGAGATTGAGCTTGATGACAGTAAAGGTACAAGACCAGACTTGATGTAAAATGCTTTCAACAGAAGCAGAACATTGACTATTCTGAGATCTTTTCTCCTGTGGTGAAGCTCACAACCATAGGATAGTATTGGTTATGGTTGTTACCGAAAATCTATTTCTGGAGCAATTAGATGTGAAGACAGTCTTTCTTCATGGAGACCTTGAAGAAGACATTTATATACACCAGCCTGAAAAGTTTGTGATACATCAGTTTGCAAACTGAAGAAGAGTTTGTATGGTTTGAAACAAGCTCCCAGATAGTGGTACAAGAAGTTTGATAATTTCATGTAAAATGTTGGGTACAGCATATGTCACAGATCACTGTTGTTATGTCAGATACTTTGAAGATTCTTATACCATCCTATTGTTGTATGTGGATGATATGCTTATTGTAAGGGTCAGCATTGATGAGATAAATAATCTCAAGAAGCACATATCATAACACTTTAAAATGAAGGATTTGAGAGCGCCCAAACAAATTTTTTGCATAATGATTGTCAGAAATCGAGTCAATGACACGTTGAGGCTTTCACAAGCTGAATATGTGAAAAAGGTGTTTAACAGGTTTAATATGAATCAGACCAAATTAGTTAACACACCTTTGGGCAGTCACTTAAGACTCAGCAAAAATCAGTCACCTGAGTCAGAGGAGGAACAAAACTACATGAGTAAGGTTTCCTACGTTTCAGCTATTGGTTCACTCATGTATGTTATGGTCTACACCAGACCGAATATTTTATCCATGCAGTGAGAGTTGTGAGCAGATACATGAGTATTCCAAGGAATGAACATTGGGAAGCTGTGAAGTGAATCTTGAGATACCTAAGAGGCGCTTCAGAAACCTGTTTATGTTTTTCATGAAAGAGTTTGGAGATACAAGACTATGTTGATACAAATTTAGCTAGAGACATTGACAGTATGCAAAGTACTATAGTTTATATTTATACTCTTGGTGGTACTGCAGTGTCATGGCGCTCAAATCTACAGAAGACAGTTTCTTTGTCAACTACAGAAGCTGAGTATATTGCAGTGGCAGAGGCCGCTAAGGAAATTATATGGCTGCAGAATTTATTGGTGGAATTGTGAAAAAAGTTCAGAAGGGCACTATCTACAATGATAGCCAGAGCGTCATATTCTTCGCCAGAATTCAGCATTTTAATTCAGGACAAAGCACATTCAAATCAGGTATCACTTTATTCGATCATTGTTAGATGACATACAATTGCTACTTTAGAAAATTTGTGGAAGCAAGAATTCTGTTGATATGTTGACTAAGGGTGTTACACTTGATAAACTGGAGTTGTGCTCGACTTCTAGCTTGAAGACGGGGACTTGAGTT
>NEWO01000009.1:2444781-2455176 GCA_003013225.1 Phalaenopsis aphrodite
TACACTTTCATCAATTGCAATTTAAAATCATGGTCACAATTACGCTTATGCACCACAGCAAAATCAATCCCACATTGAGACACTTTGCCCACGGGATGCCCTTTTGGCAAGACAAAATATCCCTTCTCGTACATAGACTAATTAGCAAAGTTTTTTTGTGAATGAAATTGTTTCAAGTTTGTCCCATATCTTAAATATGAAGTTTTTACAAGATTGATGAGAAAAAAGAGAATAAAGATTAATTAGTACAGAGGTCTAAAATCTTATTATAATGATTTTTTCGATGGGAACATACATATGAGATTATATTACGTGTTTTGTTCTAATTTATCTGAACTTCATGTACAAGAAAATTGTAAATGTCATACAATAATCTATACGACATGTACAGCCTCATTGTACATGAATTTCAGATGCATTAGAACAAAACAAATAACAATCTTTTCATGAGTAGTACCATTTGTCTGCTCCCAACACTCGCTAATGAGCTGATAATGGTGGCTTTGAGGGGCAAACCAACATTGTTTTTTAGAGCAGGTATTACCCCCCTGGAAATAACATGATTTTGCCTCTGGGACGAGCTATATGTGAAGGAGAGATGTGTCCCAATGGGGGAGCCTTTCAAGTATTTTTATTTAAGTCATATTTCGAATATCTTATGTATATATTCATATTTCCATATATAGTACTCAAATTATAAACATCACATACAAAAATATTTCTACTACTAACTTTTTAAGAATGGAAACTACCTTCTCATGCATCAATATATCACACATAAGTATTATAAATGTAAATATCAAACTTACGCCTCGTATATGCAAATATATGAGAACTGTGTGGTGTGCATGTAAATTTCCCTTTTTCTCATGTAATTTGAGTTCTCATTTAGATAATTTTATTTATTTTATATTCAAAATATAAATTTTGAAAATTGAATAATTAAAAATAGTCAAAATCAAAATTTAAAATAAATCATGAAAGCAATGAATTTATCAAAACGGATATTAAAATATACAAATTATAAAGCCATCGAAAATGAAAGACGAACCAATCTTGAAATTTTGTAGAGAATAACATCAAAGGAAACAACGAATGTCACTTTAACAATTATATCAAATTAGTGTCAAATAAATAAACCATCATCCTATTTTTGAAAGTTTTGTCTTTTATATGAGAAATATTTGCGTACGTAAGACTTACACAAAGTTGCGTACATATTAAGTTATTTGAATGGTACATATAAGTGTAACCTACATGTACCATTCGAATAACCTAATATGTATGCAACTCTGCGTACGTCTTACGTACGCAAATATTTCTTATTTTATATTGTCCCGAACTCTTGGAATAGTATTCAAATTTTTTTTAAAAAAAAGATGTATTTTTGTTGTTTATGAATTGTCTAATTTTGCTAAGAATTGACGAATTTCATACTTAATTAAATCTATTTTTTAAAAAAAATGCCGAGTCACTAGATTTTGACACTATTTAATTTATATTATAAGCGAAGGGTAATTCAGCTATGGGGCATTTACATACATAGCACCCAATTCACATATATTTACATATCTAACATCTAAATTTTATATCACCATCCAAATGTTTCATATCACATTTAATATATCGCTATTTTTGGATACACGAATATATATATATATATATATATATATATATATATATATATATATATATATATATCTGAAAATTTTAACTGCATTTTATCTAGTAAAATGGAGTCCACATGTCAAAGTGGTTGAATTTAGCTCACATGTCAAAGTGGTTGAATTGAGCTCACATGTCAAAGTGGTTGAATCGAGCCCTCATGCCGACGTGGTTGAATCAAGATCGTCTGGCGAAGTAGTTGAATCAAGCCCACCAGCCGAAGAAATTTGTCCAGCTTATCGTCATCTTTCTCAAAAAGGTGTCTGAGACATTCCATGTGAAGATAGCCATTCAAGAAAGCCATCATAACCAACCAGAATATCAGTCAATTTTTTTATTTAAAGGCATCGCTAGACACTGAGATTCAATCATATCGCCCAGACATAGAGAATGACAGTCGTACCGGCAATATTTTACATTAGCCGGCAGAGAGAAGTCAACAATATAGTCATTGATATCCTACATTCACAATTTTAGATTATTTTATATCCCGTGTATAAAAAAACTAAAAAGAAGAACAAGAAGAGATCCCTATCTCATTTCTCCCTCTTCAGCTCTGAAGAAATATTCGAAGCGTCACATTTCTCTTATATGTCATAAATTAATATTATCGACAAAGTTCCCTACAAGAATCTCTTTTGTCTTTATTCTCTCCTAATAAAATTCCTCCCACAAAGTTGTATGTTTTCACGAACAATATGAGACCCTATGTCTTAAAGGAATACAAAAATTTCAATTTTTAAAAAGTGAAATACTTATTTTTACTTCATAACGTGACAAATATATAAAAAATAAAATTTAGGCATTATATATGTAAATGGATAAGAATGAGTTTAAATTTATATTATAAATATCTGTCTACAAGCAATTTATTATTTTGGGCATCCTAATGTCGGCAACAATAATTAGTGAAACTCATCAAAATATAGACAATTGTGACCAGACAACATTATAAGTCAGCACAGGCATGGGCGAATCAACATGTATGAGTGTGTCCTCAAATAAATTGGATTGAATATGTGGTTCATGGATTTGGCCGTCGGTCCATTGGATTGTTTGGATATAATAAAATAATATTATTATTTTTTAACCAAAGAATTTGATAAAAGTATTTGTTTACAATGAGACTTTGTGGTCCATTAGATTGTTTTGGGTAATATTTGGAATAGGGCTCCGATGGCCGACTTTTTAGCAAATAAAAAATATCATAGACTAGGATGTCGTGTACTGCCCTCTTAAAGCAAGGGAAATATTGTAATTTATTTTTTGATCTTCTTATCATCTTTACATAGGATGGTCTTTTTTTATGTAAATAGACCCTCTTTTGACTCCCCTCACTTGTAATGAACGGTGTGATGGAATAAAATGGGTCAACGAGTACCCTGATTCGTCCCCAAGGGGAGCACATGTTCTTTTTCCCCCCAGTCTCACACTCTATTTCTTAGGCACAGTCCACCCGACGGATTTGGATTCAACAATATTATTATTTTTTAACCAAAAACTTTGATAAAAATATTTTCATATAATTAGACTTACTAAGGGTGATAAGCTGTATGAAAATTATGTATATTTGTTTAATCACATGAATGATTGTCGTGGGTCAATGAGATATTAGCAAGTCCTATGGAACTAGACAGCTGATTTTTCCAAAGCACAATTGTCGTGTACTAGTTGTCGGGTTGACTTGCCAGATTGATTTGTCGAACTTACCTAACAAGTGGCAGTTGCCACGTACTGTCGATTTGACCTATTGAATTGACCATATGAGTATTTGCTTACTACATACCACTGCCGAGTCGACCTACTAGGTCGACCTTGGGGTGTGAATGAATCAAGTCGAGCTCAAGTCATGACAAGCTCAAACTCTGCTCGTCTCATTTGTCATATTGTGAGCTTGAGCTCCACTCGTTGTGGTATCAACCGACTCATGAGCTCAAACTAAAAATTTTAACTTTATGGAAGCTCACCAAAGAAGATTTTGGCGGCCAGAGGAGGAGGAAGATTCGACAGTAGCTCAATGAAAAATGTATTGAAATGACTAATGGTTGACTAAACTAGCAAGCTAGTGAGACACCTCGCCGAGCCCAAACAAGCTCTAGTTCGTATAATATACAAGCTCAAGTTTGAGCTCGAGCTAATGGCTCTATAAACTTGGCTCATGAGCTCGTTAATGAGCCGAGCTTGAGCGGACTCGACTCATTTACACCTCTAGGTTGACATGTCAAACTTACATCCTGAGAACCCTTTGTTGAGTACCCACTGCTCAATATCAGCTACTAACAAGGAGAGGACATATGTCTATGTCTAATTATGGTCATATTACATATAAATCATCACAATATGACATCCATATACAATGTGGACATATATCAAGTCGTACTAAATTCATTTAAGTCATTTTCTTTGTAACATAAGGAGAAAGAAAAGCATCATTTTGAGCATTATAAATAGAAATAATATCTCACATTTCAAGGAGGCTCCTTAATTTTTAAATTATGGTTATCCCTTGGCTAAAATGCCTGATTCAAGCTCTTTGCGAAGTCATTTTTCATTACACTATTTCTACTTTCTTCATGTGTCAAACGTAGATTTTGTGAACCAATGAACAGTTCTTATTCCAATGATAAAAAAGGATGTAAGAGTTTGCTTAAATAAATATTTTATATTTAAACATTGTTTTGGCACTTTGGCGAGTACAATTCTCTTCATGTAATTCCAAGAGAGCTCTGACTAACCATAGCTTAACTCACATAGTTGGAAGTCCAGTGGTAAGTTCACCTTGGAATCTGGGGAACCCAATTTTAATATCGGCTAGGGCTTCGCTCAATTCTTGGGTGTATTGTGGGGCTCACTTGGGAAACCTAAGCTAAAACCAAACCAAATTTAAAATTGCAAATAAAACTACACTTAAAAAGTTTAAAGTTAAGCCCAACCTCATTTAAACTATAACTAATTCAAATATAAACCAAAACCTAAAATTGAAACATTAGTCTAAATTATCTCCAAATGAAATTTAATCTAAAATAAATCATGTTCATTACAAGATTGAAGTTAAAAATAAGTCAACCTAAACTGAACTCAAGTTAAAGCTAGATCCAGCTTGAGTTAACCAAAATTTGACTTACATTAAACTTAAAATAAATTTGGATTGAACTTCAGACTAACTCAAGTTCACCTAGCTTGAAACAAATTAACTTGAGTTATCTTAAGCTAAAACAAAAGCCAAAATTTTTTTTTTATTTTTTTCAGGAATGGCCGAAGGCTATTATACGAGTTTCCACCATCTCTCATACGCCTAAGAATTCGAGTACCACACCCTAAACTCGAGGGGAATTGAACCCCAAATCAGAGGAGACTTACAACTGACAAGCAGATGCCCGACCAACCGATCTGAGTAAGCGACGCATCAAAAGCCAAACTTAAAACTAAACTTAAACACCAATTTCACTTGGTCTGAACCTTAATTAAAATTAAAACAATTTAGAATAATTTGAACTACAAAATTGAAGTTAAAAATAACTTAATTGGAACTAACATTTGATTAAACCTAATCACAAACTAAATTTAATCTAAACCTAAGTTTAGATCCAAGAGTAGAACCTAACACACCTTAATTTAAACTTGAAATTAAATTAAAATCACATAAATCTAAGCATAAAATATAAACAAAATCCCAACTCTAGATAATCTAAATTAAAAGCTAAACTAAACCTAAATTAAGTTTAAACACAATCTAATTTGAACTAAAACTAATCCAAAATTCAATTTTAAAAAAAAGTTACGCTAAAAATTAATTAAATATATAAACTAAATCAACGTCGAAATAAAATCTTTCATAAGCACTCATTGTTTCTATTTTAAATTTTCATTTTCTAACTTTCGTCGTAAATCTCATCTTTTTGATTCCTCTCATTTTCAGATCATTTCTATGATCCGAAGTGAAGATTTATTTGAAAAAGTGAATTATACGACAATAAGACAAACTGACGACTCTAACACTTTTAAAAAAAGTCCTAAAACAACATATTTATGGTTCAATTATAGCACAAACAGAGTCCAAGCATAGATAAGATTAAAAAATATTCAATTATAATTCAAATAAACTTTCAATATAATATAAACATGTATAATATGTTCAATGAAGAAAACTAAAGTATATGAATGACATTGCATTATTTTACCTATAAAAAATGTATGAAATATATAATCAAATGATAAAAAAAAAAATAATTGCATATATAGCACTTGACACATTGCAATTTATAAAACTAACACATTCTTCGATCAATTTTTCAAATTCTCACTCAAATATCAATTCACAATAAAAAAAACCCAACCTATAATTTTCATTTAAATGAAATTCCGTAAGGCTTGGTTGTGACACACATAAATGCATTATTTCTGTAGTTAAAACAATAGTCTTTGTGCTAATTTTTTAAATAACAATATTGCAAGTTCGATGTAAGTACTTATACCTAAAAAAAAAACATTATACCTTCAATTTGACATATATATTACTTTATCTATACATGAAAAAATGTGAATTTCATTTTTTTAAAATTAAAATGGTGATATTGTACTGAACTATTGGGTCAGTTTATAAAGGGGCGTCCTTTCATCTGGTCGACCCATTGTTGAGCTCAGCAAACTTCTAACATAGCAGCATTAGGGCGCAACATCTTTTCGATATTTTTGATGTGATATAAAAATATATAATTTAGTTTAGACATAAATATATAATATAAAATTTAGAGCTTAGATATGTAAATAATTGGAATTGGGTGGCATGTATATAAATGACATTAAGTAAACAACGAAATTTATAAACTGACCACACAAATCTTTTCTATATAATATCTAACCCTTAAACTTTAATATTTGCGTTCATAACATTCAAATCTCTAACACAACATAAAAATATCACTTTAATAAATTTTTCAAAATTCAAATGCACCTTTGTTTGGAAAAAATATTACATCAGTATTACACACGTAGAGTAATGTGCGTAGTCAATGAAATCACGCCACGACACCCCGCGATAGAGAAAAAACGGCGCAGTAACACGAGGAATATTCCTCCCCTCCCCCTCCGTATTATTCATGTGTTATTGTGTCCTGGAAATATTCCTGGTGTTATAATAATACAATAACACATCAATAACACATGAATAAAGCACAATAACACATGAATAACACGGGGGAGAATATTCCCTCGTGTTACTGCGTAGCTTTTTTCTTTATCGAGAATATTTCCCGTGTTATTCATGTGTTATTGTGTCTTGAGAATATTCTTGGTGTTATAATAACATAATAACACATGAATAACGCTCAATAATACAAGAATTACACAGGGGGAAATATTCTCAGTGTTACTGCGCCGTTTTTTTTCCCTGTCGCACGGTGTGATACTGAATGTAATGACGTGATTTCATTGGCTACGCACGTTATTTCTACATGAATAATACTGATATAATATTTTTTCAATTTTTTGTCCATTTGTTTATAATACCCAGGTGATATAAATGTAAATATTAACTTCTAGGAAATGTAGATGATATGACCCTAAATTGACACATGGTCTTTCGGATACTTGGATCTTGTTAACCTAGAAAGTTTCTCGAGGCCATAGTTCCCCGGCGGCGGAAAACGAAGAACGCTCGCTCCGATTGACAGGCGGCGACAAGGATGAATCCCTTCGATTCCAGATACGCCGATCCATATTCTTACAGAGACAGAAGAAGGTCTAATCTGCCTCGCTCTCCTTCCACCTTGTTTTCCATAGAACTGATATGATTTTCTCTTCTAATTGTTTGTAAATATCCTCTTAACCTAGATTCTGTGTTGCAGCGACTTGCTCCAAGCACCTCCACTCACTGCTACTCCAGTGAACCCTGCTGGTTTTCATTCTGCGTTCTATCCTCCTCCCAGTCAACCTTTCCCAGGCGGCGGTTCTTATCCACCTTTTCAACCTCCCCATAGTGGCGTCCTTGGAGGAGGACGGGGGAGAGAAGTTGATTCTGGGAGGGGAGGTGGCAGAGGGCATGAGTTTGGGGGCCGTGGCAGGGGGCGTGAATTTGGGGGACGGGGCAGAGGGTCTGAGTTTGGGGGACGGGGCAGAGGGTCTGAGTTTGGGGGCCGGGGCAGAGGTGGTGGCGGAGGCAGGGGTGTTGAAGTTTATCGGGGAGCTAGATCTGGAGGAAGAGGAGGAACTGGGGGAAGAGGAGGAGGTAGGGACTTTAGTACTAAGTGGCGTGGTGAGCGTGTTGGTCGTGATTTTAGTAGCGATAAGAGGGATTTTAACAAGCCTAGTGATGATCTGGACAACATTGTGCTACCAAAGCAGGACTTTCATGGGCTCATTCCGTTTGAGAAGAACTTCTATGTGGAGAGCCCTTCTGTTCAGGCCATGTCGGAGCAGGACGTGATGCTCTACCGCAAGAGGCGGGATATAACGGTTGAAGGGTATGATATCCCTAAACCTGTCAGGTTCTTCGAGGAAGCTAACTTTCCAGGTATGATGCTCTCTCTTTTTAATCTCTTTCTATGATTCTTGGACCCGATATTCCTCTGGCAATTCTTATTACATTTTCTTTAGTAATGTTCAGCTCATGAAACATTGGGTTGCAGCAAGCATCATTTTGTAAAATATTTTAAAGACTATTGCGTAAGTGGGGTGTTTTATCTATCACAGGGTGGGGATTATGTTTATAATCTTTTATATTTGATATTTCTTGGATAAAGGCGCGGATTAAAAACTCAAACATATGTAGAAGAGTTGAAATGAATTCCAAAATTCAAAGTTTGTAGTCATTTCGTTTATGTTTTAATTCCAAAATTCAATAGATTATTTTACATACATATCCCACAGTTATTATTTATTTAAATATCTAACACCTAAGATTTTATATTACATTTATAAGACTTTGGTGTGATAAACCTATGCATGAAGAGGTTGCATTTAGCTTTATAAAAGTAGGTGATAGAGGTTATTATGGGATATTAAAAATTTAATTTTTATGCATTTAAATATTAAAGTTTGGATCCTAGATATGTAAAAACATATTTGTGTGGTTTGTATGTAAGCTCCCCATTTTAAAAACACCATAAATCTTGGTCGAGAATTTGATAAGAGTGTTTGTTTAACAAGGCGAAGCAAACTTACATTATATAGAAATCCAATTAAAATAACAAACATCCAAATTCTATAGATCTCAAGATTTCAAATATTTATATTGTCTGAATTATAGATGCGGTGTAAGCTAGGAGTAGAGATGCTCAACTTCATCAATGAAAGGTAAATGTAGAGGCATTGGTGAGTGTGCTTGAAGTTAAGGTGAATGGCACAAGCAGGTAAGTTAAAGGAGAATAAATGATCCCCATGAGTTAGCTAAGGAGCTTGTTGATCAGGGATATTTATCCTTGATCCGACAGAGAAGCATCAATGGGCAATTCTGTTACGTGCTCTGAGTGAGTTTGAGTTGGTGTGGGAGAAGCAAATTTGAAGTGGGTTATTGAGGAAGCATTGATCATGTAGTGCAGTGTAAGTTTGCTTGAAGTTTTTATTTGCTTGCTTTAAAAATAATTCAGGCATTTTTTTATTAGATTAAGAGAATGCAAGTTTTGATTAAAGTGGGTATATGTTTAGAGTTTCTAATCATTTAATTTATGTTCATCTAAATTACAAACATGGGATGATTACCACATTTATGGGATTTAGTGCATGTCCGACTTCTGGTGAAATGCATTAGCTTGTGGAGCATATGAACCCACAAGAAAATGCCTCCCCAATTTTCCGCGGGGCAATTTGGGCTGTCTGCCCAACGACAAGCCTCAAGATCGTTGTTTAAAATAGCGTAATTGGGTATTGAGGTGTTTTCTGTTCTTTAGGTGTGATGTAAAACTCAAGTTGTTCTAAAACTTAAGTTTTATAGTTTGAAAATTACATAGTCAAAATAAAAGTAAAAATTAATATTTGTCATCATAACTTATAAATATACTAAAGAAATACATATTAAAAATTTTAACATAATAAGAAGTGATAAATTATGCCCATACCAAATAGCAAATTGCGTTAGTCTCAAAATTTTATATAACGACTTGCATAAAGTAAAATTATAATATAAACATTATCTAATCAAATTAATATATAATATAAAATGAAAGCAAGATAAAATACCAAGTAAGACATGAAATGATTTTAACATAATAGATTTCTCTTACTGTGATTATTCACAATAAAATATATAGATTTAAATAGAAAAATAATTAATAATGAAAGCCTTCACCAATCACCAGTCTCACCACCTAGAAAGTCTTCATTAGGGGAAATATTTGCATATGGAATGCGCACGCAACTCTGTGTGCGTACTCCATTAACCCCGCAATACCTCGTAATAATCTATGAATAACATCGAAATAGAACCCACGAAGGTTATTAGAAGAAGGGTGTAAACGAACCGAACACGAGCGAGCCCAGGCTCAGCTCGTGTTCGACCTCCCTCGTGTTCGGCTCGTTTATATTTCGAGCTAAAAAAATGTGTTCGTGTTCGACTCGTTTGCTTAACGAGCCGAACACGGGCCGTTCACGAACAAAGAGTCGTTTTGACAACCCTAATCACGTAGCCAGAAGATGTTAAAGATTGAGGCAAGATTTAAAAATTATTGTTTATATTAAAACATCATTTGAATCTAATTTAATAAGTTTTATTCTATTTTTTTAATTAATAATTTT
>NEWO01000009.1:2459961-2485992 GCA_003013225.1 Phalaenopsis aphrodite
AAACGTCGACCATTAGATGATCCGATTAGGAGAGTAGATGTTTTAGATTCGACTTGTGTTAAGAAAGGCAAAGGTAGACCTAGGAAGACTTGGGCTTATTGTATTAAAGATGATCTTAATTTATTAGAACTAAATGAAAATATGACACTAAATAGGACGCAATGGAGAAAAAGGATTCATGTGGCCGACCCCACGTAGTGGGATTAAGGCTTTGTTGTTGTTGTTTCTTTGGCTATGTGCAATTAAGTTATAGAATATAAGTGAATATTACTTTCAATGATTGCCTAGCTTCAACATGTTTTATTTAGTCAAAAAAGTTGTAGTAGGACATAATACCCATGAATTGTAATTTTTATTGCATATGTGACACAAGACCAAAACCTTTTATTCAAAATAATTCTTTTAACTTGTTCCCCCTCAGTTTTATTTGGCTATGTGTAGTTAAGTTATTGGGTATGAGTGAATATTGCTTTCAATGTTTTATATAGTTAAAAAAGCTGTAGCAAATTTTGTTGTAGTAGGATAGTTCTTTTTTAGAAAAGTTTCTCAACAAACATAATACCCATGAATTGTTATGAATGAATTTACTAATCGTTTTTGCTTTGATCATGACATTTTATGCTGTAGCAATTCACTAATTTTCTTTAAAATTAAGTTTGTTCCTTGTGTAGCATATGGTGTTTGTTATATATATTTTCTCCTTTTAATCATTTTTTTTTGTTGTCTGGATCATTAAATGTTTCTAATCTCTTCCATTACTCCATAAAAAATTCCTAAAATATACACTGCATCTTTCACCCGATCAAATTCTTCTATAGATTTTAAAAATATAGTGCCATGAATTATTCTTTATAACTTTTATCAACCTTCTCTCTTTTATTTTAGACCACCTATCAAATATAATTGATATTCCAATTTGGCTTTTATGTCATTTTGACATCTTTTATGTTTTTCTCTGTATTACTTAGCTACATCTTTAACACCCTAGTCAAATCATGCATAGATGAAGATTTCAAACATCTATCTTAAACACCCTTGAAACGAATCATATTAAAATAAGAATGGAATTTGTCACATTGAATGGAATGAAATTCTCATAAAAAATTTTCAATCTTTATGTAGACATGTTTGTGTGCCTCTCTAATATGTTTTGGATATATCTTCTAAGTTGTAGCTATAGCTGTCCCCTCTCCACTACCTCTCTCATTCCCCACATTTATCATATAATGATCTTGGAGATCTTTTGTATCTCTATTAGACTTTGGTTGTAAAGATGACGAGTTTTTGGCACTGCACTCACTCCCATAGTAAGAACTAACATCAATTTTGTCATTAAATTTTCGTTGTACCAGATGCTTTGATATCGTTGACTTTTGATTACTTTTGGCTCTTTAGTACATAACACAACTTTTTTATATGATCCGGAGAGGTGTTCCTTCATACTTGTAACATCTCATTGAACTATGTTCTCACAATAATTGCATTTCAAATAAACATGATTATTTTTGCCTCAATATTGACCTGCACTTGCCCCAATATCGACTTGCACACTATACAGTCGACTTAAACGTTATGTGAATTTCTCATTATCTTTAACTATTTCTTTCAAAACCTTAAAATAAAAGTTTGTTTCAAAATTTAAATAAATTTGAATTCATAAAAATATTCAAAGTAAATTAAAAAAATAGTTTAAAGTGTTAGAAACGTTAAAATTTTATGAAACATGAAAGAACCCTATTTGTGAGGAGAAAGGGGTGGAAATGATGACAACAACAATGTTTGCGGCAAAAACAGGCAGCGATGATAGTGATAATAGGCTGTGGCGGCAATAGGAGCAGCCGGTGGCGATGGTTATGGCCGAAGCAGCGAACAGCGGTGTTGGGAAGGTCAACTGGTATGTTATCGTGAGAGGGAGAGGGGAGATCTTGCATGAGGTGTGGGCCGAATGTTTGTTGTGAATTCATTTTGAAGTCGAATCATCTAGTATAGGGAAATAAAATTCTAAACAAATGAGGTGCACACCTCACCAAATATGAGGCATCCCATCACCCAAGCTGTTGGAGGCTTGCGCCTCAATGTATTTTTCTTCTTAATTGCCCTAATGCTTGCCTGATATTGTACAATTTTAAATATTGCTCAAAGTCATCTCTTAAGAAAATTTTCAGATAAAGTGATATTGCTCTTTGAAAGACCTTTGTGAATACCTTGCTTTAGAGGATACTTTTGCAAGCGTTGCCACAATCTTCAATTGAAGAGTTTTCCTCGTGAACCCAAATGGCAGTGACTATTCAGGATTGTTGGCTATTCAATCACCATAGGATATTCATAATGATACTCTGAAAAACTAACTAGTTGGAAGGATATGTCTATAACTGAAGAGACATAACTTAGTAATTTTTCTTTTAAATTTACAGCACTAGTTTAACTAATCTTAGTTCTTAACATATTTGTTCCCGCGTAAGGATGGTAAACACACTTGAACCATTCATCTGTTTCATCCTGTTGGGGTGGAAACTTTTCATTTAATACCTCTTGTGAGCCTATCTTTATCGGACAAGTTGAACAAAACACTATGTTTTCATGGTTGACCAAGCAATTCCTGCTTTTTATGGTATTAATGAGCATGTCTGCGAGGAATAATTTTTGGAACCTTTTAGTTCTTTGCGGACCCCAATCATGGCTATGTTTTTGTAATAACTTGTTAACTGAATTGTAAGTACCCTCTTGATTAAATTACTTGTTAATCTATTTTTCCTAATATAAGAAGTTGCAATATGACATGCATAAAAAGACTCAAACAAATTGCAAATCTCTTGACATTTGTTATCATGTATGATACAATTATAATGTTGATGTGATTTTTTACCAAGTGTATGTGCATGATGTACTTTGTTTTGCTGTTTTGGTAAATTCAACAGTGCTTATGATTACCCATTCCTAAGACTAAGAACATCAAAAAGAAGTATTATTTAAGAACAAGTATTCTATTTTCAAAACTCAATGCTTAACCTGTGCAAATTTTTGTGTTAGAAAACTTGATGGTTGTATCAACATTTGGCCCACTATTTCATTTTATGATGCCTGTCATTCGAGGTTTTTCTATTAGATACTTTAACGCTTCTATTTATGAAAGCATTTTTTATTATAAATATGGGGGCATTTACATACAAATCACCCAATTCTTATGTATTTACGTATCTAACATTTAAACATTAATTATTATATTTATACTGTCCAAATCTTTCATATCACATAAAAAATACCACTATTTTAACTTAAAAAAAGGTGAAATTTACCTTTTCATGCATAGGGAAGTGGCATGTATATAAAAATTGAATTTTAGGTGTTGGGCATGTAAATACAAAAGAATTGAGTGGTATGTATGTAAATCTTCCTATAAATATTTAGAAACATTTCACATTTGGGATTGATTGGAAAGATTGATCAGGCGACCTTGATATATTTACTTCCATTGGTTACTGAGAAGTGTTCATTTCTCATTTGTCTGATCAATTTCTTATGACGTAGCAGATTATTGCCTCCAAGTGATGACAAAATGTGGTTTTGTTGAGCCTACACCTATTCAATCTCAAGGTTGGCCCATGGCATTGAAGGGGAGAGACTTAATTGGTATTGCAGAGACTGGTTCAGGGAAAACACTGGCTTATCTTCTACCAGCATTGGTTCATGTTAAAGCTCAACCTCGATTGGGTTAGTTTACCATGCTTAAATTACACATTTTGTTCTCTTATTTAAGGTGAATAAGCTGAGGCGTGTGAAATCCAATTTCTTACATTCACAGCTAACGGTGAAGGTCCTATTGTTTTGGTTCTTGCTCCGACAAGAGAACTAGCTGTTCAAATACAAGAAGAAGCGGCAAAGTTTGGTTCAAATTCAAATGTTAGAAGCACGTGTATCTATGGAGGAGCACCGAAAGGGCCACAAATTCGTGATTTGAAAAGAGGTTATAGTTTGATTTGAATTTGTTTTATGCAACATAGCACACAATTCTTTTGTATTTACATATCTCATACTAAAATTTCATAATTACACAAAGCACTCAAATCTTTAATATCACATAAAAATAGCACTATTATCACCTTTTAAAATTAAATAGCACTTTTTCATGCATACGTTTAAAGAGCCAAAGTGCTATACATGTAAATATGGAAGTTTAGGTGAGAGATATTTAAATGCATAATAATTGTGTGCTATGTATGTAAATTTTCTGTTTTTTTTTTTAATAGTAAGTATCCAGTTAGAACCTTTTAGATGAGGTTATTAAATTTCTTGTAGGAGTTGAGATTGTAATTGCAACACCTGGTAGATTGATTGATATGCTGGAAGCTTGCCACACAAATCTGCGTAGAGTTACCTACCTTGTACTAGATGAGGCAGATCGCATGTTGGACATGGGATTTGAACCGCAGATAAGAAAGATTATCTCACAGGTATTATTGGCTTGTATTTTCAGTTTTGTTTGACACAGATTTTGTTTCTTTCTTACTGAACTATTTGTTACAACCGTTTTGTCTTGATATGGAATTATCAGAAGCAGAACTATTTTCATTAGATTTTTTTTGTTTGGATTGGTTTACATCATGTGTTCTGTTGCATGGAACTCTCAACTTCGACGAAAGTTTTATTGTTGGCGAATTAAAATTTATGTTGCCTGAAGAACTAAAATATTATATGAAGCGTAAATTAAGCCTAATGTCTGTTCCATTTCTATGAAATGTAATACTTATAGCAGTGTTGTAGAAAGCGTTAGGTGCCCTTAATGCTAGATGGTTGATGGAAAGTTTCTAGGGGCTATTTTAGGTACTCGTTTATTGGAAATGAGATGCTAGAAGTAAAAAAATATTTATATCTTTTAACAATCTTATTAATTAAATGTAATTCTTGTAAAAGGTACAAAACAATAATCTCAAGATTAAACTGTAGAGCAAAATAATTGATTTTCAAGTTCTATTCCATTCCAAACTTGAATATCTTAAAAAATCCGATTTAAGCTCCCAAATTTGTTGTATCTACTCCTTTCTCATCATGAATTCTCTCTTCTTCGTTTTAATTAGGAGACCATTATACCATTCTTTTTTTTTTTGTGCTCATCCTCTTCATTCTCACTATTTCCATCTTCATAAGTTAAGGCCTCTTCCACATCTTCAACATTTTCTTATATGGCTTGTTTTTTTTTAATTGCATGTTCTGTGCTCGTTGGATTGTCACTTTCACTCACTTTCTTTTGTGCTGCTGTTTCATAGCTATTTCAGTGTTTTGGCTCGATAGATGTTTGCTCTGTTCCAGAAATTAGTCTATGTATATATTTTTGACGGTTTCATATTTTACTTTATTAACGTTTGTTTGCTTGCTGTTCTTCGAACTCCTTTGGTCCATTTGCTGAATCTTGTGTTGCGTTTTGTTTTATTTCGCTATTAAACTCATTATTTTTTATGTGCCTTGTGCACATTTCGCCCACGATATCATGCATCATCATTTTCAGTGGTTCATGCCTACACAAATTTATAGCGGCCATGTGCTGTAGAAATTATTCCATACGGAGGACTTGCGCAGCTCTGCATGCGGACTTCCAGTAATGCCTCCACGTGGAGGTTATTGGGAGGTTATTGAAGTGAAACCTCAGAAATTATTGAGGGGTTATTGAGGTGTAATTATGAGGTTATTGCGAGGGTTACACATGAGTCGGAGATTATTGTGGGGTTATCAAAGTATTATTATGAGGTTATTGCGGAGTGTAGCTGTGGAGGTTTATTGAGAGGTTATTGAGAGTGTAACAACGGAGGTTATTAGGAGGTTATTGAGAGGTTATTGCAGCGTTATTAGAATTAATGCTTCAATAACCCCCAATAACCCCCAATTATCATATATATGTCATAAGGCGAGTTGATTGGGCATGGTTCCTCCATTGCATTCAAAACATAAAAATTACTATAAGTGGAGTCTTATATGATCAAAAAGAGCAAGCACAGTGAATTTGTCGGACCATCGGTATGATATATGCAATTTGGACCTAAACTTCTCGACTGTCACCGAAAATTGCTCAAACGACCTCCGATCATAAAATGGACTGCGCAAGCGCATCTGGAATGTCAACTTTGCCTAGGGATGATACCCATATTGCTATGTTTTTGTGCACGGGCAATTGATGCACAAATCGAGCCTTTTGAATATAAGAATATAATAATAATTTATAATAATTAATATTATTTTTAAAAGCCCTCTTGCCTCTGCTGCTTTGCAAGCCACCACCCAAACATTTCATGCCCATGCTTTTGCCCATGTCTTCACTTTCCTCCCCATCAAATGAGAGTCTCCCACCTCATTTAAAATAATAATAAAAATAAAGATTAAAAGTTTTGTTTCTAATCTAAGCACTGGCCCGAGACTCCTCCTTCCCTTTTCAATCGCCAGTACAATCTTTCAGCTCCCACCTCCCACTTCTCGCTTGCGGGAGTCCTGCCTTACTCTCCCTTTCTCACGCACGAAATCCCTCTCTTTGCTCCTACCCTCAGCTCCAACCGCCGGCTCACCTTCTGCTCCGATTCAACTTGCACTCAGACTCCACCAAAGCAGGTGAAGGAGCTTGCAGCCGCCGCCTGAGCTGTAAGCTGCTGGAGCCTTAGGCCGTCAAAGCCTCCTTCCTCCTTTCCTGCACTTTACCCTCTTCGGTGACCATCCTTCTACGCATGACCTCTCACTCGATCTCTCTAGCTTCTTCTTCTCTCGTGCAAGAGATGACAGCAGCAGCCCTACGCTGTTGTTCCCTCGTTGTTCACTGACCGCCCTATCCTCCACTACCAAAATTATTTTCTCCTACCACCCAGCCCACTTTCCTGTAACCAAACAGCTTCACTACTTCCTCATACCCGCAAACACAACAGCCCAATCTGCTCTCCCCTTTTTTCTCTCTGCTAGCTCTATATCCTCGCTCACTTCAAGTGCTAAGAGCGTTCAGCAAGAGAGACATAAGTACAGTGGAAGATCTGGGTTCGGATTATTTAGTATTTTTATATTTTTAGTATCTTTTATTATTGGTATGTCATATTTCTCATTTTTTTCTTTTAGCATTATGAATGATATTATTGTTTTCCTAATATGGGCACTATTCCCCTCTATTTAAATTGTAATTATTTTCTATGAAATTGAAGAGGAATAATAATATTTTTTTCTCCAGAAATTACTCTTATAAATCTTGGAGCTATGTTATCACTTTAACAAGAGTTTTTGTGTTCAGCTTCAACCGACTATAACTCCTTCACAGCTCGATTCAATGCAGCATCATCATCCAGCATAGCTTGGTGACAAGTTTGATGCTGATGTTGCTCTCTTTCGATTGCTCATATCCCACTTGAAGGCTTGCCTTACATGACATCAGTTCTTTCATCTGCTTCTAGAGATTTTTTTTTCTTGGAAGAAATATTCTCAATTTCAACCATAATTCTGGCTAACCTATGATGATGCTGCATCATGGTCAAGTTTCTTGTGTCTAGGAAGCAGCCCATGCCATGGGGTAAACTTTTTTCTTTTTGCGCTGACATCAATCTTGATTGTCATATTTTAACAAGCTGTTATCTTTTCTTCTAAAAACTACCTGAGTGCTTCTGTTAAAGTTGAGCTTGTTTTCCAAACTAGTTGCAAAAGTCCGTGCAACCTTTTAATCTGAAAACACTTGGCATAAACATTATTACTTCTTTTTATATGTTTGTGTTCATCAAAGTTTACTTAACGATCTATTAGCTCATGGGTTACCAAGGGTTTTCATTTTTCAATGATGTCGTTTATCTATATGGCTCTATGGGTATGACTAAATTGCATTTTCTGGACTGCAATCTGGATGTCAAAACTATCCATGAGTACTTATGTCGTATTGGAATCTTCATTAGCTGTATATGTAAATATTACTAAGCAGTTCAAAATAATACTGCCAACTGCACTTTTTTTGTCTTGCCTGGGTGTTGATTTCTTTTCCACTAATAATTTAGCTACCAATATTTTTAGTATAGTTTTATTTTATTTACCATTTTATAGTTTATATTTCCATTTTTTTGGTTCTATCATGCTGTTCAATGTTGCATAATCTTTAATGTATGAACATTTTAACTACAGATTCGTCCAGACAGGCAGACATTATACTGGAGTGCAACATGGCCAAGGGAAGTGGAGGCGTTGGCACGAACCTTTTTATGTAATCCTTACAAGGTTAAGTCTGTCAAATGATCATTCACGGAAGTTCATGGTCTTGTTTTATACTTGCTGCTTGAATGCTTTAGAAGGTTTTTTTATTTTATTTTCTACAAATTCTGTAGGTTATCATTGGATCACCTGATTTAAAAGCTAACCAATCGATAAATCAATTCGTTGAGGTTATATCAGATCATGAAAAATATCCCAGGTGATTAGCTATGATGTATTCTGCAAATTCAGTAGGCATAAATATTTACGATATTTTTAAGGAAGATTTACAGGAATACCTCTCAATTCTTATGCATTTACATATCTAACTGGTAAACTTCAATTCTTACATATACACCACCTTACCTATGCATCAAAAGGTGTATTTCAATTTTTAAAAGCTAAAACAGCGGTGTTTTTGAAGTGATATGAAATAACTGGGTGGTGTAAGTGTAAAAATGAAACTTTAGGTGTCAGAAATGTACATAAAAATTGGGTAGTATATATGTAAATGCCCCTTTTTTTAATACAATGCCATGATCTTCTGTAGGCTCGTAAAATTGTTGAGTGAATTGATGGATGGAAATCGTATACTCATTTTTCTTGAGACGAAGAAAGGTTGTGACCAGATTACTCGGCAACTTAGAACAAATGGATGGCCGGCTTTATCCATTCATGGTGATAAAGCCCAAGCTGAAAGAGATTGGGTTCTTGCAGAGTTTAAGAGCGGAAAGAGTCCTATAATGACTGCAACGGATGTGGCTGCTCGGGGTCTTGGTAGGGCTACCATGTTTTAGGAATATTAGGATCTCCCTCATTTGCTTTGAGTTCTCGTGGATATCAAATCGGCAGGCTGCTGGCCAGTTTCTGATTTAACTAACTAATGGTTTGGTGTTGCCTGGGAAGGTGCCCATCTGCAAAAGGTAGCAACTTTGTTCTACTTTTTTTGCCTTCCCTAGTGTGAGCATCGGCAGTGTTACCAGTGCACTCTGTGGTTTCTAGTGCTCAGCACAATATCACTAAGCATGACTGCATAAAATATTTTTCGTGTTCAAGATTATATTCGATTGATTATTTGTTAAATTCTTTTATCAAAAATACTCCTACACTTGTGTCATCGGGTTTTATATGGTTTGTTTTTTTGTAATTTTGCTGACAATAGCTTATAGGAATTTAAGGGATTTACCGTGGACTATAGTAAAGTGTCAACACCCGGGCGGTTGGCAATAGCTCATAGTACTTTAAGCCATTTACATGCAAAGCATATAATTCTTATGTAGTTACATCTCATACCTAAACTTCAATATATATACACATTTCAAATATTTAATGTCACATAAAAAATAGTAGTATTATCACTTTTCAACCATGAAATAAACCATTTCATGAATATGTTAAAAGTACCAAAGTGCTATGTATGTAAATATGAAAATTTTGGTGTGAGATATGTCATAAATACATAAGAATTGTGTTCTGTGTATGTAAATTTCTCCTTTTTTTTTTCTTTTAAAATTATCATGTCAATTGTTTAGCGTAGCAGTTTGAAATTTGTTAATGCTCTGATTTACTATTTGGAACAGTGCAATTGAAGGTCGCATTGCCATTATACTTGCTCTTAAGATGATGTGTGATCAAATTATTAGATAGATTTGAGTAAAGCTGATGATTATAAGAAATGTTGATGGGATGGGCCTGAAGGAAATAGTTTGTAGTTAGCTTATAAATTTAGCTTATTATGTTTTAAGGCCCACATGGAACAATGTTTGGTTCTATTGAGGTTATAGGTTCAAATCCGGAAAGCAAAGATAGTTAAGCCCGCATACCATACCTCTTTTTAGATCTTGTATTGATGGAAGCCTCAGACACGAGTATGGCCTTTTTGTTGATGTATTTATGCAGTGAATTATATCTAACATAGTGTTCTCTATTTTATTTCATTACAATGATTTTATGATTTGGTTTGTTGCTTTCGGCTTGTCCTGCACATTATGTGATGCTTAGACACTTAACCACTTGTGCTATTAATCACTGGTATCACTGCCAACTAACATACCTACTTTGTCTAAGAGTGACAAACAACCTAACCTTTCATAATCGGTATGTTTGGTTCCCGTATTATTGGGATTGCTTGATGATTAAGGGCAATGTTACAAGGACATGAAGCATAAAAGTGGAGTAGTTATTGGTCACTTGCTTCCCTTATTTAGAATGTTTTAGCACATTAAGGGTCTTTTTGGGATATTTTTCTGTCTGTTTTGTGTTTCAAACCTCCACCACAGTACTAGATGGGGAATTGCTTTCTTGCAGTTTCCTAGAAATTTCTGTTGTTTTTTGCAATCAGATATATGTTAAAATGTGGTTGTTGTAAGAAAGTTTTTATCGAACTTATTTTGAAAAAATAAATATTTATACTTTCATTTTAGCTTTGTACAAAATTATTTTTCCCACCACAACTTTACAACCACATTTACAAAAAGCTATAGCAGCCCCAAGCGGACTCTTAAGGTATTGTCTAGGTAGCCTATTGGATAAAATGCTGGGGTATATCAGTAAAATTTATTGATTTCCGCCATTCATGTCTAGGTAACATGGCTTTAGAATTTTCGCCATCCATTAGATTTCATGAAGCTGGTTCAGTATGTTGCAGCCCTGTCGATTCTCAAAGCATCATACCCTATTTAAGTCTATTTAATTAAGCCAATCCTAGACATTCTCCAATGTCTTAATAGGATTTCACCAACCAATGATAAGTTGTACATTAGTAGAGCAAGAGAATTCTCATGGTTCTATCCTTCAGGAGAACAAAGACAGGTTTGATTTTACTTCGTTTGATTTCTAATATGTTTTGTTGTCCCATGTTTGACAGATGTCAAGGATATAAAATGTGTTATCAATTATGACTTCCCGTCTAGCCTCGAAGATTATGTTCACAGGATTGGTCGAACTGGTCGTGCCGGAGCGAAGGGAACTGCTTTCACATTTTTCACCTCGTCAAATGCTCGATATGCAAGGGGTCTTGTAAAAATATTACAGGAGGCTGGCCAGAGTGTTTCTTCTGCACTTGCTGCCTTGGCAAGATCAGGCGGTGGTGCTACAGGTAGTGGTAATAAAACATTGGAAGATTCACATACATACCACTCAATTCTTTTGTATTTACACTTCAAACACCTAAACTTTGCCTTTACATTTATAGCACCCAAATCTTCTATATCACATGAAAAATACGATTATTTAAACTTTTAAAAAATGTGTGTGAAAATGAAATTCACATTTTTCATGCATGGGTAAGACTGTGTATATATCTAAAAATTGAAGTTTCTGGTTATGTAAATACCGGAGAATTGAGTGATATGATAGTAAATCAAACTAAAATTTAATTTGAATATCGTACTTCAAAAGCTCATATATCTTCTCATCCTGATTTATGTAATAATGTGATTTCAGGAGCAACGGGAAACTTCCGCTCTCGAGGGCGAGGCTTCGGTAATCGACAGCTGAGGTCGGGTTCAAATGCTATTCCAGTTGCTGGCAAGAAGCCCTGGTGAGCGGTGACACTGCATTGGATTGTTTGTGTGGAAAGTTTCAGTGTCTTCATGCTCCCAGGTAATTTAAATGAGGCAATTGTGCCGTTTTATTAGCAATTCATATTATGTTTGAAAAAGCTGGTGCTGCTACTTCACTTTAATACTTTCTTTCACTGGAAGCTTAAAATGCTTTACAAGCTTATACTTTTTCATTAAGCCAGTTATTGATTTTGTATATTCTTGTTTTAGCATCTTTTATAACATGATTTTTAATGCGTCTAGCTGATAACTTAAACCTGACAGATGGAGAAGAACTGTATTAGTTTTCTAGATATATTGGTCTTTTTCATTTACTGTTTTGATATGATTTATTGTTATTCATTAGTTGAAGTAATTCAGTTGAATATTTTCAACTAGAAATATTGTTTTTTTTATATAATTAATTCACTACTAATTGACATGATGTATATCTTGGGAATGACTTGTGCAATTAAAAAAATAGTCCAAGGCAAATATTGAATTCAGAAGTTGCTGGTAAAGGTTGAAAAATGGCATTATAGTCTGGACTGCAAATCAAATAAGTAAATAATGCCCTTGAAAGTGTTGAAGATAGTAAAAGAAAGGGTTACAATTTGCCAGTTGTATATGCCATAGTCCTAAATACTAAATCCTTACCCCTAAAATTCTATTAAGATCTAGAGTTCCTTTAATTTGTCTTTGCCACAATTTCTCTTGGGGTTTTCAAAAAAGCTCCTAATTGAATCATTTGTTAAGCAAACTAGCTGATCACAGACAAATTTTTTAAGCTCAACTTATAAATGAGCTGAAAATGAATAACTTTTTGTTCAATGGCATTTGGCTGGTTTTGGTTAGAAATAAAGAAATTATATATATATATATATATATATATATATATATATATATATATATATATATATATATATATATATATATATATATATATATATATGACAATTCATGTTTGAGTGGTGAGGCGCCTTCTATTATAAAATAAGGATAGGTTCTACAACATGCAAATTCTAATTAATTTTGTTAATTAATTGAGCCAAACAAGATAATTCCAACAAAAAAGATCAATATTGAGTTGAGCATGAACAAACTTATTTTGGGCCTAATTTGAATACGAGCCAATTTTGAACACGAATGAATACAAATGAACTAAACATGAACATAGCCTCAACTCACTCAAGTTTGGCTTTGTTTATACCCCTAACTTTTTTCTTTGGATATTTCTAAGTGGGAAAAAAAGCATTATTATTCTTATCCGGTACATAATATTTGCATGTCATGTTCATGGGAAAGTGTATGTACTATGTTCATATTTATTTTCTTTTTATATTCATTACTGTGTTGAAGAGATTCTTAAATGCGTTCCTCTCAGTATGCATAAATTAAGATTAAGAAGAATATGATTAGAATATCAAATATGAGAATTCTCTTGTGGAATCCAAAATCAGTCACTTATATTGCATATGCTGAATATAATTTTGTGTAATCTTGATACTTTATAAAGTAACTCTTTTTTAGTCATGGAGGAGAGCTGTCCTTGTCAATATGATCTAGTTTTGAATTTATTCTTTTACTTTTAATAAGTATGATTTATGGGTTGAATTATTGATATATATATATATATATATATATATATATATATATATATATATATATATATATATATATATATATTATCCTTCAATCATGCTCGAATGTAATCGATGCTCTTCACTTCATGTGCTATGATCATGTCAATTTATTTTGTACTCTATCTGGACAATATAGCATAGATATGTAAAATTTGGGATCTCATTTATGGGAATCCTTCCAATGTTTGATTGAGTGTGTTGTTTTATGTGACAAACACATGATATTCTTTAGTAAAATGCGAAATAATAGTTTGTTATGCTCGAAAAGCAATCATGTTAAATGTAATAACTAATTTTTGAAAATTTTTATAAACTCTCAAATTTCAATCAAAATAATTTTATAAAGTTCTGCGTGTTAAATTGGATATGTTGACATAAAGTATTGTAAGTAAATTATGATCGGATTGAGAATATAAAAGTTAAAATTTATAGGTTTATTAAATTAATTAAATTGAATTAATCCCAAATCTTACATTAATCATGCAAATTCACTGTAGCCAACCGACCTCTCTCACAACTTTTATTCAATTTGATCGGTCGATTAGGGTAGGTGAGCTTCCTTTCCTTCTTCTCTTCTTCAGCTGCTTCTTCCTGGGCAATATAAGCTCGTTCGACCGCCTGTAGCAAGGGAAGGACGGGAACAGTTGTGGGCAGCGCAAAACACGCGGCACTTGGGTAGTTGCAGCCTGCGAACCAGGTTTGCGGGTGAAATTCAAGGGTAAGAATTCCTCTCTCTGTCTCACAATTCTAAGTTTTCATTTCATTCCTCAACATTCGGTCTTGACTTGTCTCGTTTTTCGTGCATTTTTCCTTTCTGGTAGCCGTCGACAGTGCCGATTGTGTGCCGAAGCGTTGAAAGTCATTTGTGAGCTTCTATAAGAGTTCTGTCACGATATCATCATAGGAGAGATGTGGTTGGAGGTGATAGAGTAAATTTGACAGCTTTGGAAATACAGATTTGTGTTGAGAAGGCTATTTGAGATAAGAATGTTACTTTTTTGGGTTTTATTAGGTTATGAGTCAAGATATCTTTAAGTCCTAAGTTAATTACGTATTTCTGGTTGTTGCCTAAGGCGACAAGTTCGAGGCAAGCGTGTAGAAGATCATCACAGGTTAATAATATGTTAATTAAGAAGAATGATTTAATTTATGAAAATCACTTGAATCGCGAAGTTTAATATTACATTTTATAGGTTATTAAACTCCATACATATGTCACAACAATCTCCAGCTTGCTATCGAAGATTAAGGCCTTAGCGTGACAACTGAGACGAGTACTCATGTTTTTAAATTTCATTAATCTTATATATTTCATATTATATATTTGACTCCAAGTACACCCTGATTTAATCAGGTTTTTCATATTGTTAGATATGAAAGATATGCATGATATACGTGGTGGGAAAATGTGTGCATGTTTGAAAGATATGCATGAGATGAATGATATTTATATGTACATTATATGTAATGTAAGCATGTAAGATAGACACGTAGAAAAAATATGCATGAGATTAATATATGTATGATGAACAACTGCACATTAGAGAAAACTGCATGTTAGTAGATTGCATAGAAATGTTTCAAAATAATGTATGTATAAACAATGAAATAACTTATATATGAATGATTGTATATGTATGTTCAGAAGAGGATTTCACCCCCTAATGGTACATTGAGGCCATCGTACCCTTGCGCGTAAAGTTTTTCTACCATCTTAAATAATTAGATTGTTAGTTTACTAAGCGTTGTGTCGACGAGATAATATCGGCCAGTGGCGATTAGACCAGAGCTTACATTCTCAGATAATTGTAAGATTTACATTCCTAACCATTGTGCCGACGTGATAATATCAGTCAGAGGCAGTTAAGTGTCTTTTTAACCTAGACAATTGCAATGTGCTGATCGCTAACCGCTGTGCTGACGGGAGACAACGATATCAACCGAGGGAGTTTTAGGCTTTGTTGACGGTGAACCTCACAAAAATAAATGTAAGGAATGTATGGTAAAAGTATACTTAAAGTAAATGCTTATAGAAGATTGAATATTTCATTTAGAAAAAAGTCATTGATATATGCATTAGCATATATAAGATTACTTACGAACAAATATCAGATTGCTTATTAGTATATATCAAATTGCTTATAAAAAAATATAAAAGACCAGTATATTATAAAATTTCTTATAGACTCATAAACATATTATATTATTTTCCTGTATTATTGTAGTTTAGTAGTGTAATTAGTCATTGGTTCTCTTTAGATAACTCATTATGTTGCTTTAGTATTATTTTTATGTTTTAAATATTTGAACAAGATGACTAAGAGAGGAGCAAATGTATACAGAAGACAATAACAACAAAAGAAAAGTACAAATTTTGACATATTAATTTTTATTGTTTTTTTAGTGGCTATTTTATGTATTTTTTAACATTAAATTGTTAGTAATAGAAATATAATAACAGTGTTATACTTTCCAACGTTTGACCGTCTGTTCTCGTCTTAGTTAATTCTAAGCCTCAGGCTGGGTCGTGACATTAAATGCTCATGATAGTTGCTTTATACATATTAATGATTATTTGTAGAAAAAAAAATGAGAATTGGATAACATGTATATGAGGTATGTGATTGATCAAAAAGAAGTAAGCCATTTTTATACCTCTTGAGCTAAATATTCTTCTCTCAAAGTTGATGCTGGATAAGTATGATTGATGGGATTTTAGGTTTCATCATTTGGAGAAAGTGCCAAATTCTCCCTTGGGGATTTATTCCTAGCACACAAATTCTTATACTCTATTCTTTGGAAAAATTATTCCATACGGATCAGACACCGCACGTAGCTTGTGTGTGGTGTCCGATCCGGACCGTAAACCACATGATATACGGTCATGATGTATTTCGGTGGGCCCCACCTAATTTTTTTTTTTAAAAAAGGATGGAAATAATTTTGACCGTAGATCACTGTGATCTACGGTCAGGATTGGACAACGCATGCAGAGATGCATGCGGTGTCCGTATGTAATGATTTCCCCTATTCTTTGTTTTGTTTTGGGCTTGGTAAGCACTCGAATCCACTATATTGGGATTCTTCATTATGTGACAAGCATTTGGAGACCCTATCATTTTGATTGACGTCTACAATCATTGAAGTCTTTAGTCTTAATGGGAAGTAATGATTTAATGTGTAAAGAACATCTTTTTGTTGACCCCATGAAACAATTTTTATTTATATTATGGACATTCAATAGTACATATTTTGAAGTGGGGTGTATCAAATTTTTATCGAAAACATATTTATTTTCATAAAAATAAAGTTCTTTAACTATGTTTCTTTTTCCTTATATTATATATATATATATATATATATATATATATATATATATATATATATATATATATATATATATATATATATATATATATATATATATANCTATAGCTTCATTGATAATAAATTATTATGAAAAGTATTTAACACTTCAAATTATTATGATATTGTTTATTAATTATTCACATGGGCCTTTTTTAGAGTGTAAGCTTTCATTAATCCCCTTTAATTGAAATAAATAATGAAATTATAATGTGTATGAAAAAGCTTATTATGTTGTTCTAATAAAGACATTAAGCTTATTTGATGCTCATTTGTAAGAATGCAAATTTGAGAAATTATTCCACTTCATCAATAAGCTCAAACCAATGGTTTATCGGTTCATAACCATTGCTTGTTTCATCATTACAAAAACATATGATAATTCATTTAAGTGCGAAGAATCCTCCAAAATACTTACAAGTTAGATGATGAAAAATAAAAGATTTTGAATAATTAAAGGTAATATATTTAGTATTTTTAGCATTTATGTTTTTATGATAGAAATGAGATTGTTTCCCCTTTTTCAAGTCTCATTATATCATATATATACTCATTTATACTTTTTCTTAATTAAATGGCTATAAAATTTTTTTTACACCATTGAGGTTATCTTCTACCAAACATATATCTAACCCTTTCAATATGTCATGCCCCTTTCACATGACATGTTGTCATATAATATTAAAAGTATGAAACATTCTTTCTTACTAGGCCGCTTAATTGCAATATGAGGATTAGAATCTACAATTATTGTCTTACAAGTATAATTTTGTGGTCATTAATATGCATCATAGAACATTCTATTGACTATTAAGATTTGTGTACCATCAAGAATAATTGATAGTTGAACACAATATTTGATCTTAAATTGATCACAAATGTCTAAATTGATTAGTGTGATTGAAAGCTCAGTCTCTAAAAATACTTCTTTGTGATCATTCATAATTTTTTATTATAATGCTAATCGCAAAGGCATGATAATCTTATAGTGAAAGTAACTATAAGGATCATGCAAATCAAATTTCACATATTATAATGATTATAAATCCTTTTATATTAATTTTGAGTTCCTATTTTGTGTTCCTCGAACTACCCTCTACATCTATGTAGCACCAAGTGTAGGCTATTCACTTTTTTCTATGAAATTGTTAACAAAAAACTCTCATGTTACTATTTGATAATCATTAGCTAATAAGGAGTACTCCTATAATTAAAAAGAAGCTCTCCACATTAACTAATTTAATTTTCACTTAATTGATTGAAACTAAACCTTAATCAATGGAATTGAATCCATACATATCTAAATATTTTAATATCCAAGCAAGAAAGGATTTTTTTTTTAAAACTATTGAATAGATTTGACTGAAAATTTGAAACTCGATTGAAAATAGAGAATCCAGATGAGGGCCTTTGAGAGATAAGATTTGAATGGTCATAAAATAGTTAAAAATATGGAACATCAACTATGATAAGTGTATAGCTTGTACCACCTTATTAATATCAGACAAGAGTGGGTTGTTGTGCTAAGTTAGACTCTTGAACTCCTTGCCAGGGTGACGAGCTGTAGCTCAAGAGTAGCCAAGTTTCAATTGTCAAGTACGAGTTACAAGTTCGCTTACCACGGTAAGCTAATACATTCATGAAAGAGTCTAGGTCCGTTTGGGGCAGCTTATTTGGTGCGGTGGCGTTTTGAAAACCCACCTGGCCGTTTTGAAAACGCACCTGACTGTTTTGGTAGCTTATGCATTTTCAAAACGCTGAAAACAACGTTTTCACACCGCACCTGTCTAGGTGCGGTGACAGCTTTCTGGCTGCGGTCTGCCTTTTTCAAAAAAAATAAAAATTTGTAATAGCTACCGCACTTAACTTATCAGCAGATTATTTTTAATCAGCTTATCAACAGATTATTCAATAAGGTGTAATTGCCCCAAACATACCCTAATTCTGTCTCATTTACCAAGAAATTGGCTTAATCGAGGAGGGCAACTTGGCTCAATGACGAATTGGTCGGCGTCAAATTATCATGTAAGCTAAATAGAATGACAATAATGTGACCCGATGTATGCATAGGAAGTAGAAGTTGAGATAGAGTGTTGCATTAGATGATTTTAAATATGTTGCCAAAACTAGAATTAGACTGAGAAATCAGTCAAAGATCCTTTGTGATTCACGTGCAATGAATACCTATTTGTATTATTTGTAAAGAACCTTTTATAAATAGAGAAAACATTATATAACAAGGGATTGATTATCAAACATTGGATAATACTAAGAGAGTTAACTTTTGCCTCTTTTCTTGCCAATTCATCCTCATTTCAAATTATTTCCCTAAGGTGCGAGTCGATGAATAATAAACATGCAATCAACCAATGACATAAAGGTGAACTTGATGTTTTGGGGAGGGATGGTAGTTCAACTCGGTCAATTGATCAATCTATTTGGTAATTTTATTATTATTATTATTATTACTAAAAATATTTTAACGAGTCCTTTTTTTTCCAATTTTTTCTCTTAAATCCGAGTATCATGATGGCCGATTAATGCGATCTTACATGATATGCTGGGATCAATACTCTTATGTTTAATGATTCATGATCTCCTTCATCTCGTTCATACCAATGGTATCAATTTCAACAACTTTTCACTTATAAATATATACTATGCAATTCAATCTTAAAAGTAGTAAGTACAGTACAACATCATGTAAAGAATGTAAATCAAATATAAGACATGTTGCTATATGTAAAGAGGAAATCAAAACCAACAAGTAGCATCCTTGGAAAGATGAGGCATGATAATTCAAAATCATAATGGTGAAGACCATGATTTTGATGATGTGTTACTTGAGATTGATGATTAAGAAATTATATCATTGTTTGCAATAATACATACCACTCAATTTCTATGTATTTGCATATCTAACAACTAAACTTAAATGATTACATGCGTACTGCCTCACCTATACAAGAAAATATGTATGTTATTATGTGATATGAAAGATTTATGTGGTACAATGTAAAAAAACAAAGTTTAGGGGTTTGATATGTAAATACATTGGAAGTGGGTGATATGTACGTAAATGCCTCATCTAAAAACCAGTTTTGCTACACAAAAGAAAAAAAAAAAAAATCACTTTAACCCCTTAAATCACCAGCAATCTCCACAGGAGCATTTCCCTTTATCAAAAACATGAAATCCACTAGAATCTCTAAACAAAATTTCTCTGCAAGTTACAGCCGAAGCAATCTTCAAAAACTCATGACAATCCCCACACAGTCGAACATTCTTCACAATCCTCACACTTCGAGCTTGAGACATCATAATCCCATAAGTTGCAGCAAGTTTAGCACTGTGGTAGAACAAAAAATCCCTCTTCTGATACTCCTCCACTTCCTGCAACACAAAGCTTGTATCAGCCTCATACCCAGCCTTCATGCACTCCATTATCAACACATCCAATGCTCCATATATATCTTTCCTTTGGGGATGTGATCCATCCCTGCAGAAAAAAGAATGAAATTCGTTCCTCTCTGCTATCCAGCTTCGCGCCGGATTCTTCCACAGCCCTTTCACTCGCATCTCCTCCCTCAACTTCTCCGCGCAACGCCATCTCCCGGAAGCCGAATACAGGTTTGACATAAGGATGTAGGAGAATGGGTCTCGAGGTTCGGAGGCAAGGATCCTTTTAACCACCAGTCGTCCACGCTCGTGATCAGATTTCGACCTGCAACCATCGAGCAACGATCGCCAAACGCGCACATCGGGCTTAAAAGGCATGGTTTTGATGAGCTTCTCGGCCTCATCGAAGTATCCTTGAGAGCTCAAAACATCCACCATTGCAGCATAGTGCTCTAGTCCAGCTTCTATATTCTGAGATCTTAAAGAGACAAATAGTCTTTCGCAGGTCTGAACTGAGAGTGAGCTTGTGTATTTACAAGCTGAAATGATCAGAACATAAGATATAGAATCAGGGATGACCCCAACCTTCTCCATTTGATTCCACACGGATAAAGCTTCATCACCACGACGAAACAGAAGGTAAGCATTGATTAAAGTGTTCCATGATGTAATATTGTGTTTCGGCATCAGATTGAAGAAATGCACAGCATCTTCCAAGTTACCACATTTAGCATAAAAGCTAACAATGGCATTGCTCACTCCTACTTCAGCTAAAAAACCTAGCTTTATAGCAAAGCTCTTAACCTGCTCTCCTAAACTAAGAAATCCTAGTGTCCCACAGACTCCAAGCAAGGTGGTCAATGCAAATTCGTCAATTTTCGCAAAATCTTTACTTTTTGTCATTCTACGAAAAAGAGACAAGACTTCATCGAGTCGACCATCCTGAGCATAAGTTTGGATAAGACTCGTCCAACTGATACAACTCGTTTCTTCATTGCTGCGCTGTTCAAATATCTTGAGTGCATCTTCCATCCTACCACATTTGGCAAACATATTAACTAAAGAAGAATCAATCCACACATCAGGTTTACACCCTGACTTTATGATAAAGCCATGAATTTGCTCGGCATTCTTTGCGTCAGACGCCAAGGTACAAGCTTTCGCTAAACTTGTTAATGTAAAATCTGAAATCTCCACTCCATCCTCTAGCATCTGGTGGAAGAAATCCAAGGCTTTTGAACCATGGCCATTCTTACAGAATCCAGCTAAAAGGACATTGTATGAGATGAGATTTTTCTCAGACATGTTATTGAAGAAAGCAACAGCTGATTCCACCAGACCAAATTCCATGAATCCACTAAGCATTGCAGTCCATGAGATCACATCCTTCACCGGCATTCTAGCAAAGATATACAACAAATCCACCATCTGGCCAAATTTACTGTAAAAACCAAGCAGAGCATTGCCCACACTTAAATCCAAGTCCAGACCGATTTTAAGAGCATAAGCATGAATGGCCTCACCTTCTTCCCTACCACAACCCTCGGTCCCAGCATTCAATAGGGTTGATAATGAAAACCGATCCCCGCGCTTCCCATCAGCACCCATGGCATCAAAGAGTTCAAAAGCCTCTGCAAACCTACACTCCACCACCATGCCTAAAATTGCAGCGTTCCAGGATGAAACATCTCTCTCAGGCATTTCATCAAATATCTGAAGTGCAGAATCCACATGCCCGCATCGAACATACATACCCATCAAGGCATTGGACACATGGATGCCGTTACAGTAATGGGTTTTTAACACCAAAGCGTGAGCTTGAGAACCAAATTGGAAATTGGGCTGCCGGATGCAGTTCGTAACTAAACCTACGAAGGTAAACTCGTTAGGGTTAATGCCCATCTGCCTCATACGCGTAAAGAGTTCGACAACTTCATTCTCCATGCCGGACTTAGCGCAGTAGGAAATAATGGAGCTAAAGGAGGCAACATCCGGTAGAGGCATTTCGTCGATCACCTTGAGGGCGTCGGAGAGTTGGCCGAGCTTGAGATAGGTATTGATGAGGGAGTTGAGAAGCCGGGTATGATCACCGCGATAGTGAGCTTTGGTGATGATGGCGTGGACGGCATGGCCGAGGATGAGGTCGCGTTGCTCGTGGGCGAGGTGAAGGAGGCCCCAGAGATGCTCAGGTTGGTGAATGGGTAGGTTGGAGATGAGGTGTCGGGGAGGAGAACGAGAAGGGGTGATGGTGGTCGCCGGCGGTAGAGTTTGGACGGAGGGAAAATGAGCACAGAGGGAAGTTGCGGCCATTAATTGATCGCAATGGCCCGCGTAGTCCGCTCATTATCTCCTACGTCGCACCTGCGCATCATCTTCCATGGATGGGAGAAGTGTTGTGACAAGTAAAAATGGGATCTTGCTCTCAATTTTGCATGTGCTTGTTGGGAAAAATTATTTCATACCTTGTGTGCGGTGTCCGATCCTGACAGTTCAGGATGTATTTCGGTGGGCCCCACCTAATTTAAAAAAAAAACTGAAATAATCTACGGTCAGGATTGGACACCGTATGCAGCTATGTCCGTACACAATAATTCCTCGCTTGTTGGTCAGGATAGAAGGGAAAAAATGAGTTCTTTTAATTATCTTTATAATAATGTAAACTTATTAATTTTATTTTTGGAAGAATATGACAGAAGTATTTTTTTAATAAATATATATTTTAGGTTATTTTAAAGATAATTCAATGGTATTTAGCTCACTCGTAATGACTTATTATGGGTATTCTTGAAATTAACCAAATATAATCAAATTTTGTGAAGGATCTATGCCAAGTAACAAAATTAAACAAATTTAAGCCTCGTAGATAACATTGTTGCCAATTGGGTTACTTGACCAACCCATTATGCCTTAATTAGATCATATTAAGCTAAATCCACCTAAAATTTATATTAAAAGCAAAATTAGTTGGAGACTTTCTAATGCTATAGATTAGTCATCCTAGTAAGTCCATAGCCACTTGGACTAGCCTTTGACCCAAAACAAGTTCACTTTAAATAAAAACCATGTTAACATATTTATAATTACCGTTGGTCAATATCATTTAAACTTAAACCAATGGTAATTAAGCTTAGCATAATGTCGACTAATGACTCTAATATTCTACATAAGCGAGCTTCAGTCAGCTCGAACCTGGTTCAAGTTCGAAATAAGCCAAGTCATGAGGACAAGTGCACCTAACCTCCAAACTAGCTCACATTTAACAAAATTAATGGGTTAAGAATGAAATTAAACATTTCTTGAGCTAATATTAACTCTTTTTATGGTTGATAAGTTTTTAAGAAGCCACTTAATCCCAAATAATGAGTACTTAGGTTTAAGAAAAATATGGCTAAGCTATAACAAGCCAGATAGGCAACCAATACCCTCAAATTGTGTTAGCACACATGGAAACACTCTATTTAACATTCCTAATATAATTTTGGTTTTAATTCACTAAATTGGGTTTGTCAATGCCAACAGATCTCCCAAATTTAGCTTATATAATCCTCATAAAATGGAGGCTCTAGGTTCAAACTCTTGCATTCAAAACCCTCCTTACAGTATCAATGCTCATCCCAAGCATTTTCCTCATCCAAATCTGCATCCTCCATTCATGAACAAACAACTACTTCCAAGATCATCTTGGTTGAGTCTTATTTTTCAACCATACACGCATAGTTGCTACAAATTCTATCAAGATTATTCATATATCAAGTACAAACATCAGGGCTAAACTAATTGCCATGCTCTTCCTCTATACTAGGCATTCCCCAATCACCTATTGATTCAACTTGGTATTGTTCTATAGTGAGAAATTATAATTCTAGGCTATCAAATTGTTGGTCATCCAATTCAGTGATCTTTTTCAATGGGTTAGCTTTAAACTTTGTTCACTACAATGATCTTGAAAATATGGGTGAATGGTCTCTATTTGCTGGCTAGACGTTAAAGAAAAAATCATGGTTGTGTAATTCCTTCTATTTGGAATGAAAGACTTTGATTTAGTTTGATTAAAATACTTAAACTCTAAATGCATGGACCATGAGCCCTATGGTTGGATCTCGCACCATTGGGATTCTGTCGGATGGAAAGTGCATGTAAAGTTGGTAGATGAAGAGAATCCATAGATCCTTCTAAATCCAAAGAAAAAAAATCAAATTTGATTAATTTACTAAATTAAAATCCAAAATTCAACTAAATTTTCATAAAAAATAAAACTTAATCAAAATAAAAAAAATCAAATTGTGTTCATTTTGGATATTATTAAATGACATCTCATATCTTTAGGTGATTTGAACTTTTCATATATTTATCTTAAATGATAGGCTTGCCTCTAGGGCAGATTTATGCATTTAAAAGTATTCTTTAGAATCTTAAATCAAACTTAAATAACCAACACTTAGATTTAAAAAAAATTAAAATATTAGTTAATTTTGTTTTGTTAAAACCACCCGTTAATAAAACTTAAACCACAAAATTAAATTAAAATTCAAAAATTAAGGCTTAATACATGCTCACCACATNATATATATATATATATATATATATATATATATATATATATATATATATATATATATATATATATATATATATATATATAAAGATATTTTGAAAGTTGACATTGAATATGTTAATTAATATAGGTTTCATCATCTTCTTCTTCATTGTTGATGGGGCTTAGCAATTTTGACATTAGTAATAACCACACTAACACAACACTTGTAGCTAAAATTCGAGATATTTCTTTGATGATAACATTCTAAACATTTTTTTCCCCCAAATTAATTATATTGCTTAATATATATATACACAACTAGGCTGTCAATTTGACTCGTTGTTCGTGAACAGCTTGTGTTCGACTCGTTAAGCAGCTGCTCGTTCGTTACGCCTAACGAGCCGAACACGAACAACAGTTTGTTCGCTCGTGTTTGGCTCGAAATAGTTCGAAAAAAAAGTATATAACCTTTTATATAACAATATATTACATATATTATTTATATAATAATATATTATATATATTTATGTATAAGTTTAAATCATAACACCTCATGTGACAATGTGATCAGTGTCTTTTTTAATATAGATTTGATCCAGGTTCGAATCCCACACTTTACATCTATTTTTCTTAATTTTAGTTTAACGAGCCAATTTCGAGCCGAGCACGAACACACTGTTCATGAGCCGATTTCGAACACGAGCCGATTTCGAACACGAGCTATTTCGAACGAGCCGAACACGAGCCAAGCCCGAACTCGCTCAAGCTCGGCTCGTTTACAACCCTAACAACTACAAACCTAAAATAGACCCTACTTCTTCAAACCATGAATGTGTAATAAATGATGGAGGTGTGCCTGAATCTCTACGAAAGAAGAGCTTGGTTTGGGTGGCATTTAAAGTGGTTTCAATAGTTAAGAGAGATGATTTGGATTCAGGTTTGGCGGTAGAATCCAAGGTTGTGATGGATATTAGATTAGAGAGGAAGAGGGAGGGGTATGGTAGTTAGGGGTGTAAACGAACCGAACACGAACGAATAGAGCTTGTGTTCATGTTAGGTTCGTTTAAAATTTAGTTTGTTTGAAATAAGCTCGTGTTTGAAATTGTTCTTGAAATCACTATTCGTGTTCGGTTTGTGTTCGTTTCTTAACGAACGAGTCGAACACGAACCGAACACGAGCTGTTCGCGAACGACAAGCCAGTTTGACATCCCTAATATTAATATATATAAATAATATAATATATTAATTTTGTAATTTATATTATATAAATATATAATATCTATATTAGTATATTACTAATATAGTATATTAATATATCATTATTATTAATTTATTATATATTATAATTTA
>NEWO01000009.1:2487461-2550599 GCA_003013225.1 Phalaenopsis aphrodite
TTGTCATGTTACACGAATAGGTCGTCCAATCTTTGAGGGTAAAAGTCCTTCCTATGGGATGCTGTACCAAACAAATAAAGCATGGCCTCTTTATAATTTAAAGTTCCAAAAATATGCATTACATCCTAGGATTTTATCTTTATCAAACAACTAAAATAAGATTTGATAAATTTAATTAGGTGCATTACACATCTGTCACAATCACATGGCTCAGTTATAACAGTTGAGTTATAAATCATATTTTTTCTTATATAATAAATAACACCATTATTTATCTTTCATTATACCAAACTGTATGATTTTAATTAGGTTGGTTTAACTAGTTGTCCTTTACATGTAGGATTGTAATTCAAAAAATATTAAACATCTTTCACTTCAAGATAGGGTTGAATATTAGAAGACTATTGCATGATGCTAGCCATAGGATTGAAATCAAAATTTTATAGTAATTCTTACCTTAATTTAGTTTTTGAGCTAGATCATTTCTCTTTTGTTATATCTATGTCATAATTGTCATCTCTTAAGCCTTTCCATAAACATGTTTTAGTGGACCATAAGTTTTAACTTGTTAAAAAAATAAATAACTTAAATATAATAAATGTTAAATTCTTAAATATAATCTTATTATAAGATAGTTGGAGTGTTACGTAGGTTCTCAACATCCAAGCACTTTCTATCTTTCTTTCTTAGACTTAAGAAACGAGTAATTCTAACTTGAGTAATTTAAATTGACTTTATAAAATAATGGTCTTGAAAACTAAATTGTAAAATTCAAAGAGAAACGACAATATTCTAGGAGACCATTACTTCTAAAATATGATTAACAATATGGGCTTTTGCTTTACAAAATATATATCATCATGACATAAATCACATTTTACCCAGCTCAAGCAGAAAAAAAAAATTTTGGTTCATGCAAAAGAAAATCTTACTTATGATTATAGAATAATGTTTTTTTTATTTTTTATTATATATTTTATTTTTAATTTTCTATTTAATCATTTAAATATAAATTTACAAAATGTATATGATAGTGCATTTCCCAACATACACTTGATGGTTGTATTTTATGTATATTTGAGTAATGAAGATACAAGGACATGTGAACCTATAATTTTTTTTTCATTTGCATGTGTGATTTTCTTGAATGGATGCAAACAAGTGATGAACAAGTGTATGGCATTCTTATTGAAACTGATCAAGCACAAGAAGTTTTCAAATGTCTGTAAGGATCAAGTAACATGAATTACATGGAAAACCAGCCTTCAAATCACTAAGGTCTCTTGGCAGAAACCCCCCTTCACTGGATTAAATTCAATACAGATGGTAGTTTTCTTCAGGATGATGCAAGAATTGGAAGTGTGTTTAAGGAACATTGTGGCAAGTGTCCGCTCTACTTACAGTCCCCAAGGAAAGGGAATATACCAGCAAGTTGACTTGCTAGAATGTGAAAACCCACTGATGATGTTATAACTAGAAAATTTCCAAACCCTCCACTTTTTTATATTTGCTAGGGGATAACATGGTTATCTCTTATTTTAGATTCATGTAACACCTTTTTTTTATCAATTAATTCCCTACATATATATAAACACAATTTCTATTAATATACATGTAGCTTTTGGCAATATATATATATATATATATATATATATATATATCTGTGTGTGTGTGTGTGTGTGTGTTGTGTAGTTATTTTATTATATAATTTGGTGATATAAATAAAAAGTTATTGAAAATTTAAATGATTATTTATTTAATGATATAAAAATGGCTCTTTATTTATAAATATTGAAGAAGAAAGAAAAATATTTTGAATAAGTCTTAAAAATTTTATAAGTTACTTTGAACCTAGTATGACACATCCTAATAGGATTGTCATGATAGCTATTTTTCTAGTTCAAGAGTAATGAATTTAAATGAACTGATTTATATCAAAGTCGTATAAATAATAATCAAATAAATGATAATAATTTGGGCAGTTTCTTGTTAAATTTTCTACTTTTTAAATGTGAATTAATTTAAGTTATTGCATCATAAGCTACGTGAAAATTAATAATTCATGAATCCTATAATCATAATATAACAAATGGATTGAGTTTTTGCTAGCCTTATGTAGTATAAATCAGTAAATGAGCTATAATAATGCCATATTCCATGATACAATTTACTAAACAATGGCCCAATTAATGGAGTATGAACATAATAGAATGTCTAGTTTGAGTAGATAATGGGGATAAAGTGATTGTTGTTACTCTTGAGATTGAAGTTTCCAAGTAGCTAAATATTGAATGTTAAGATTTTATAAATTTTGATAGCATGGAATACATAACAAATTATAATTTGTATGTAAGAGTGTTTTCAATTGATGTTGAAGTTGAGTGTTGGTTCCTAAGACAATCAAATGAGAAGTTTCAAGGCGATCACTTGAGTGAAATTGTTTAATAATTTTAATGATTGGCATGTATATTTATTAAATTAAAAAAGCAAATGTTGGAGTCTTTTATAAGACTAATTTATGGGAATGAGATGATGAGGCAGCATGAGATTGATTTTACAATTTAGTTTGGTATGCTAGATAGCTAAATACCATTTATGAGGAGATGTCTTATCTTTTTTTGAGAGAATTAAGAGAAAATTTAAGACATCCATTGATTTATTTTTATATTAAAAAATTTACTTAGTTAGTTAAGAGGGAAAAATTAATAAATAGTGGTTTGATAATGACTATGCATCAATGGGATATGAGCTCAAAAACTTTTGAAAAAGAAACTTTTAGAAGTGATGCTGATAAGAAGTTTTTGATTTAGGTCGTAAGACTCTTGGAGAGGCTCAATTATTTTTAGGAGGAATGGTTAAACTATTTTGAGGAGTAGTGTTCTAGTCTATAATTTTGTGGAAGGAGGTATTATGGTGGAAATTATTTAAATTTTTTGAGAGTATTTCAAGAACAATATTTCTAGTTATAGGAGAACAAAATGTCCATATTGAGCATTTAAGAATATATTAGATATTTGAATAGATCAAACGCATAGTAAGTAGCTAAATATAGCCCCATTTAGAGATTTATAATGACAAATCATTGAGTAATAGTAATGATAGGTTTAATAAGAGGCAGATGAGAGAGAGAGAGAGAGNAAATATATAATATCTATATTAGTATATTACTAATATAGTATATTAATATATCATTATTATTAATTTATTATATATTATAATTTATAAAATTTAATGTTTTAAAATATCATAATTTTTTGATATATAATTCTTTTAAATTATTTTATATTTCAAACAATAACGATTTGAACACGAACGAAAGCATCACTGTTCGTGTTTAGTTCGTTTAACTAATAGAACGAAAAAAATTTGTTCACGTTCGTCTCATTTACTTATCGAACGAATCGAACACAAACTCATTGACGAACCAAACACGAACCGTTCGCGAATAACGAGCTTTTTTGACAACCCTAATAGTAGTAGTGTTGAAACTTAGAGAAGAGAGACTTGAATAGGCTAGGTAAAACATAATGATCCTAGTGTTAATTTTTTTATGAAAGATTTACATACATACCATAAAATTTATATGAATAATTATATATAACAACTATTTTTTACTTTAAAATTTATAATGCATCACATAAGCATGAAAAATTGTACTTAAATTTTAAGAAAATTTGTATTGTTTATGTGATGTTAAATATTAAAGTGTTATAAATGTAAAAATTGGAATTCATGTGGTAGATATGTAAATACATGGATTGTGAGGTATGTATGAAAATGCCCTTCTTTTATCTGATATGCATTATTTGTTGATGTATTCATGTATCATGCTTATGTTTACCACTCTTATGTTTAAGCATATATGTATGTTGTACTTATATATTTTAGTTATGGTTTGAATGCTCTTAATCCTTGGAAAGAAAACCTTTAATATTGATTAGTGTTTATATAATTGATTAAAAGCCTAGTTGCTATAATTTTTTTCTTCTCTCTCGCCTTTCTTTATTCTTTTCCATTTGATCTTGTTCTCCCTCTCTCATTCATTGGGAAAATATTTGCGTACATAAGACGTACGCAGCGCTACGTCCGTCCAGGGGTTATTCAGAGGGTACAAGGGGGTTATATCAGAGTTATACCCCGCTGTAACCCTCCTATAAACTACCTGTAACCTACAAATGTGCTCTGCACTTCTGTAATTTCATGGGTACAAATAAGTTACACGGATGTTACAGGGGGTATAACCCGGATATAACACCCCTGTACCCTCTGAATAACCCCTGACGTACGCAGCGCTGCGTACGTCTTATGTACGCAAATATTTTCCCATTCATTGGGTGCTTTTAAATTTTCCTCTCTTTTTTCTCCTAATCCACCACCTTAATTTTTGTTTCGATATTTCATAGATGATATTTCCATCAAGAAGAATTAGAATCATTCTATTCCAACTTCAGCATGTAGTATTAAAGTAAATTTTAGATTCTTAGAGATGATAATCAGGTGTGAAATGATATTTGAACTAAGCTGCAAATGTTTCATGAGGTTTTCATGTTGCATGAGAAACATCATAAGGTTCATTTGTTTAATTGATAACCTCTTTCTTGTTCTTTTTATTTATTTATTTATTTATTTATATTAAAGTTCATATCCCATCTTTAAACTCAAATTCAAGCTCCATATATATATATATATGTGTGTGTGTGTGTGTGTGTGTGTGTGTGTGTGTTTAGGGTTTAGGGTTTAAATTTAAAACCTCTCAATTCACATTGTTTCATGGGCGATGGCTTAAATTGGTGTAGCACAATGAATTTTGTCCTCCTCAAGTGCATTTGAAGTTCATGTCTCTCTCAACAGTGATGGAAGTCCAAAGTTTGAAAGAGTGAGAGGAGAGTTTTGATGGAATTGTGAGGGTTTGTGTGAGAAGTTGCTAGCGAAAATTTGTGTGAGAAAATTCTCTTATAATTTGTGCGTGTAATTATACAACCTTATAGAGAAGGAAAAAAATCTAGTGGTAGCATTTCAAAAGGCTGTACTTCATTGGGTTCTTGTATTTATAAAGTCTTGTATTTGATTATCTTTGATTTATGATTTTTTTTTATTTCAAAACACTAGTAGCACTTAAATCACATTTTCTCTCAGGAATTAGTAGTCTAGGGATTTGGAGTTTAACTATGTTATATGATTGAATTAAAATTTCTTCATGATGGTGTTTTAACCTTCTATTCTTAATTTATTCTCAACTTGGCCAGTTGTTTTGTTAAAACTTGTTGTGAACTATGAGTTTCATAAGAAAACTTGGAGGAGCAATCATGTTAAAGCATAAAAACATAAACAAATATAAATATTGCATCTAAGATAGTGCAATCATGAGGGAGATACAAAATACTGGAGATTTTTGCAGGCTTCAGAGAACCAAATAGTAATATGAAATCTCAAGCCTTCTTTTGAACATAAGAATGGGCTAATGAGGGAATCTCTCCTAATTATCACCAATAACTGTATCCCTTAGTTAAATTTAACTTTTTAAAAGCCAATTCAGAGGAGAATATTTCACTTGATATAAACCTTCACTAATTTGCTTAGGTTTTTTGTTTTTGCAAATATTAGAAATATTAACTTTACATCTCCAAAATTCAGACACTTCAAGCTAGACTTAGGGTCTGTTTGGGGCAGCTGTAGCTTATTGAATAATCTGCTGATAAGCTGATTAAAAATAATCTGCTGATAAACTGGTGCGGTGACTATTACAAATTTTATTTTATTTTTGAAAAAGCCAGATCGTTGCCAATAAGCTCCCACCGCACCTAAATATGTGCGGTGTGAAAACATTGTTTTCTGCATTTTGAAAAAACATAAGCTGCTAAAACACATTTTACCCAAACAGACCAGGTGCATTTTCAAAACAACATCGCACCAAATAAGCTGCCCCAAACAGACCCTTAAGATGCATAAACTAAGACTTCTCTTGATTTGGTGAGTGAATTTTTAGCATAGGCTAGAACTTGTTTTATCAATAAAAAATATATATTTCATTTATTTTACCTACTATTTTGTCCATCAAGGATATAAATATAAGAGATTTCTTATTGAACTTGTGTGCCTTAAGTTATAAGCCTAAATTTGAAAAAGATTTTCTTACAAACAATTTTTGTCAATGTTTTCTAAATATGATACACTATTTATCGACTATTTTTCACACTTTTAGAATTTTTGTATATATAATAATTACTTAAAAAACTATCTTATAAAAACTCTATTTTCATTCTCTGAAGCTGAGAGACATTTTAGTGCGGTAAAACTAGACAAGAAAGAGAGAGAGTAAAAATGTTCATTACAGTGGCCTTAAAATTAAATTTGTTGGTTTGGTTGGTTGAAAAATTATCTGGCCCAAGGTAGACTATTGTTATTCTAGCTCAAATTTTTATTTTATTACTTTTGTGTAAAAAGTTAAAACTTTGTTAATTAAATCTAGAAGCTTAGATTTTATAGAGATCATCACATTTTTTTTGATATTGTATAGAAAAAATTGTTCCAATCACGTTAATACAAATAGTTAAATTTTCATCAAATATTTTATATTTTAGAATGCTTTATTTATTTTAGTGAGTAAATTAAATTTCATAAACATTACTATAAAATAAGTAAGTCTTGAAATAATATTATGTTTTTCACTATAAATAATTTTTTGAGTTATAATAATCAAATTATGTATATTAAATTATCCCATAAACCTTTCTACTTGTCATAAATATTATGTTTTATGAGTTTTTTTGCATGTTTTCTGAAGTTCATACATGTGAAAATTATTGATATTTCTATACTTACATAATAAAAATATATAGGCTAAAAGAAGCAATATAAAAAATGCATTTCACTAGAAGTTGATCTCATTTTTATTGACATTGACATATATTTCCTTTTAGCCTAACTTTAGTCTGTAAGATTTAGTCTTAGTACAAAAACTCCTTTATTGATTATTTAGCATATGTTTTTAGTAACTAGCTTATTAATGAATCAAACTTAATCAATCAACTTTTCATAATTTAATATGAACTCAAGTAGGTCCTTAACTCACTTAAATGAAGGTGTGTTGACCAAAATTAGGCATCAAGAACTAGAAAGAAAATAAAAGTTTTCTTTAGAACTCAAGGTACCCCTAGGCCACACTTTAAGCCCTTGAAATCTACAAAATCATTGTCTAATCTAAAGTCTTTGGACTTATCCTAAAATCCGTTGTAGCTCTCCTTAACTTACCGATGAGCCAAGGTGACTTTGTTGACCTAATTTGACCAAGTTTACTCATAGTGACCACATGGGACCTGTTAACTAAACTGAACCACATTGCTCAAGAATTTGATTCATAATTAACCTAACAGATGTATAAATAATTAAGATACATACTTGAGCCAACATTAAGTTACCCTATCTTGACCTGATCTAATAAAGTACCCTAGGGCTTTTTGAAAGTTCAAATAAGATCAATCAAATAAAATAAATCAAATCTATTAAAGTGTCACCTAAAGACTTAATTTAGATCCCAAAATTGAAATGCATATTTACCAAACTCATATTAGTCATTTGGTATTGTTAACCAAACTTGACCCAATACAAAAATGTTGCATTTAACTCATCTAGAAGTAATTCAAATATACAAAAACAACAGCAACAACAAAGCCTTAGTCCCACTTTGTGGGGTCGGCTACATGAATCTTTTTTTCTCCATTGTGTCCTATTTAGTGTCATATTTTCATTTAGTTCTAATAAATTACGATCATTTTTATACAATAAGCCAAAGTCTTACTAGGTCTACCTCTGCCTTTCTTAACATAAGTCCAATCTAAAACATCTACTCTCCTAATCGGATCATCGGATGGTCAACGCTTAATGTGATCAAACCATCTAAGATTACTTTCTCCAATTTTTTCTGTCACAGAAGCTACTCCAACCCTATCACGGATATATTCATTTAAAGCCACTCATCCACCTAATCTTTCTCATATCAACAACACTTAACTTAGTATTATGCTTCTCTTTTAAAGGCCAACATTCAACGCCATAGAGCATTGCAGGTCTCACCATCGGCTTAAAAAATTTTCCTTTTAGTCTAAGTAAAACTTTTTTATCACACAAGAAGCTCGAAGCATTCCTTCACTTCAACCAACCAACTTGAATTCTACTATTAACATCCCCATCTATATCACCATTGTTTTAAACAACAGACCCAAGATATCTAAATCATTCACTCCTTTTAATAATTTGATCACCCAAAATTACACTTCTGTCACTGGAGCTAATACTACTAAAATTACATTCCATGTATTCATTTTTATCTCTTCTGAAATGAAGGCCTTTATACTCCAATGTAGACCTTCATAATTCAAGTTTTTCCTGGGCTTTTTCTCGCGCCTTATCCACGAGAAGGATATTCTCAACAAAAAAACATACACTAAGGTACATCCTCCTATAAATGTATTGTAAGACCATCCATAACTAAAACAAAAGGATATGGGCTTAAAGCCGATCCCTAATGAAATTGAACATAAATAGGAAAATATTTGGTCAATCCTCCTTCAGTTCGAACACAAGTAACAGCTTTAGTATACATATTTTTAATGACTTGAATATAAGTCATATCAACACCTTTCTTCTTAAGAACTCTCCAAAGGATATCTCTTGGAACCTTATCTAACAAAATCAAAACCAAGTATAGACTCAATTTGATCTAGTTGAATCAAATCAAAATTCTTAAACCTAGACTGAGTTATATGTCCCACTTAACCCACTCGTAACGACTTATTATGGGTATTCTTGAAATTAACCAAATATAATCAAATTTTGTGAAGGATCTATGCCAAGTAACAAAATTAAACAAATTTAAGCCTCGTAGATAACATTGTTGCCNTATCTCTATATGAAGCACCTGTGTTATTTTTAAGAAAAAAAAGGATGATATCATTCATATTTATGTTTAAAGCAAAGTATTAAGGGTTTGTTTTCATTTTTGACAACATGGGATGGATAAGAGAGGTATTACAATATAACATATAAGGCAATTGTTTCTAAATTTGTGGCTTTATAATTGTAAAAGTTAGCCTTTATGTAGAATGTGAAAAAACTTAGCAAAGAAAATGGTGGAGTATGATATTTATTGGACCATTTGAGGTAATTAAGACCTATAAAAATTTATTTATTGGTCATTACCACTATATTAAATGTTCAATGTGCACAATTGTATCTTTTTATGTACTAAAGAAATAGATTATAGATATTAAGCATAAATTGTAATACCTAAGTCTCATACATATGATAATCAACCACAATACTTCAGTATGTATTTTATAATAGATATTTTAATATATCGATTAATATTTACTTTTATATTACTTTTTCTTTTAAATCACTTTGAAAATAGTTGGTTGATAAGTAATAAATAAATATTTTAAATATATGAGAAAAGAAGATTTAATCTATATGTTCTAAATAATTTTTTTTTGAGACTATTATAAGCCTAATTAAAAATTCATCTTTATAAAATATAGAAAATGATGAACTTTAATTATTATAAAATTTTCATATTTTTATGAAAAATATAAATATAAAACAAAAGAATGATGGTACAATTATAATTTATTAAAAAATGTATAAGAGAGGTATATGTTTCGACAATCTCTACAAATGAATTGGTCAGTGGATCCTCATTGTCCATGAAATGATCTTTTATGAAATCTATCTTCTCACTCCCTAGTTTTAAGAAAAAAATAGTAAAAATTTTTATGCTTCAACTAAAATATGGTCTTAGTTGGTTCTAAATGCTCAACTAAAGTTATTGCTTGAGCAAGTCAAGCCCTTATAGGGGTGTGAACATGTCGAACACGAGTGAGCCCAGACTTAGCTCGTGTTTGACTCGTTAAAAATACTACAGTTCTTCTTTGGCTCGTTTATATTTCAAACACAAAAAAATGTGTTCTTTTTCGGCTTGTTTGCTTAGCGAGCCGAACACGAGTTGTTCACAAACAAAGAATCATTTTGAGTACCCTAGTCGCGCAGCCGTAGGATATCAATGGTTGAGGTGAGATTTAAATCTTATTATTTATGTTAAAACATCATTTAACTATAATTTAATATATCTATTCTATTTTTCAATTAATAATTTTAGATGATTATAAATATTTGTACTCTTGTACTCTTGTAGTCAATTAAATTTTTTAAAAATACTCCTCGTCAATTAAATATATAATTATTTCAAGCCAAAATGAACAAAACTCAAACGAACAAACCTTTGTTCATTTTCAACGTGTTTATATATCAAGTGCAAAAAATTATTTGTGTTTGACTTGTTTGCTTAGTCAACAAATTGAACACAAATGAGTCGAACACGAACTGTTCGCGAACAACGAGCCTTTTTGACAGCCCTAAACACATATCTGAATGGACTTTCACACTGGCCTCGAGCCATGTCTGTGTGAGCAGCAACAGGTTCAAGGTATTTTACGTCCAACATTTCTTATTGGAATTGAGTGATGAAAATCTCAGGCTTTTAGAAAGTGCCCGTTGAATCTTCAACAAAGCTTGAGAACTCTTTCCTGATTTTTAAGCACTAGCAAATTAAGTCACAAATATTAGTTTGAACTCACTGAAGGAGGCAATGACTCCTAACGATAGGTTATTGAATCAACATAGAGATGAATCTTTGAGCACCAAGGGGAACAAACAACATTTAATGACTTCGTTTATCCATAACAGACATACTGCCGATTCAAAAGAAGCTATATAATTGGAGGGATACATTATTCTTTTAGAAGAATACAAGAAAGAGATCTTGATATTTTTGGGTGCTTCAACATGAATAATCTCTCTCGAGAATTAGTGCTAACGACCCTTTTCTTCTTCTTCGTCATTCACCATTACAAGATTTTGAAGTATCATCTTCTGAGAAATAAGATTCATCATCTTCCTCTTATTTTAACATATAGGCTGGAGCTCTTCTTGGCCCCGCCCTCGGTAATTCTTCTCCTTGCAGTTTGCTCCAATGATTTTTTTTTGTCTTTGCACTCCTGATCCTAATGATCCTATGTATGGCTTCTCGAATGATCTCTTGAAAGGGATATGGAGGCCTCCTACCTTAATTCATGTATCATTGTCCTCATTTGTTCATTTAGTTCATTCATATGCTGCAACACGAATTCATTAACACAGTCTATCTTTGTCCAGTATTTTCATTCGCGCCAAATATCTTCTGGCTAGATTAGAGTATGAGATCAACACTCACCACACATTTCAAAATTTTGAATCCTTTTATGATGTAAAGTCCTGTATTATCCGTGAATCCATACACTCTGGGAGAGTTCTTGTAAGTTAAAGTAAACAAAAATGAGTGGAGGTTTTTAAACGATATTCCCCACCCTTTGATCGATAGAATCCCTTTGAAAGAGTGAGGACCCGTCCATCTATACATCTCGTAGGATGTTCTTATTTTTATAGGATATATTAAGAAAAATAAATAAATAGCTACTACACCCTAGGCCATGTTGTACATAGCCGGCTAAGAGTTGTAATTGATGAGATACAACCATGGGAGTCATGCGACCCATGAATGTGCATGGACAATGATGGATAGGAGTTCCCTTCTTTTTGTCGCTTAGGCAACTTTAATTGTTTATTCAATGACCTCGTTGGTGTTGCATGATGATCACAGGCGAGCTCAGTGGGAGAGCTCGTTGACGACTGGCGAGATGGATGGAAGAGTTCGATGAAAACACGCGAGCTTGAAAGAGAAGCTCGATGAATACAAGTGTACTCAATGGAGGAGCTGGCATTACTGGCGAGCTCGCCGAAAGAGCTTGCTAATTCCCTTTGAGGGATGGGTTTTGTAGCTGTGATTGTGGTGAATGTGCTTTGTAAATACAATATGCTTATAGCTAGACTTTAAATGGGCGACAAATGGGCTCCATCTTTTGGGCCCAAAAGCCCGTTTGGTGTTTAGGCTTTCCAAAGAGTCTATTTTTGTATGTAAAGTATATAAATGCCCCTAAAAGATTTAGCATAAAAAATAAAAAAATAAAAAATAAATGTTATTTAAAAGGCCACTTAACAAAAATTCGGTCTAATAAATAAATTGTTACCTTTTGTAAGCTAAGAGGACATTGACTAAACCTGCATTTAGAAAATCAGACTAAAACGACTGGTTCAACTGATGGCTCGACTAATTAGACCGTGAACCAATCGGTGGTCCGATTCAAGCTGGCTTAAGTACTGTCACCACATCAAACCTCAATATATCGGTTTGAATCGGCTTGGAAAAGGAAAAAGTAGGCTGATTTGATATCAAAATCAAAAATTATATTTTTCTTACATATATACCACCAACTTTATCTAATTTTCATCACCAAAACTCTATTTTTTACATTTATACCGCCCAAATCACTCATATCACATCAAAAATATTACTATCAAAACTCAATTTACATATCTAACGCCTAAATTGTATTTTTTTACACTTATATATACCATCAAAATCATTCATATCATATAAAATATCACTATTTTTAAAACATGAAATACAAAATTTCATATCTATCATTATTTTGAAATATATTTATGATTTATAAGGTGAAGTTAACTTTAATATTTTCAGAACCTTGTCCAAGACATAATTTATTTATAAAAATTATATGTATATATTATTATTTATTACCGTTAAATGCTCCAACTATTATTGGAGCAACGGATAGTCCTGGCCGATTTTAAGCCCGGCGGATACGAAGAAACAGGCCCAAATAGCTCACCAGGGCATAATGATGCAAATAACATTAATAAGTGGACCAAACTGCAAATACACCGTTCGTATAAAAGAAATGTTTCCGCACGATTTACGCTTCCATTTCCGCATATACCCTCATAATATTATTTTCGAGAAAATAGAAAAAAAGGAGAGAAATTCAGGAAGCCGAAGGGAACGCTTGTCCACGATATCCTCCATTCCCGGCATAGTCCAATCGCCGATCTCCTCCTTCCTCTCTGCCGGGCTCCGCTGCCGCTGCAGACGCGCACCGCTCAACTAACTTCTATTGAATCCTTAGAGCTAACTTGTACCTTGCTACTATTCGCTCCGCTTCTCTTTGCCGCTGTGCCGCTTTGCCGCTGCATCAATCTCGCGGGCGGCGCTCTCGACGGGCAAGCCTCGGTTTCTAGGGTCTCCAAGTCGGTTGACGTTGGGATTATTGTCGTATTTGGTTATTTTTTGCAGTTAGTTCTGCATTCGGCTGCAACTAGGGCGTGGTTGGGGTATGGGCGGTGCTTTCTATGGTCGCCAAGGAATGCTGCATGTATGAGTGCCAAAAGTTTTATCCGATTCGGGAAACTTGGCCATCTGGGTGATTTCGGTCATCGATGCAATCGGAGTATTGGAGTTCTCTGCTAGATTTTGGTGCGCTGTTTCTTTTCCTCCTTTTTTTCATGCTGTTTTGAACTGTTCAATTTCTTGTTTAAATCTAGTTTCCCGCTTAGGAGATTACTGTTATAATGGTTTTGGTGGTGGGCCTGAATCCTTCTTTTTAGGGCTAGGATTTTGCATCGTTGCTCAGTGTAGCTTGGTTATAAATTTAAATGCATGACTTGAAAACTTTTGCAAATTGCAAACACCACGTGTTGTATCCATCGTTTTGGATTAAGTGGATCGTAGGAGTCCTAATTTGCTTATCTGTGGCTATATGCTAACATATTCCAAACTTCACGATCTGCTTTGGTATGTGGTCAAACAAGTCGTTTCTTGGCTGAAATTTATTGTTGCAGTTAGGAAAATGACTGAAGTTAGTGGAAAATGGAGGTAAAAATTGGCATGAAACATAAACTTTCCCCCTCTTTTTGCCAAACAAATAACATCATTTATGGATATGCACATTGTTTAAGCTTGCATTATTTATATGGCAATGTGATTGTTGTTGAAAGTACTGGATGGGTGAACATTAATTTTTGCTCATACTTGGACAATAAATATTCTATATTCTGCGTATTTATGGCATAACTCGTCTCTAAGAATTGTTTTCTTATAGCTATATTTGCTTCTTGACTATATTGATATAGGGAGAAAGGTCAGGATTATTAATTTTTAATGATACTTGTTGGATGAGTTTCATTATAATCTTTTAGAAGCCATGTAATCATAACTTTGATGCAAATCTCAAGAAGCATCTCCTTATAAGATAAGGGGGAAAGTTATGATTTTAATTTTTTGCGTTTTGACACCACAACCAGGACACAAATTCCTTAGGATTGTGAATTTGTGGCACCGTAGTCTTCAAGAGGAAGTCTTGAACACAAAATAAGATCAAGATTGAATTACATTTTTTTTTTTCGAGGCTTAGGTTTAGCCAATTGAATGAGAGTACAATGGAAAAAAATAGATAGTTAATAGAAAAAAAAAAATCTTTATATTCAAGATCATACACTTCACTATGACATCCCACAAACCACCTTCTAAACACACAAGTTTAGGATATAGATAAATAGGAGAAACGATAGCTCTCAAAATTCTTATTCAACAACTAAAAACTAATTTTCTTAAACAGCAAGGATGACTCTATCCTTTCATTCTTGTTGCCACCTCCCCACTTTCCCAAAAATCACTGCTTATAAACATTCTATACAAGAACATAATAGACAACAAAAATGATAAAAAGCATAGCATCTTTGTCATGCTTTCCGGAGTGGAAAGGCATACCTTCGATGATTTCAATAGGCTTTAGTTTGTACTAGGATAATAGGTTGACAGTGTTCTAAGGGATGGCTATGTTATAATTGCCTGGTCAATAACTTGTGTATGTATTGTCATTGACGCACTTGATTACTTTCAACATCACCTTAAGTTTTGGTTTGGGCTTCACCTGTTTTCCAACTGTAAATCTTTCTTTAGGATAATAGGTCGTTGAGCTATATTAATATTAGGTTCCCATTTTCCTCAATATTATTCTTAAACAAGGTTTGAAAATCTAACAATTTAATCAAACATAATAGTTCTAGGAATGCCGTGAAGTTGAGCGATTTCATGGAAATAGATTTCAACCATCTGCGTGGCATTGTGAATCTTTAACAAGGTATGCAATGTGCCATTTTAGAAATTGATTTGCTATCACCATGATCGAATCTTTGTGCATCGTGTGATAAGGAGGTTGGCAATGAAGTTCATGTCTACTTTAGCTCGCATTAATTATGGTATAGGCAAGGGGATGTATAGCTGAATATTGTGTTCTGGGGTTTTGGCAATATCACTCTGTCAACATTGCTTGATTTGGAAATCCACATTTTTGAGAAGCAATGTCCAAAAAAAATCTATTTAACAAAAACAAGAGTCATGTCCTGTTCAAAGTGACCTGCCATTCCTTCAACATGGCATTCGAGTAAACAACTTCTCACAAAGAATGCCTTTGGAATGCTTAATCGATTTCCAAAGAAGAGTTAGCCATTTCCACAATGAAATTGTTGATATGTTCCTGAATTCATTTCAACCAAATTTCTTTGAAATTAGGATCCAATGGAACACAAATATTTTATTATTTCAAAGCCTATTGCTTTCATTTATAGAGCAACAAAGTTCTATATTTATGCTTCAGAATATAGTGAAAGGATGAAATGAATTCTATCGAGTGGCTTCTTTCCCTTTCAATTTGTTTTGATTATGAAAATATTTCAGGGTTTAATGGTCGAAAAAAATTATTTGTTAGCTAACATGTAATGGCCTCAATGGGCTAATATCCTTCTTTACTTGGGACAACACGAATGGACACATTGGAAGCATTACAATCCACTTCCAAGTTTTCATTGAAATTTACTTTCATGTTTGAGTAGTTTGTTTAGGGGTGCATCCATTGTGCTGAATTGTTTAATGAGTCAACTATAGAAAGACACCACTTCATAAAAATTCTCACGTAAGGAAATGATTGAGGTATCACATAATCTAGGATGGCCATAATCTTCTCGCGATCCATTTCAATATTTGTTGAAGTAATGATGTATCCCATGAAATTGATTTTTTTTAGCAAAAAAAAGGACTATTCTTTGGTTTGTCGAACATCTTTTACTCGTGGGGAGTTTCAAAGATTTTTTTAAACTTGTATTTGATGTTCGTCTTGAGTGCAACTATACATGAATATGTCATCGAATTATACTGCCACAAAATTTTCAATAAAGGGTCAAAAAATTTGATTGATAAGTTGCATAAAGGTGCTATGTGCGTTGGGAAATTAGAATTGCATAATGACCTGTTTGTAGAATCTAACTTGCATTTTGAATACCGTCTTTCTTTTATTTCTTGTTTTCTTGAATTTGATGGCAGCTATTCTTCAAGTCGATTTTGAAAATAGAAATGATCCACATAATTGGTATAGTAAATCATTTTTGCAAGAAATTGAAATCTTATATTAGATCGTTATTTTGTTTACAATCTTGATATCATTAGATATGTGCTAATACGTCTTTTTTGGTACAAGAAATGCAGGAACATCAAATAGGCTTTCAATTTTGTTAATCACACCTTCGACCATCTTTTCATTGACTTGTATATGCAGTTCTTTGTTTTTTCTAGTCTTATGATAAGTGGGTCAATGAGGAATGACAAACCACATAATAAGGTCGATTAGATACTGAATCTAGCAGGAAATTTGGCAGGTATTTCCAATTCTAGTATGTTTTTAGACTATTTAATAACGATTGTGCAAGAACACGTGGTGGTGGAATATTCTGATTCCTATCTAAGTTTACAAAAATATAGCCCATGGTAGCCTCCTTTAACGCTTGTATGAACATCAATTAAGAAACCACTATTTATTCCTTAGCTCCTTTGATAATCTTTGAGTGGCATAAAAAAGATTCACTCTTCATCCTTTTTGAATGGGTTAATGTTCTTAAAGCCATCATGGATTGTATGTTGACTGTATTATCATGGTCTGCTTAGTAGGAGTTGACAAATATCCATGGGAATTACGTCTCACCATACTTCTATAATTTTATGCCAATAAAATAATGAACTAAACTGTCTTTCTTTACCTTGATTTAGCTTCCTTCTCTAAACTAGGAAAGCTTATAAGGATGTGGATGTTTTTAAGTTGTTGGATAATTTTTTCAATTTCTTGTGGACACAATGTTCTCGCAACTTACACTGTCACTGATGCAATTACAAATCTTAATTTGAACTATATAGCTGGTGTTGAATATATTGTAGCACAACCATTCATGATTGTAGTCAGCATTCAACTGTCAATGAATTACGAGTTAGTCTCCTTCATCGGCATAGAGAATTTAATAGCTGCTTATACCATTTGTTTCCTTTCCCTTTTGTTATTTTGGAAGCTTTTCTTTGACTAATGAAATTATCTTGATGATAGTGATTAGGTAAATTTTGCTTATTTCGTGTTAACAACCATTACACGTAAAATTTTTTCACACATTGATGTATTCTTTTTCAATTTGATTGCAATGAGCTTGACCATTTGTACAATGGCACTCCTTCAAACTTCGACTCATTCTAGTGTATGCACCTTTTTTATGAATTCATAAATATTCATTCTTCTTTTGAAGTTAGGTTTGTCTTTTTTGATTCCAACTTCTGATGGATGTCTCTTTGATTCACAATATAGAGGTTGTTGGGGGTGGATTTTCCGTATTTGAATCCTGGAGGTCAAAGGGGAGGTGAACCATCGAGAGAATATATATTTATCGTGTTGGTGAGATGTTGAACTCTAGGTTTTCTTTGCTAGAAAATAGTGAATGTTGTTGCATATATCGAGTTTCTTGGTACAATCCTTCGTCACAATTTCCTGGACAGGACAATGAAGGGTTCAGCTGGGGCAACTTCTTTTCTAATCTCTCATACCAAGATGACACTGCAGCTACGGCAAAAACTCCTCAGGATTGTTAATTTGTGGTTGTAGTCTTTAGGAGGAAGTTTGAATGCAAAACTAAACCAACATTGATATACATTTCATTGGTCGGGGCACAACTTTAGCCTAATGAATGAGAATATAGTGGAAAGAATGAATGATTAATAGATCAAGCTGTTGAATTTAATGATAGAATTAACTACGATATCCTGTAAACCGCTTCCTAAACTCAGAGGCTTAGGATATATAGAAGTAGTAGAAATAATAGCTGTAAGAATTCTTTTTCAACCACTAAAAATTGATTATTTTTAAAACAAGGATATACATACATATATAAAGCCAAACTAGCAAGGTTATAGGAAAACAAATATTCATGTCCTTAGACTTGCTTTCAAGTTGCTGCCTTGATACTTCTCCACGATCATTACTTGCAAAAAATTTTGTACAACAAATTCAAAAAATGAGCATTTGAGTAACATTCCTTAACTTTTTAAACCGGATATCACCTTAGGTAGCGCTAGCATCTATTAAATGTGGTATCAATTAATATTTGTTGTTGACATCTCGACATTCATTACACTATCTAGTCGGATTTATAGCTGGCAATATGGAGATGCCTTGTTTTTCTCTGAGTTTATTGGATTTTGGAGCATATATTAGCATATTTTAAAAGGGCTTTGACATAACTTGTGGTATAGTTTGCATTTCATTGATATAAGATTTTTTTAGCTTAGACGTTCATTTCATACTGAGAGTGATTAATCCACCATGATGTGTGTGATTCATTGGCTTTTAATTTTATTTAATTCTATATGAGTAGTTGAGCTAAGTTTATTCAACCAACCTTACAATCTTAAATGGATAAGTTGGATCCATTAACGCTTGCAAAGTATTTATTGTTTCATTAAGCACATGCATAGATGTTGGACTTGCTAATATAATTTAAAAGATTGGAATACAAGCAAGCCTAGAGAACAAAACATTTGGATAACCATGATCTAGAGAATATAGTGGTACCATCTTATTCAAATTTAACTGCCTTTCAAGAACTGAGGTTATGTTTCCATGGAAACACAAAAGATCATTGACTTGTCTAAGAATGCAATTAATTTATATAGGCTTTTTTAGAATGATCTCTTCGGGACAAGTTTAATGTGTCAAACCTAATTTTTGTTCATTAGTTCGGTAAAGGGGATGGAAACAATGAAAGATCAATTTTCAGAAACTTGACCCTGCATCTGTTAAAAGTTTGATATTGATCAATTGGGCTGATATTTTTATGGTTAAACCGCTCCAGGGAACATGTAAAAAGTTTGATCAATTGGTCTGATTTTTGTATGGTTAAATCATTCCAGGGAACATGAAAAATGATTGCTGTCTGAAATTGTATATAAAAAAAGGGCTATTTTGAAACCATTGTTAGCCAGAATAATCATTTACTTGAAAGATAAGGTAAATCTTTGACGTGATTTTTAATCTCATGAAAATATTTTATTTATATATTTCATATTGCGACATTTAATAATGCATGGTTTATTTTTTAGGTGATTCTTTACATTGCGCAGATTTGACTTTAAACAGTGATTGCACCAAAGCCGCCATCCTTATTTCTTCATTATTATTATGATTTTTATGGCATAATTTTTATTTTCTCGAGAGGTCCTGAATCTTAGAAGCATCTTTTTTGGTCAGTTCACTCAACCTTTTGCTTTATTTCTTTTATTTTTTATTTTTAGTGTACATCTCGGCCATATGATCATTTTCTCTCAAGTGCATGTATCTTGTGTTTTCTTGCAGGTTTCTTTTGAAGCATGGCACTCAGGAAGCACAAAGCTTCTGGCGATTCATCTTCTGCTGCCTTGGCACCTTTGAATTTCGTGAGAAAGATGCCTGAGAAGGGGAATTCTGTTGAGGCAGATATGAAATCCTGTGTTTCTTTGGAATCTCATGTAGATATAGACCCAAGGGAAGTTTATTTCTTAATCATGCATTTTCTATCAGCAAGTCCATGTAAGAGGACTTATGGACAGTTTTGGAATGAGCTTTTGGAGCATCAACTTTTACCAAGAAGATACCATGCTTGGTATTCCAGGAGTGGTGTGCGAAGTGGAGATGAAGATGATGATGGCAAGTCGCTCCCATTAAGCTATTCGACCTTGGTTGAGAGGTATACCCTTGGACGACTGTCTTTGTTGGTTAACATGTTTTGTATTGGTTAACATGTTTTGTAGTTTTTATTATGCATAAAAATGCTAAACTCCTTGCTTCATTTTTAATCTTTAGTTTTCTCTCTGTTTAGAATTTGCTGTCTTTTGTGTCTTCCTAGACCTAGTCTCGTTGTGGTAATTTCATAATTTTAAAAAATATAATCAGTATGCCGAACTGAATCTTCTTGTGATATTGCACGAAGAATAATCTTGTAGTTTTATGCTCAGGTTTGGATTTTCTGTTGTAATATTGAAGATACTTGTTTTAATTATATTGTAGAAGTATCAATCGTGTATCTGGTAACTTCAAAATCTTTAGAAGCATGGTTGTTTGATATGCAACTTCTATGTCTAAAGAGGGTGGTTGTCATGGACAAGGACGCTTTCTAGATATTGAAAAAATGGGGCATTTACACACACATCACATAATTATAATGTATCTACATCTCTCACACCTAAACTTTCATATTTATATGCTTAGCATCTAAATCATTAATATAACATAAAAATATCACTTTTATAAATTTTTTAAAAATGAAGTACATCTTTTTCATGCATAGGTTTAAAACACTAAAGTGCTATATATGTAAATGTGAAAATTAGGAATATGTAAATACTTAAGAATTGTGTGCCAGGTTTGTAAATTTCCCTAAGAAAAGCTAATTAATATTCGCTGAGTATTTGCGATAAGCAAATGCTGATGGTGAGGATTAGTTAACAATCATCATGTGATATGAGCGTTTATGATACTGGAGGAGGAAGCTCAAACTAAAAAAGAAACACAATATTATTGTTGAACTGAAAGAGCTTACGAACATGATACTTGGACGATGAGGACGAGACTACGAGGTGGTGGTATGAGAGTGTTGCAGTGGCAACAACAATAGGAGAGGGATGCAATGGTCGGAGGAGTACTGGACAGGTGCGGGGAAGAGCAGGAGTGCTGCGATGGGTGGGAGGAGTGTTGGACAGCTACGGGGGAAGAGCAGAAGGGGTTGGATGAGGGCAGGATGGTGATTGTCAACGACAAGGAAGAGGCGACAGTGGCTTGAATGATGGAACGATAATAGGAAAACGGACGTATGACAATATACATACCTCATCAGGGTCGAGTTATAGCCGGAGCAACACTCGGGTAGGGATGGTCGCCACCTAGGATGAGGGACTACCGGGGCATTTCCTTGTCTTCGGATACAACTCTCAAAGAGGAAATAGGATGCTAGTGGCTGTCCAAACAGAACGAGGAATTCTTAGGCAACAAAAGACCTCCTCCCCTAAGCAAAACAACCTCTATATATAAGAGGGATTAGGACTTATTTTAGGCAATCATTTTAATTAAGAAATACAATATAATAGACAAGAATTTATATAGGCAGTGTTTTAAAATAAGGAAAAGATTAAAAACATTAAGAATTCATAATTTAGGAAATATATATAAAAGGAATAATTCAGAATAGGCAAAAGCTAATAAAAATAATATAAATTGAAAAGTGGCAAGTTCTAGGAAGGAAAGATGAAAAAAGGAAAAAAGGATTAAGAGGAAAGGAAAGGAGAAAAAGGAAGAGGGATAAAGGGGGGCCAGACCACCCCCCATTCCCCCCTTAGGACTGGTCGGTTCCTCTCCAAAGCCCTTCGTCAGTCTCCTGGGGTTGGGGGAGCTTCGTTCTCATTTATCGAAGCTTCCAGATCCTCAAGTATGATGTTAGATCTGCGACATCGAACATGGCTGAAATGATGCAGTCACCTAATAGGTCAATCTTGTAGGCATCGTCGTTTCAAAACACATTTTGGTAAAATGTATCCTCCACCTTTAGCACGCCTTGAGCTAGAACTGTAGGTAGAGGAGTATTCTCATTACTCAATCGAGCCATTCTAAGGATAACCTACTTCTTTCATTCCTCACAATCGGCTGAGTGCAGATGAAGAACAGTTTTGGGAGGAGAGATCAATGTTGGGGTGATATTTGTGTCAGGCTACACTCAACTCATTAACACCTCCTCAGAAGAGACCTCTTTACTGATAGGAGCTGGATCCAATAAAGAATTTCTTCATTAAGCTCCAAGGGCCCATTTCAAAGTTGGGACTCACCTCTTCTATTAGGACATCTAGCGATGGCTACAATGTTGCGAAAATAACCTTTGAATAATCCCTCATAATATTTTCAATATGACACAAAATGACCTCACTTCTGGTCTGTTGGACCTCCCTCTGTAAGGGTAACTCAGAAAGGGGTCTATACATCTAAAAAATCTACAATGCTCTGATCTGCGGTGGTCCTGTATTTGTGGTCGGCTCCTAAAATTCCTGCCCTTTTTGGATATCCCTAGTTAGTCCTGCTGATGTTTCTCTCATCGTTTGTGAAGCCGTAGCTCAGGGTATCACCACTTCATCCTCTGTATGAATGTCGATTACATCAAATTCACAACCTTCTCGAATGGCTACTGTTACTTCAGCTGGAATCTATATCTTGAGGTCAACTAGAATTGGTAGCGTCTCTTCCTTGTGGCTGACAATTGTGGATCCTCTTTGAAGTATGCATCTCTTTCTGCATCGCCGTTTATCTCTTCAACTGGAAGTCGGTTCTCGTTTATATCCTCACCAACTTTAGTGCCTGCGGTGTCGTTACCCAACTATTAGATGACACGCTGCTCGGTGAAGTAGATCATTCCCCTGGTCGTGCATTCTGCTTCAACCTATCCAAAGCCGTGGCACTTGCAACATTTTTTGGCTGTGACAGTTTTGCTGATTGGTTTCGTTGGGGCGCTTGGTGATGCGGTCTTTTTACTTTGGAAGCTAGGTCAGTGACTTTTAGCTGTTGTAAGTTGATAGGAACTAACACTGTGCTTCCTACTTCATCTTTATGTTTTCTCGTCCCCCCTTCGACCTTTTAGTGACGATCGAGAGTAGCATTAATTTGATTTCATCTTTTATGTCCGTAATCCACCGCCGAAGTCAGCAGATCTCTCGCCGTATCTCCTCCCAAGAAGACTTGGGCATTTATCTCAATGGTGAAATGATTAGGGTTTAGGAATAGAAAGGAAAACAAATTTTAGTGGAGGTGAAAGAGGGTAAAAAATAATTGGGTTAAGGTTGTTGATTTTAAAAATCAGCTAGGGGAATTAGACTTAAGAACATGTGGCAGTGGAATGAGTATTGGATGGTAGGAAGAAATTTTTGTGGGTATGGAGGACACTAGGAAACCCTAGGTTAGGACTAGGGTTGGACTAGCTCTGATACCAAATGATACTGAAGGAGAAAGCTTAAACCACAAAAGAAACACAATATTATTGCTGAACTGAAAGAGCTTACAAATACGACATTTGGAAAGTAAGAAATACCGAAAAACAAATACAAACAACAAAAGATATCCACGGGAGACGATGGGGAAAAATATTACGAGGCAGTGGTATGAGAGGGCTGCGGTGGCAGCAATAGCAGGAGAGGGCAGGCCCGTGATGAGGGTAGGCCGGTGATTGGCAACGGGAATGAAGGAGCGGCGGTGGCTGGAATGATAGAATGACAGTAGGAAAATGGACGTATGGCAAGATAAATGCCTCATCCAGGTCGAGCTATAGCCGGAGCACCACTCGGAACCTTGGAGATGGTCACCACCTAGGACGAGGGATAGCCATAACACTTCTTTGCCTTCGAATACAAACTTCGAAGGGGAAAATAAGACGTCGGTGGTTGTCCAAATAGAACGCTGAATTCTTAAGCAACAAAAGACCTCCTCCCCAAAGCAAAAAAATCTCTATATATAGAAGGGATTAGGACTTATATTATCAATGCTTTTAATTAAGAAATAAAATATAATAGGCAATGTCTTAAATCAAGGAAGAGAATAAAAATAATAAGAATTCATAATTTAGGCAATGTTTATAATAGTAAGAATTCAAAATAGGCAAATAATAATAAAAATAATCGAAATTTAGAATTGGCAAGTGCTAGGAAGGGAAGAGGGAATAGGAGGAAAGGAAATGATGGAAAGAAGACTTATATTATCCTCTCCAAAGCCCTGCGTTAGTTGGGCACTCAAGTAGATGCCATTTTATTAAATTCTTTTTCATCCGTTTGGAAGCTTTATGCACCTGTCTGTTGTAGCAAGCCATAACTTCAATAATTAATGTTGGCTTTTGTAGCAATGATGGCAGCCCTTTTAATGAAGGAAACTTGAGCAAATCAATAAACAAAATTATATGAGTTTATTCTACTTTGCTTTTTTCTCATTCAAATGTGGCCGTTTAGCTCTTCTACTGCATGTGAATATTGTTGCTGCATATCTAAGTTTTGGAAAGATGGATAAGTTGGTGAGATGCAAGTAATCTTGATCCAAATTAAACTTCAACTTCTGTTGAGTTCCTCACTTGTTCTTTTCCTAAAAATTTCCACATTTCTTATCAACCTCTTCCTACCCTGCGGTAGCTGTTTATCTGTTTCTTATGTCTGTTGTTGAAGGGAGAGGCCAAACAATTTTTATGCATTTCTTCTAAACAAACAAAAAACACCGAAGGACTATAGTAACTCAAATGTAAGCTCAACGAATAATCTCTTAGAACAATGAGATGGCTACAGACTTCCACTCAAAAAAAAATTGGCGGTCATATGCCATTAAATTGGAATAGACCCATGCATATCAGAGGTGTGTTTAGCAAACAAGAATCACATAATTGACTCGTCTAAGTAAAATTGTCCAATTTGGTTCAATTATATAAAAGCCAAGCTAGTTTATTTTTGGTTCAAAGTTTATTTTGGAACTAACCTGCATCTCATATTTACTTTATCCAGCTTGCAAGACCTAATTTTTTTTTTATGTGAACAGAGAAGCCTACAATGAAGTTTTAACTTTAAGGGTATAAGTGGGCACGTGCCAGATTAAATCAAGATATGTATGATTTTACGGTAACCGACCAAAATTTATCAATTTTTAGAGTTATCCAACTTGTATCAGTTTTACTGTTGAACAACGATCTCACCTTAAATGAATCTCTCTAAACTAAATGATACTGGATGTAACCCAAACAACAATAAGCAAACAAATTTTATTATTGAAAAAGTCAATAGGCTGTTACAACCAATAGATGAGAATAGAAATAACACGACACACGACACACAATACACGGCTAGGGTGAATCTCAGGTGGTGGTGGTTGAAGTGAGGAAGAGCAGCAATTTGCTATTTGGGGGTGACAACAACGAGCGGGAAGCAAGATACAACATTCACCAATCCCAGAAGAGGGAAATATTGTTTTTCCAAGTGGTGGTAGCGAAAGAAGTAGGTGGAAAGCAATGCGAGAAGGTTAGGGAATGGTGGAAGGAGGTTGCGTGGGGTGGCAACAAGGCTGGAAGAGCAGGAAACTATTGGAAAAAAGTTGGGGTGCGGCTGCAACAATGGAAGGTGGTTGAGAGCGATGTGGGAAGAATGCGGAAGGGGGGTGGGGAAGATATTTACCACTTGGAGACCAAGGTACAACCGAAACACCACTTGAAACCCAAGGGTACGACCCTTGAATGAAAGAATAGACGGCTGCCGCTTTTTTGATACAAAACACACAAAAACTATCATCCTAAAACACTTGAAGTAAATATATAAGCTCTAGATAATTTAGGATTTGATCTACAACTAAAATGAGTCGCCAAATCCAAAAGGAAGGAGCCGATCGTCTCTCCCTTCGCCTGGAATAGTCGGTGTAGGCACTGGACGTGGGACGGAGACCCCACACTTGTATGTGTCTTGCTTCAGAAGAGACTTTTCCACATCAGTCTCCCATGGTTAAGGGAGCTTCAACCTCATCCGTTGAAGCTTCTGTCTCTCATAGTATGACGTCAGGTCGGTCACGTTGAAGGTGGTAGAGCTACCGTAACTTCACAAGTTGATCATTCAGTAGTTGTTGACCCAAAACACACCTTGATAGAATATATATCCATTCTTTTTTGACACAACTTGAGCTGGAGATGCATGTGGATGAGCGTCCTCACAAACCAAGCTTCGGGCCATCAAACCTATAATTGGTTTCTTCAATTGCTCATATTCGTTAGAGTGTATTTGGTAAACAAATATGTAAGGAAGATCTAACTTTGGGATAAAATCTATGTCATACCGAGCAACTAACACTAGTAACAACTTAGGAGAGGTCTATTCATCTCTCTCATAGGATTTGAATCCTATTGTAGAATTTTCTTTCCCATCAAACTCATAAGACAATTTCCAAAGTTGTGGTTTATTTTTCATGCTTCGACATTTGTTGATGGGTAGACTGCTGAATTGAATTTAATATTCAAATAACTCCATATAATCTTCCAGAATTAACACAAAAAATCTCGTCTCAGACATGTTGAACCTCCCTCAATAGAATCAACTCAAGAAGTAAACTATATATCTGAAAAGTTTAAAATTTTTTTATATGGGATTGTCATATGTCTTGTGTCAGTTCCTCGGACTTAAGACCATCTTGGACCACCAATGTTAAATATGTTAGAGTTTATCTCATGGCCTCAGCTTGAACTGTGTGCTTCTCTCCCCCATCAGTTGGAATATGGTACTTCTGCTTTATGTTCTCATATTTTTTAATGTGTACTGTGTCATTACTCATTTCTTCAAGCTCCCTGCTCAATGAATTATACTATCTCCTAGTTGTGCAATATGATTCAATATGCTCAAATATGTGACACTTGAAATACTTCCTGGCTGAGACAAATTTGAGAATACAGATTAGTTCAACTTGTTCTCCACTCTTAACTAGGGTCTTCTTTGGCGGCGTTAGCTTGGATGTTCTGCTGGATGTATTGCAGTTGTTTAATCTTGGGATTGAACTCTGCCTATACGATGTGGCAGGCACCCGAGAATGTTGCTGTAACTGTTGAGGCCTTATGCACATATTTTACCTATAATGTTTATGTAGGCACTGACGCTGCATTTTCCTTTTCATCTTTGACTAGATAGTGATTTTGTCTTTTCCCTCACACTGGTGTAGGTGCTTCAAAATTTTCCACCAAAATAAGACATACTCTTCATTAACTTGCTGGCAACTATCTTTACTATTTCGTCCGACAGGACGTTTTGGTACTCAAAGACCAGAGCTACTCGATGAACTCGTCCGTATCCATATGGCCGTCAACATAAGACAAATCCACTTATATTTCAAAATCCATAATTGTCTCATATTTTATGCCAATTCTTCAGGGTAATGGTTATTCATCAATGAAATTTGTCTGGTGGACGAGATTGTATTCATTCGATTGGGCAAGTCACTCTTGTGGCTACAAGTGATTCATCTGGATTGCCTCTTCTCGAAGGCGGTAAGCTTCTGTTGCAGTTGGAGGATTTCCCTCAACACATCCTCCATAGAAGGTTCTCAGACATCTTTTTATGGATTTCTCACAAAAAACATAGTGGCATTTCCTTTTGAATTATTCTTTGACAATAGTCTCTTTGGTTGGTGGGGTTTGGGAAGGTTGAATAGGGTGTAACAGGATGATGTAGGGTAGGAAAGGAAATTTTTTGGGTGGCTAGTTTGAAAAATCGGCAAATGGAAGTATTTTTGGTGGCGATAGAGATGGGTATTGGCGGATGCCAGAAACCCTAAGTAGGATTAGGGTTAGACTAGCTTTGATACAAAATGATACCGGAGTTAACCCAAATAATAATAAACAAACAAATATTATTATTGAAAAAGTCTTTAAGCGGTTACAATCAACAAACAAGAATGTAATTAACGACAACATAACACAACACATGGCCATTCTGGATCCCAGGTGGTGGTCGCATGGGGGACCTTAGAAAGGTTGCGACAATGATTATGGGTGGCTAGAATAACATGGAAGCAAGGGGCGGTGGTTTCAACAACAATAGTTTGCTGTTAGGGGGTGGCAACAATGAGGGGGAACTGGGATAGGCGACGTCGAGCTTGACAAAGAAGGTGGTGGCTAGGAAAGCAAAATACTTCAGGGAAATAGTGATGTTCTACAACTTCGGGTGGCGATAGTGAAGGATGTAGGCAGGAAGAAATGTGGGATTGTTGGGGAATGGTGGAGGGCAGCTGTTTGAGGTGGAAACAAGTCTGGAATAGTAGGAAACTGTAGGAAAATAGTTGGGGTGCTGTTGTCGGGGCCGCATCAGCATTGGAGGGAGGTCAGGAGTGACGTGGGAAGAATGCAGAAACATGAAGATCAATATGCAACCGAGGCATCACCTGAAACCTTATGATATAACCCTCAAATGGAAGAAGAGATGCTGGTGGTTGTCCCGATATAAAATACAAAAACTGAAAATTTAGAACACAAGAAACAAATATATAAGCTCTAGAGTATTTAGTATTGGGCCCCCCAAGTGAAAGGAGGCGCTGCATCTGAAGGAGGGAGCCGATCACTCCAAGTGCTTGATGCAGGACAGGGACCCCGCGCTCGCAAGAGTCCCTCGTCCCGAAGAGACGCTTTCATGTCATTAAAGCTTAGCAATGAATGATAAATACCTTTGAAAGGCTTCTATGATTTAATGGTGAACAATGTTATCACAAATGATTACAATTATAGCCAATTTCTTACAACTAATTGTAAAACATACAAAAACCAGTCTCCAAATAGAATTAAGCAAGAAGTCACGAAGATTTTGTGAGGATGAACATTTTTTTCTATTTGAGGTAAAACCTTTAAGGCCGATTCTTTTTCTTAGTTTTTTTATTGAATATGTATGTTAAATGATTAATCTTTAAACTATGTTGATTAATGGGCATGTGTAGGAGCAAAAGGCGATCAAGAGTGACTCTGAAGTATATTCTTAAATGCCCATTTAGGCTTAAACTAATTTTTTGACTATTAGAGGATTTGCCCATTACCTTCTAATTCTAATAGTTGTGAAGGCCCATAAATTATTTTATGGCAGGCCTATAAGAGGACTCGTGTATTCGAAGAACAACTTCATACTTGTTCATATGAAACTCATTTAATTTCATTTATTTAAATGATTGAACAAGCTTTAAAATTTTTTGAAAAAGAATATGTTAATGGAGAAGCTTGAATAATGATGCTTGTTCATTTATGTTTATGAACATGATCATTTGTTATTTATCAAGTAACTTGCAATACCTGTATAAAAGGCTTAATTAATGATATTTAATTTCTTATTTGCTGACATTTTATTTTATTATGTCAATTTCATATTATCTTGTGTATTTTGAAAATTATGCGTATTATTAAATATATAGATGAGATGAAACTTGCAAACAAATAGATTGATATATGTATTTAAATCATCTTTTCATAATTATTTGAACATCACATGACAATATAAATAGTACTTAGTGAGTTATAGTTACTTTAGTTAAAACTTATAACTCCATCTATGCCTTCCGAAATTGTTATATCTTATAAATCCATCTATGCCTTCCGAAAATATTATATATATATATATATATATATATCTATATATTACATCTATTCAACTTGAAAATTCTCTACTCCTTAGCAACTGCTTACGATAAGCCTCTCAAGGTTCATAGTCCTACGCTTGTTATCATCAGACTCTCTGTGACTTGTGTGTTAGTTGAGAAAGATATCAGTCAACTAACTCCAAATGAAGTATGGATTGAAACCACTCACAACAGGTATTGGCAAAAGGTTGAAATAAAACTACACCCTTCTTATTGCTCTCATTGTAGTATGTTTGACCATAGTTCTACTATCTGCTATCGCTTGCATTCTCATCTAAGACCGAATATCGCTAAAGATCAACCATCTACCATCCATGCTGAGAAGGTGCAACTTGATCCTCTTTCCAACACCGCAGTTTCTGATGAAGAACACCATACCCAAATCGTTCTACCTCTGGATGCTCCTGCTTTCCAACGGCTAGTTTGGAGCATGGTACTTTGGTGTCCCATGAAGCATCTCCCCATACTGCAAGTACAGATCCAAATGTGTTTATATCACTCACTGTTATGCAAGAAGACTCACTATATGCCAAGAAACACGAGAGTGCTCCTTTGATCCAATAAAAGATCAGCTGGTACAACAAATAGTTGCTTCTAGTGTTCAACAACCTACACATGTTCGACACACTTTAGAACAATCCACTGATCAGGCGAGCCAGCCTTTGGATGAGGAATGACAAGTTTATTCCAGGAGGAAGAAGAAGAATTGAGGCAGACTCGAGCTTAGGAACTTATTGGACAATACATTGGTTACTACTGACAATGACACTCACCTTACCAATTTGTTAGCTAGATTTTTTCCTAGAACTAGAGACAGAGACAGGTTAAAATTGGGTCGCTCTCTAGTTACCTGATACTACGTGTTTTGACACTTTTGGTTTTTTTTTAGATCTCATGTATTTTTCTGTATTTTCTTTTTTTTTGAAACATTTGTATATGGTGGTTATCGTGTGGGTAGGGTGCAATGCTTGAGCCCTCTCACACAATCTATATGTATCATTCTTTTTTAATATATAGCCATTGGGCTTTCTCAATATATTAGCATTAATCATATAGTTAGGCTCAATTAACAACTCAGGTAATGTTCAAACTTTTCTTGAACTCAATTAGAAAATAAATGAGCAAGTTTGAACAAGATAATACTCGTCTTAACTCCATTCATTTGGAACCCTATTTTATGAGGTTCTTTAGACTTTGAGGGGAACCACAAAGCTTTTTATGAAAGCTTGTAAACCTCACAATGGGGTTTGCAGACGTCCATTTAAGTCCAAGGTACACAAAATAATGTGTAATAAACATTCAAATTAACTACTGCATGATTAAAATACTGTATAAAAAAAAACTTTTACTTAATGAAAATAATTATTTAATTGTAACTAAAGTTTGCGGAATTTTAATTTGTGTGCATCATCTTCAAATTTGCAGGGTAAACTATAAACTCATTTATAACACATGACCCATGAAGTCCATCTCTAATTTGTAGAGGCTCCACGAAAGCGTAGTGCACCATGCCATTGTCACCATGTGTTAGGAGATGGTTGAATAACTTGCAGAACTTTCATCATATTATTAGATGATATTATAAAATATTTATTGTCATTAAATCCCTAATAAGCTAACTATACATTATAAGATGGACATTGAGAATCACAAGGTCAATAATATTTCTCCCTTAGACCATGCTTAGAATTTTGATTTGCACTATTCTTCACTTTCTTGCCTGCCCGCTGTAAAAAATCCATTATCCCAGCATTGCCCTAGCTGACAGTGTATGCCCAGTGTCAGGACATAGTAGAAATTGGAACCACTGGTGCCACTTCAAAGAAATTGCTCGTTTCTTTTGTGACTGGAATATTTACTATTTGCTTTTATTGCATGATAGGTACCCGCATGTTGAAAAGGATCACTTGGTAAAACTTTTCAAGCAACTGATTCATAACTGCACCTCTCAAGTACATGGTGCATCAGGAAACACTCCAAATGCAGCTGATGTACCCACTCTACTTGGATCTGGCCCTTTCTCACTTCTATCATGTATGTTTTGACCTTGTGATTGCAATAGTAGTACATTTTCATTATGTTTCCTAGCTCCTAACATCTTTGAACTAGTATGCAGCTCTTTTAATTCACCATATAATGTTAGCTCTTGCCAACATCCTGTGTTTTCAGCTGATAGAGATGGGGATGACAAAATACCTGGTCGATTGCCTGGTTATCTGCGTTGGCCGCACATGCAGGCTGATCAGGTTCGTGGATTAAGTCTGAGGGAGATTGGAGGTGGCTTTACTAAGCACCATCGTGCTCCATCCGTTCGTGCTTCTTGTTATGTCATTGCTAAGCCATCTACTATGGTACAAAAGATGCAATTTACGATAAAGTTGAGAGGGCATCAAAATGCTGTCTATTGTGGTATAATTACATATATTTCTATAAAGTACCTACATTCCATATCTAATTTTTGAAAATACCTTGCAATTCTTTAATATGGTAAACAAGTTCCATCTTTTTATTTTGGACCTATTTGCTTAGAATAAAAAAAGTGGTGGGTGCTGCTTTGAGAGTTAATCTCCAAGACTGAAAAAAATTCTTTTCTTTTTGGGCTTGTCTTTTGGATCTAAATTAGCTTCTTTGCTGAAGCAAATGCTTATCTTTTTTGCACTTTGACCAGCTATTAGTTTTTTAATAAGACAAGCCAAAAGTTTAATAATACTTGAAACATTTGTACATTACAAAACTTTATTTTCATAGTTTCTTTGGTGAAAGTGAAAATTGAACTTGATGTTTCTGTTTGTACTGATTGACTCTGGACAATTAATTGGACAATCAGTGCATGTACGAGGTATGCTGCTTTAGTGCCTAATCATGCTTCTGTTTTCACAAATAAGCCCGTTCGTGTGATCAAGAAGTCTGATTGATGGTAACGTGATCTAAGTGGTTTGATAGCTTGAACGAAGGTAATGATTAGCAAGCCTCAGCATCCTAGTGAAACTGTTGTTATCAAAGAAGGTTTGTTGATGTTGCTAAGGGGCAGTTAAGTTTTTTACTAACAGAGTTGTTATCTTAAGTCCTTATTTGGTAAGGCTTTTCAGCAGTTTTTATTTTCATAACTTGACAAATCAATTCTTTGATTTACATTGGAAACGTATGCTGATAGGTACTATCATGCACCTTCTCATCTGTTCATAACAATGGGCCACACACATGTTGAGTATTAGGTCAAACTCTATCAGAGTAATAATGACATTTATTTCACACTAAACAACGCAACACAACAATGACATTACCATCACCAAACTTTTATCTCCTGTGTATTCACAAAGTTGTATTGATGTTTGTGATCGAGGGGTAAGATTTCTTATCCTCACTTCTTGAATTATAATTGTGACTTTTAGGATCACATATTTGTAACTGACTCTTTTTGCAGTCTCTTGTCTAATATTTCATCAGCCTGTAGTTAACCTGAGGAATATGTTAAATGATGGCTTCGCAATACTTATCACTGAGTTATAATACTTGAGTGCATAATCACTCTTCTATTTTCACAAGGAGACCTACTCTTGTGATATTGAAGCCTGATTAGAGGTAATGGTGATTAATGCGGCCCATTAATGTGATCAAGAAACCTGACTGCAGAATTGTTGTTGATGATACCAAGGGCTAGTTAAGTTTAACTGTGAGAGAGTTGTCTTAAGTCCCTGTTCGGTAATAATTTTCAGCAACTTTGCATTTCAAAAAGTTAACAAATTATATTTTTGATATGTATTAGAAACATGTGATGGTAGGTGCTATACTGCACCTGTACCTCCTTTATGGCCCATGACCGTGAACAATCCACATGCTGAGTAGCTGGGTAAATTTTTACAAGATTAATAAAGACATATTTCGCACTAGATAATACCACATGATTCTTTTCAGTTTAGGATTAGGGTTTTCTAATGCAATTAGAATAATGTGATATATGTTGATCATGGAGAACTTAAGATTGTAGATAAAAATACCAAATAAACTAATAAATTCCCTTGGATGCAAATAATAAATCTGACCAATGATAATCTTTCAAGAGGTCATCATCATTTAGCTCTTTTCCAATTATTTCGTGTCGGTGTATGGATCCTCGTTGTTTATTCATTAATGTTGAGTGTTGTTGTAGTTAAACCTATCATTTGTATTGAGCAACTTCTATTCATGTAATTTAAAATATATGCCTTTTGCTATCTAATCCATTGATACTATTTTTATCTTACTCATGTAATGAGTACGCTTTCTACATTATGTTACACGTCCAAACCACCTAATTCTATTTTCAGACATCTCATTTTTAATAGATATTATTCCATTCCATCTAATATAATTTTTACTTAATTTATTTTTTAGCTTTCTGACTCATCTATCTTAATATTCTCAGCTCTGTCACAGTCAACTTAGATATTAATGAATTTTTAACAGTACAATATTCAACTCCATATAAGATTACCTCTTCTCACATACATAATTGCAGTTTTGTAAACATACCTTTAAGCTTCCATGTTATCGTCTTATTACACAAAAATTGTTGATGCATTTCTTCATTTTAATCACCTCTCTTTAACCATAGAAGTTCTATTTTCATTTATAGCTTAATTGTTATATATTAACTATTCAAAATATTTAAATTTGTCACAGCTAATTGTTACCTCATCTTTTAATAATATTGAGCGATGTTCTTTAGCTTCTTGCCCATTATAATTATATATCATCATATACTTTATTTAACTTTTCCATTTTTAAGTTTCCATCTATTAAATTTTTTTTTCACTAATTTTAGTAGATGTTTTATCATTTATAACTATATAATCCATAAAAAATTGCATTAGGATACCTTGTTTAGAATATCCTTTATAAATATTTTTTAGAATCAATACAGAAAGATATAGACTCGATACTGATCCGAGATATAAACCATTAATTTTTAAAATTCTAGAATCTCTCCATTACTATTAATACTAGTCAGCGCTTCATCATAAACATCTTTATTAATGCCAATATATATTTTTCTTTAAAGCATACCAAATCAATTCTCATAGTGCTTAATCATAGTCCTTCTTTAGTCTCTGTTTTGTTTCTTATTCTTCTCCATTAATTGTTTTGACAAAAAAATTACTTTCTTAATAAATCTTCTTTGCATGAAATTAAATCGGTTTTTTTAAATTGATGTGACTTTTCTAAACCTATGTTTTATTTCTCTCTCCTATGGCTTTATTGTATGTCTCATTAATTTGATTTCTCTATAATTAATGCAATATTGAAGAACATATTCATTTATGTTAGTTCCAAGTATTTCTCCCTAATTATTTGACATCGTCTTTGTCTTCAAATTTTGTTAAAAAGATTTGTTAACAAAATCCTTAAAATAATGCTAATATTCAGTGGCTCAAATATTTCAGACCTTAATGATACAAGTTTATGATAAATTTTTTTGTTAACATGTAATGCCTTCAACAACCAAGAGTTTGATTGAAACTGTAGAACTCCCTATCATATTTTAAATATTTTTACTTAGCTTCATTCAATTTCTGACTTAAAAATATAATGAGATGCCATTTTGATCTGCATAAACCTTAAACTCATTAATAAAATAAGGTCATTAAAATACATGTTCATTCGAAAGCCTTTCTTTAATCTCAGTAAAAACACAATCAACAAATTTAGTCCATTTAAGTTTTCTTTCCTTTACATTTAGTAAATGGTTCCATGATGGTACGAAATGCTTCAATAAATTATTTATAAAATATAGCAAAATTATAAAAAACCTGGAAATCATTTATATGAGTATGTTTTCACAATCATTAATTGCGTTGACCTTATTAGAATCAACTAATAATCCATTTATAGATGCAGCATTTCTTAAAAAAATCACATGCAAATTTACCGAACATTTTTTTTTTCAGATGCACAACTTCTGCTTGTAAAATGTTAAATATATTTCTAAGATGAAATAAATAAATGGTCATCTTGTATTTTGCTGTTTATTAAATATCATGAAATAATCAACTATAATTTTCCTATAAAAAGTTACTAGATGAGTTTCATTATTTTTATGATATATTAGGTGTATTGGTTAATCTAAAAGGAAACATTGTCATCCATTTATATATTACATCTTTGATCTTAAAACTAGCTTTTCATTTATCTTATTCTCTCATTCTAGTTTGATAGCAGCCACTTGCCGAATCCATAGTAAAAATTTTCACAATGCCATTTATCCTAACTAAATTGTTATTTAAATTAAGGAAATTTATATTTTATGATGATTATGTTAATGAATTTACTAGTAAAAAATATATTGCCAGTTCTCTTCTTTTTTAGGCGTAAGCAAAGCAGATATACCACAACTTTGTAACTCCTCAATTTGTCTTCTAACTACAACATACTATGTTGAATTTATCCTAGAATGATTTTTATTAGGCAATAATGATTTACTAAATCAATAACATGTATATTATTTATTGATGGTAATTCAAGATGAAGATTATCAAGAACATTTGCCATTTTCAATCGATAATTTACTAACATCATTAGATAAAGTCAAATCTTCCAGTATTATAGTACTTGACTCAATAACTACTGAGGCATATATCATACCTTCTGTCTGCTCTTTTTCCGGAAGGCATGTTTGCTTAGAATGTCCTAAATATTTTTCACTTAATGGGAGCACTAGATACTTTTCTAGATTCAGACATACTCTTAGAATTTTTTTCCCTCCATTTGAGCTACAGTCCCAAATTTTGTTAGTTCATTAACACTCCTCTCATTAGTCTTAAAAGCATACATATTAGAACTCCCAAGTCCTAATATGAGTAAAATCCATATCATAAATAAAAAGTTTACCTAAAATACATAACCAATATCCAAGGTTAACACATCACTTTTTGAGTATATGTAGCTAATTAGATCAAAACTAGGAAACTCTCAAGACAAAGATACAAGTTATATCTATCGATGCTATTTTATATTGCTATTGATATTATTTAGTTTCAAATTCTTGTTGTATAGGTTAGCAGACACAACATTTATGCTGCTCCCATTATCAATTACAAATTTGTAAATTTTCTATTTTTTCAAAATAGTTTGAAAAGTTATAGTTGCCTTTCAATTACATTCAAATTTAGAATTAGTTATGATGTAACACATGGCATGCAAAAAGACTTATCAACTAAAGGTTCATTGGAATTACTAATTTTTTCATCAACTTCATGAACGCCATTAATACCATTGATTTCATTTCCTTCCTCCGCATTTACATGCATGTTCTTATTGGGATACTTATTAATATAATGACTAGTTGGTAACACTCAAAATAAGCATTTGCAGAAATTTTAGACGTTAGATGTGGATGCACATGTCATTATTCTTATTTACTGTAGTGTTATTATCGTAAATGTAGTAGGTAATTTGATTGCTTTGATGAAATGATGGATTATTTGAATATGTAATAACCTTCATAGAAGCACAAAATTTTAAAATGTCCTCAAAATCTAATGCAAGTGAAAAGTTATGCTCAATTGATGGATTTTGGTGAGTGCTCATCACTGTTTTGGCATCAGGTTTCTAAATAGATCTAAACCTAGAGGGGTCTTAGGATCTTCATTGATCTCAGAATGTAGCAATAATTTTTGGAATTTGTTTATATATTTAGTGGCAATTTTGGTCATTTTCAAGTATGAATTAAATTCATCAAGCGAATGATTGATAAGACAATGAAACTATTCATCTTTTAAAAGTTCTCATTTTAGCCTATTTGGTAGTAGATTCCCTTCCCAACGTTTCCCTTTATTTTTCTATTCTTATTGAATAAGTTTTAGCTTGTCTAATTAATTTAATTTTTTGCAAATATCACTTGCCGCTAATCATACATCATTTGCCATTTGAAAAGCTTTGTGAATCTATTACGTAAACAGTAAAGATTAAGAATCAATTTTCTGTCATAGGTAGATAGTTCAAGTTCAATTTTTCTTGTTATTCCATAATCTACAACCTATTTTAAAGTTCAAAATAGTGGGTGAGTTATCCTGATAAACTTTTTAATAAAATTTTGAAAAGTACGATCGATCTTAATGAATTAATATCGTTAATAATAATAAAGTGTTTCTTTTTTACTGTCACATTAGTAAAAAAAGGAGTTGATGATGCTTTAAAGAAAACCAATGGTGGAAAGTCTGTAGGACCTGATGATATCCCAATTGAAGTGTGGAAATATTTAGGAGATTTGGGAGTTTCTTGACTTACTACACTCTTTAATATTATTTTAAAAACTAAAAAGATGTCTAAGGAATGGAGGAAAAATATTTTGGTCCCTATTTTTATGAATAAAGGGATGCAAAAGAGCGTGTAAATTAGAGAGACTTAAGTTGATGTGTCATACTTTGAAATTATGAGTGAGGGTAATTGAACATGAGTTAAGATGTTTTACAAAGATTTCTCATAATCAATTTAGATTTATGCCGGGAAGGTGTACTATGGAAACTATGCATTTATTGAGAGGTTTGATGGAGAAGTTTAGAGATAATAGGGAGGATCTACATATGATTTTTATTGATTTAGAAAAAACTTCCAAGAGATATCTCTCAGAGAGTTCTTGAGAATAAATGTGTTGATATGACTTATATTCAAGTCATTAAAGGTATGTATACAAGAGCTGTTACTTGTGTTCGAACAGGAGGACTGACCAAATATTTTCCTATTTCTGTTGGTTTACATCAGGGATCGGCTTTAAGCATATCTTTTTGCTTTAGTTATGGATGGTCTTACTGGACACTTTTAGGAGGATGTACCTTGGTGTTTGCTTTTTGATGATGATATCCTTCTCGTGGATAAGACGAGAAAAAAAGATCAGGAAAAACTTGAATTATGGAGATCTACCTTGGAGTCTAAAGGCCTTCGTTTGAGTAGAACTAAAACTGAATACATGGAATGTAATTTTAGTAGTAGTAGCTCTGGTGGCAGAAATATAACTACCGGTGATCAAATTATTAAAAGGTGTGAACACTTTAGATATCTCGGGTTTATTGTTCAAAGTGATGGTGATATTGATGGGGATGATATTAGTAGAATTCAAGTTGGTTAGCTGAAGTGGAGGAATGCTTCGGGCCTATTGTATGATAGAAAAGTGCCACTTAAACTCTAAGGAAAATTTTATAAGATGGTGGCGAGACTTGCAAAGCACTATGGCGCTGAATGTTGGCCTTTAAAAGAGAAGCATAAAACTAAGTTAAGTGTTGCTGAGTGAGAATGATTAGGTAGATGAGTGGCTTTACACTTAGAGACAAAATGCAAAATGAATAATATTGGTGTAGCTCCAGTGGCAAACAAAATTAGAGAGAGTCGTCTTAGATGGTTTTGTCACATTAAACGTCGACCATCTGATGATCCGGTTAGAAGAGTAGCGTTTTAGATTCGACTTATGTTAAGAAAGACAGGTAGACCTAGAAAGACTTGGGCATATTGCATACAAAATGATCTTAATTTATTAGAGTTAAATGAAAATATGACACTAAATAGGACGCAATGGAGAAAAAATATTCATGTAGCCAGCCCCACTTAGTGGGATGAAGGCTTTGTTGTTGTTGTATTCCATAATCTACATCAAACTTTTGATATTTGTAATTTTCATAAACAATTTTGTTGAACACCCTAATTTATATATTTTAATTATTTTATGAGATTACAATCCACTCCAGGTTCACTGGTTTGGAGATTGGCTTCAAATAGTGTTAGTGTTGGTTAATGCATGCTTCGAAGGTGAAGTGTTGTGATGCGGAGGAATTGTGCTTTATATCTTTCTTAGGAGTATAGAGAAATTAAAGCACACATTACAAGCACTCATACAAACCTCTCGTGCGGTTCATTGTGCCGTCTTTGGGCGGGAAACTTGTGAATTTTGTATTTGGTTTACATGCCTATTTGAGTGGTCAGTTTAAGATAAAATAACAAAGAGGAAGAATTGTTTTTGATAGCTTAGGTCTAGCAAACTGAGCAGCAGGAGAAGATGCTCAAACTTGTCAACTACAGTTTCTCCTCAACATGCAAACATAGCATGAGAAACACTATTAATTTTTGTCTTCAATTTCTCCTCTACATGATATCTAATGTTGGCGCTTGTCCGTCCCTAGTTTTTACTCTACACGGGCAGACTCAGACAATTGCGCTTCATCTCATACTCTTGTAGAACTCATTTTCTTCCAGTATTTTTTTTTTGTTTTATCTAATAAACATTTTTTTTCTATCTTTCAGATAAGAAGTTAGAAAAAGGATGTTTTCATGTTAGATTAAAACATTTTCTTCTATTTAGCATATACTGCTGGACATTAGAAAATTTTGTTACATCAATTTGCATATTATTTCTACACAATGCACTTCATAAGGCAACATTACTTGCCTTCGCGCAAGGCTTATTACTTCTAAAATTTATCTTCAAATTAGATATGTACATAATTTTTTTTTAAATTTATACTAAGTTTTAAGTTACTTATTAATAATATTTGTTTCATAATTTTTATTCAATGGATTTTTTTATTTGTGGGTTATATTTGATTATTTAGATGTTTGTTATATGTGTAGCAATATTTGTATAAATGATACCCAAGTTATAATTGTTCTAATTAATAAAAGTGTTCACTGCACTTTTTTTATTGAAGCAAAAAGAAAAACTTGCTTCAGATTATCAATTCTTATTTCAACTAAATTGTGTCATCATTGATTTGCTTTTGCTTATAATTTAGAAATCTATTCACGTGCTGTATAGTGGTTAAAGTTCTAATGCCAATTTTATGCATATCAAAATAGGGTTAGTGTTTTCTAATGCATTTAGAACGATGTAATGTATGTAGATAATATAAGGATCTCATGATTTATGGATCACAAACATCTAAGTAAGCTATTGGTCTACGCCTTGGTTTGGAGCGATTTGCTTTTGAATTTGGTTGCAAATTGTGTCAAATGTGAACAAAATTAAAAGAACCAACAAGTTCACAAATTATACTGATGAGATCAGATCAAGGAAAAAAATTATCAAATTAAGAAATTCAGCTGCATATCGGTACAAAAAGATGACAGCTCTCTCAAATTAGGAACTCATGTACCACACAAAGGAATCACACATTCAACCAGCTCACAAAATTGAAATATTGAAAAAATAAATTCTTTTTTCAATTAGAGTTTTTATTTGCTTGCCTCAGAATTTTTGTTTATAGATTCTGATCGTTAGGTTGGTAGATATCGCACAAGATAAGCCCAATCTAATTCTAGATAAACTTCAAGTTCACTTTTAAAGTTTATCCACTTATAAATATCTTTTCTTTTCCACTATAAAATTTTCAAAAATAGAAAGCTATAAACTATGGTACTCTGATACCAAATAGCAACATACCAGGCATTTTAACAATGCCTGCAAAATAGGCAATCCAAAGAATACGTAACATCTGTGAATCACACACCATTTAACTGAATCAGTAGTAGTAGGCACAGTCCCGGACAGTCAGCAGGGATGCTACAGTTCCGCATCAAGAAAACAATCATATAACATTACCTATCAAGGATTTGTTGTTGTTGCTTTTATTTCGTTTGTGTTCACATACTTGGAATGAGAAGTGTGGTCAGGGGGATAAGGGATCTTATCCTCAATTCTTGAAGGATGATTGTGCGACTCTTCTGAGTCACATATATGTATCTGACTGTGCTAGTAGTGTTTCATCAAACTTTCGATCAGTTTATACCTACACTGAAAAAAATATTTTCTTTCAGGGCTTTGTGATAATGACCATTGTTTGCTATTGTTTTTTTCTTTTTAGCAACATTTGACCGCTTGGGGCGCTATGTAATTACTGGTTCAGATGATCGGCTGGTAAAAATTTGGTCCATGGAAACTGCATTCTGCCTTGCCAGCTGTAGAGGACACGAGGTGACAGGATTTTTTTGTACTTCTAGCTCCATTATTTTGTACTGAATAGCTCAACCCCCACAATCTGTTTTTCTTTTCTCTACATCCAAGGGTGACATTACTGACTTGGCTGTGAGTTCAAATAATGCTTTGGTGGCATCTTCTTCAAATGATTTCACCATCAGAGTTGTAAGTTGTTCACTTCTATGGATACTTGTGAATCAGAATGATTGAAATCTTTTTGTTTGATTCTACTGCTGAAAGCGTGATCCTCATTCATTTGCATAGGATCCCTCTATGCTATTTTTTGCTTTCCTAGTATTCAGCACTACACACAATTTAAGATGTACGCTGTATTTGGATATAAATCTCCATCTTATTTGAATGCAGTGGCGCTTGCCTGATGGTTTACCAATTTCTGTCTTGAGAGGACACACTGGAGCTGTAACTGCTATTGCTTTCAGCCCACGTCCAAGCTACTGCTATCAGCTGTTATCGTAATTTTTGTTCTCTTTTTTTTTTTGAGTGGGAGTTTAGCACTTCAATTTACACAGATGGATGCAATACCTTCTAAACTATTTATATACCTAAAATTAGTGTTTTTCTTGCATTGTAATGCTTATTCTGGTATTCATTAAATTGTCTAAGTCATCGATTTGCAGTAGTTTTGTGTACCTTTTAGCTAATTTGTTTAATATCTGAGGACAACTTCTGTTTGGCCACAATTAAAATGCCTGATTTTTTAGTGGAGTTGATACTTATTATGTTCCATTTTGAAAATTTTACCAGAATTTACATTATTGTTTCATGTATTTGAAAGCATGAATGATTTTATTTTCTACTGTAATTAAAAAATCAATTTTCACTGCACAAAAAAAAAAAAAAAACATTTTTAATAAATTTGAACTTGATAGAAACATAATGGGTTCCTTCTTTTAGCTTTCTCCATACTGTCTAGAGAAGCTATTTGTAGTTTAATTGTTAATTTTATCAAGATTTTGGAGACTTGGATGTACTTTTTCGTAGTCATATTAAAACAGAATATTCCTTCTCTTTGTTACCAAATCCTTAGTCCATGCATTTATCTGTTGCAGTAGTTAGTTATCATCACTTGCTTTTTAATAAAACTACTTTTACAATCACCTGAGAATGGGTGCAAAAGTGGTGTTTATATGAATCCTAGTGACGTAAGTTTTGCGCGTTTAATGTATTTAGTGGTTGAATCCAGATTTCCACTCTTTTGGCTTATATATTGAGAATCCATGTGGAATAATTCTTCTGACAGATTTTATATTTTGATTTCATTTTCAAAGGTTTTTCGAGGCTTTGAAAAACTTATTATTTGTTCTAGCTAATTGTTCTTCATTTTCAGAATAAACAATTTAAATAAGTTTGAACCTGATAGAGGAAATTCACAAGTAAAGGAACTTCTTTAACATGTATACAAAATGCTTATAAAAGCTGATTCCAATTTAGTTCTCGATCTTGTCAAATTCTTTAAGATTTTGCTGAGCATTTCTGCTTGCATGAAAACAGAATATTTCGTCTCGCTGTTACCAAATTCTTTGTGTATGCTTTTGTCGGTTGCATGGTTATTATCAATTTTTGTATAATTATTTTTATGTTTGTGTTGTTGGGCATTTTAATGGGACAAAAGGTGATATGTGCTTTGTATGAGAGGCAAATTTTGCTTGTTTAACATATTTAGTCAGATCACCAACGGTTTGACTTTGCTTGATACTAGCTTTAAGCTGCTTGATTTTTACATTGTTTTTTGTGGAATTTATGAGAAACTTTCTTAGAGGAAGAACTTTATAATATTCTCATAGAACTAACACAAGCAAATAACATGTATATACTAGCTCAGACTAACCCATACAATTGAAGGGAAACTTAAATCATCCTGATAACAAGGAAGGAAATTAAAACACAAAAATGGATAATTAAGGGAGAATAATTTTTCCCCTTCTAATGTAGCAGCGGAACCGCGGTTTCCTAAACCATGGGTGGGCTCATGTGGTCCACGGTTATATGCATATCAACACTCCCTCAAGCTGGGTTTTATATGTCATACATCTCAAACTTGCTGTTGAGATTACTAAAGTTATGCGAGGAAGAGCTTTGGTAAGAATGTTAATAATCTGTTGCTAAGTTGGGATATAATTTAGCCGGATGAAATGACGTTCTCAGAGATGAAGTGCCTGCAGTCTCTATATGTTTAGTTCGATCATGGTGTACCAGATTCTTTAAAATACTGATAGCTGATTGACTGTCACTGAACATCTTAATAGTGCTTTTGTTCTTCATGTGTAGTTCCTCCAATAATCTTTTTAACTACATCTCTTCATAAATTCTTAGGGTCAGGGCACAATACTCAGATTCTGCATTACTTCTTGTCACCACAGTTTGCTTTTTTTACTTCTCCAAGCAACCAAGTTATCCCATACAAATGAACCTTAACCCCCGGTAGATCTTCTATTTGTGAGTTCTCCTGTCTAACTATCATCCGTGTAGATTCAATAATGTGGTTCTTAGTTTTCTTGAATACCAATCAACGTCCTGAAGTCATCTTTAGGTACCTCAAGTTTCGATAAACTGCTTAGATCTTCATTGATGTGGAAGCGTATCGCACAAAAAAAAAAAAAAAAAAACCGCGGTACTATAGCTTCCACAGTACATCGAAAATATCTATCATAGAAGACATGCTGAAATAATCTCGTTTTCCTTTCTTATGCTTATTTCTTATTATGTCATTCTTTTTTAGTCATTTCCTATATATGTATTATATTAGTGTTAAAAGTCAGTTTTTTGTGCGTTTTGTATCGGGCAACCATCACCGTCTCTTCTTCCTGCGAGGGCTGTGTCCTAAGGTTTGAAGTGATGTTTGACTGCATCTTGGTTTCCAGGCGGTGATTATCTTCCCTACCCCTTCTCGCATCCCTCTTGCTTTTCTACCACGCCTTTCTCCTCGCTGAAGTCGCCCCAACAGCAGTCCCTTTGCTGTCTTCCTACAATTCCTCGCTGTCCAACAATCTCTCGCCGCCGTCGTTATTCCCGCTCGCTGTCGCCTTCTGAAAACAATCGTCTGGGCTGTTTTCTGCTGTTCCAGCCACCAAATCAGCAGTTTCCCCTCATTCCGGCTTGCTGCTATTGCCGCAACGCCTCCACCTTTTTGTTTTCCTGCTGTCCAGCAGCCCCAAACAACCAACTAATGTTGTTTGGGCTACGGTCCCTTGCTGCCTTGCTGTTCCAACCACTCATAATCGTTGTCGCTCCTCATCTACCCCCTTCCTTTCCATGTCACTACCTCACCGAACTCTCTAACCGTTACTACCTTCATCTGGGATTCGCTCTAACATGAGTTTGCGTGTCATGCATGTTGTATTTTCTCTTTCAAGTGTGTTTGATTGTAACAGTCTTTTTGCTTCTAGTAATAATATTTACTTTTTCTAATGTGATTTTGGTCAACTCTGGTATCATTTTTTTATCACCACAACCTGCTTTTTTTACTTCTATAGTAACCAGGTTATCCCTAACAAATGAACAATAACACGCGACAGATCTTCTGTTAGTCAGTGTAGATCTCAGTGTACGGTTTTTAATTTTCTTGAATATTAATCCACGTCCTGGAGTCATCTTTAGGTACCTGAGGATTCGAAAGTCTGCTTCTAAATGATCTTCATTTGGATTCATATGTTGACTCACTGTGCCCATAGAAAAAACAATATCAAGTCTTGTATATGATAGATTAATGAGTTTCTTTACAAGTTTTTTATACCTTTTTTTTTCAACAGGGGTATTATCCTCTTCTTTTGATGTACTGTTGATTGAGATCCATAGGAGTTTCTATTGATTTGCACCCCCAACTTTTCTGTCTCCTTAATGCTGCTACAGTATCTCGAGATTTAGCAATCACGGGTGACTGGTCAAAACAGCCTCGTTTTCCTTTCTTATGCTTTTTTTTAATATTATCTTTTATTCATTTTTAGTCATTTTCAATATATATGTTGAATTAGGGTTTGAAATTCTGTTTTAGCTCAGATTTCTGTCAGGACAGCCGTCAACGTCCGTTTGTCTCTTCGAGAGCTGTTCCTTGAAGGGTTTGGGTGGTGCTCCGACTGTATCTATCTCTCTCTCGGTGGTGTTTAGCTTCCTATCCCTTTTCACATCCTCCCCACGTTGCTCTCGACCGTCCTCCATTGATATAGCCGCCCCCAAACTGTCGCACCTTGCTGTTTTCCCTGTTGTTTCTCCAATCAAACCACTTGTCCTCATTGCCGCCACCCCAGATAGCCGTCCTCTTGCTGTCATGTAGTTCTCCTCATCCATTCCTCTCCTTCTAGCTTGTTTTTCTTGCCACAACTTCCCTATGCTGTATTGATCCACACTCTTTGCTTTCTTCGTGCTTTGCAACCTTCACCCGCTTCCTGCTTTCTTGTCGGCGTACCAAACCCTTGTAGATCACCATCACCACCCTGAGATCCCACCCTAGTTTGATTATTTGTGTCACATCTATTGCTATTTTCTATTATCAGGTGTCGTGTTGTTATATTTTTTCTTTTAATTATTGATTGCTCCGCTTAGTTGTATCAAGTAATGATATTTATTTTTTATTATTGTTTGGGTTGACTCCGGTATCAATTGATATTAGAGCTTGTCTAACCCTAGTCATATTCTAGGGTTTCCTAGCATCTGCCTTACCCCTCCAAAAAAAAATTCATTCTTATTCCCCAAACCATAACCAAAATTTTGACCTAACCCCCCTAATTTTCCCTTGCTGATTTTCCAAATCAGCAATCCTAAATTATTTTTGTACGCTCTTTTTCACATCTCGCTCCAAGCCCAAGCCATGACACCAAGGAAAGATATGCCAACTTCAACTGAGACTTACGGACATTAAAGATGAATCCCAATGGGAGATTACCATCGACCTTGATCTGGACAGTCGAAGGGGAGAAAGGGAGATTGAGGATAAAGCAGGAGATACAACACGAGTTCCTACTAGCTTACTACCGATAGAATGTTCAGACTCTAGCTTCAGAAGTGGAGAGACCAAATCACCGGACAACTACGACATCTTACAGATAGAGTTCAACCTCAAAATCTTACAAGCTAAAATACACCCATGAGAAATTTCAAGCTTACTCTGTGAGTGGAAAAACTTATTGCTTTCCTAAATCTATCTCATCCAAAAAATGCTTTAGGTGCTATGGGTTTGGGCAGTGAATTAGATTACACAAACATCAGAGTGATTAATTTTCACTGTCAGGGAACAGTTGAAGAAATAAATGGTGATCTAGGAGAAGATGAAGATTTCAAAGATGATTTTCAACTTCCGATTGACGAGTATTCACCGGCGATTTGAGTTGAACTTGAGAGAGAGACTTCAACTGAGTTAAAAATAACTGTTTTAGAAGATAATGCGTTTGAGTTAATAAGCATTTATGTAGATTATGAGATCTTAGTGCTTGATTTACCGTTTTGCACACATTGAGAGGAGCATTGACAAGACTGATATTAGATGTCCAAAAGGGCTATGTGTTTGAGGAACCGATATCAGACACAAGGCAATCTCATATAAGAGAAATTCATACTTTTTAGATATATGGACTACTTCTTGAGTTGCCCCAGCTGGGGAGTCTTAGTATGTTCGAGATGTGACTATTTTGTATTTCTTCTGGAAGCTCATAGGGAGCCGTTGAGGTATTAAATTTAGTTTAACAGTATACCCATCGACAACTAATTAGGTAAGATAGATGAAACACAGTGTTGTAAATTATCTTAGGAGCTTTGTAGGAACGATTATCATACAATGGGATCAAACCTGCCATGGATTTCATCCCTGAGATACACTCAGATGAGTTCAAAGAATGGAAGAAGCAATTACATATTTGATGACTTGAGGCTTGGTTCGTGAGGATACTCATCCTTGCACAGTTTCAATTATGATTGTGCCAAAACAGGATGGATACATATTCTATCAAGATGTGCTTTCGAATGCAAACGCCAACAAAATAAAGTTACCTAATGATTATAATATTTCCACCACCTTCAACATGGTCGACATGTCGCCATATAATGAGGAAACATAAATTCGATAGATGAGGTCGGAGCTTCCCCCAACCTCGAGAGATTGATGCGGGAGCTTACCGCTTAAAATTTTTGCTATACTATAGCTGCTACAATAACTATTACGGGAGAGGTACCAAAACAACATTGTTTTTTTTAATTGTCCTTCATTCCTTTTTAGTCATTTCTTTTATGTGTTGTATTATGGTTTGAAATTTAATTTTTTGTGTCTAGTATCGGGACAACCGTTGACATCTCTTCTTCTCTTCAAAGATTCTATCATAGAGTTACAAGTAGTTCTTCGACAGTATCTTGGTTTCTAGGTACTGCTTATCTTCCCTATTCCTTCCCACATCCCTCTCCCCTTACTACCACACCTTCCTCTTCTCTGCAGCTGACTCAACAACAATCTCGTTGCTGTCTTCTTGTAGTTCCTCGCCGTTCAAACATCCTTCTCACTGTAGCAACTCTTGAACAGTTCTCTTTCAGCTGTACCGCAATCACGCCTTAAACGTTGCTGCCACCGTCATTTCCGCTCGCTGTCAGTTCTGCTGCCTCCGTCATTCCCGCTCGCTGTTGCCTTCTGGAAAAAGCTGCCTGGGCTGTTTTCTGTTGTTCCAGCCACCCGAACAACCGTTTCTCATTCCAGCTTGCTGCCATTGCCGCAATGCCTACTACTTGCTGTTTTCCTACTGTCCAACCATCTCAAACAACCAACTGCTGCTATTTGGGCTGCCGCACCTTGTCGTCCTGTTGTTCCAGGCACCCATAATTGCTACCACTCATCCACTACACGGACCCGTTCCCTACCTTGTCTTTACCTCACCAGGCCCTCTAATTGTATTTTCCTTCACCCGGGATCTGCTATAACGTGAGTTTGTTTGTCGTGCATGTTTTATTTTCTTTTTAAGTGCATTTGATTGTTACCGCATATTTGCTTCCAATAATAATATTTGTTTTTCCTAATATGGTTTGGGTTAACTCCGGTATCAGTTTCGTCCCTGGTGTAAATGTCTCCTAGTAATCAATCTCATAAGACTGGGTGAAACCTTTTGCTATAACTCTAGCCTTGAATCTTTCTATTCTCCAATTTGTTTTGTATTTAACACTAAATACCCATTTGCACCTGACAGCTGTATTCCTAGGTGGCAAAGTTGTTGTGATCAATATGCTATTCTTTTCAAGGGCAAGAATCTCTTCTTCTACACGACTTTTTCCAAGCATGAATATATAAGGCCTCTTGGATTGAATTCGGAACCCACACATTATTTAAGTTTCGAACAAAAGATTTGTAAGATGACAATTTTGCATAGGTAACAAAATTTTTTATAGGGCGTTTTACGCATTCTCGTGCTTCTTTTTCCTCTTGGTTCCCATTATGCATTGACCTAACCTCTGTGTGAATACTAAGGGTGTGTTTAGTTGGTTCCAGTGATTTGTATTTTTGATATTGTATATGGTCCCTTACATGCTCGCTGAATTTTTTCTTTCTGCTGTACGAATAATTTTCTTGGTTCTTGGTGTGAGTTGTTGCAAGATTTAATGGGGTGATAGGTTCATTTTCAGATTGATTTATGATAGTAGGGACAATAGTTGGTTCATCAGAGACATAAGGGAGGCAAGTTTGAGATTCCTGAATGGTAATGTTAGATTTGGGGTAATATGTTTTGTTTTCAAAGGCGACACTCATGAAATTGTAGATTTTTCGTGTTTTTGGAGAGTAATATTTATACTCATTTTTATTTAAAGAGTAGCACACATAGATACATTTGATTGAATTGGGATCAAGATTGGTTTGGTGTGGTCTATGTAGATGAACAAATGCGATGCAATGAAAATTTTTTAGTGGTATGTTAGAGGTGAATGATTTAATGTGGGGGTAAGATTTTATAAGTGTATTGAGAGGTCTGTTAAAGTCTAGCGCTCAGCTGGACATCCTATTCATGAGATAATTCGTTGTGAGAATTACATCCCCCCATAAGTAATTGAGTACATTATTGGTGAATTTAATTGAACGGGCTACCTCGAGGAGATGTTTGTTCTTCCTCTCGTCACGCCATTTTGTTGGTGTGTGTCAACATAAAAGTTATATAAATGATGTCATTTTTGGATAGTTAAGAGCCATGAGTAAAGTTGTGGTAGTCTTTGGCATTATAAATTTTGAGAATATGAATTTTACTCTTAAATTGGGTGAGGATCATGTCGTGGAAGGTTTCAAATATGCTCGCAATTTCAGATTTTTTCTTCATGTGAAATGTCCTAGTAGTTCTGGTGTGATAATCAATGAATGTGACAAATCACCTAACCTCATTTGTATTTTTTAATTATTGAGGGCCTGCTACTATCACTATAAACTATGGAGAAGGAATATGATTGTTTATATTCAGGCTTGGGTACGCTTGTCGAGTTAGTTTGTTTAATAAGTTGGCAAGTTTCACACAGATACAAACTAGGTTTTTTTGTTGATAAGTCAATGCGGATATAATTTTTCATTATAATAGAAATTAGATAGCCCAAGGCGAAAATATCAGTCTCATGAGAAGCAGACTCAGATAAAAGATTTGACTCAAATGATTATGAATGAAACGACCCTTCTAAAGTGAGAGTTGTAGTAAGCAGATAAAGTTTAACATTGACAATCATTTTCCCTGAGTCCATCACCTATAATTCACACGTTACAGTATAATTTAGTAACAAAAATCATGTAACAAGTTTATTGATTAACAGTAAATTGCGGCTAAGTTTACGAACATAAAACATAGATTGAAGAATAAGATTCTTTGTGAGTTTGACACTTTCTTTTCCTTCCATAGATGAGAGAGAGTCATCTACGGTTCTAATAACAACTTGATCTTGCAAGAATGGATTGATTAAAAAGCATTGATATCACGTCATTTGATCAAATGCTTCAAAGCTCATTATACAAGGTTGATTCTTCATGTTGAGAACAATAAGGGCAGATTGAAGACTATCTTGATGTGCTGGAAGTTTTTTAGAAGTCTTAAAATATTGTACCATAAACCTTTGGAGATCTTCTAGTTATTCATTGTTGAATGGACTATGTTCATAAGACTTGGCTTTCTTTGATATGTATTTGATGGATTTTTGCCATCACCTTTGAATTTGTTAGTTTCCACTACGTAGGTTCCATAAATTTTCTAACATTTCTCCTTCAGCTGACCAAACTTCTTGCAATGTTCACATCATAGTCGGTTCCTCTTTAATTTGTTATCTTGAGATAATTTGTGAGTGCATAAAGCTGACTTTTTAACATTTGATATAGTGAGATTACCTGCGATCATGAGTTTTTTTATGCTCTATTCTCTTTGTACTTCAACAAAGGCTCCACGAATTGAGGAAGAGATTTGGTTTCCATGATTCTCTTTCTAACTTCATCTAGTTCCTTGTTAAGTCCTAGAAGGAACTTGAAGGTTATCTTCTATTCAACAATAATTTTGTAAAGAGGAGTCTTGTGAGCACATCTATGTGTATGTTTCATACATATCTAGTTGGAGCCAATATCTGGAGAGAGTATTGAACTATTGAGTAACATTCAACTCATCATGTCGCACGTCAGGTGATCTAGTTTCAATGTCAAACAACTCAGAGGTGTTGTCAACATTTGAATAGGTTTCCCTTGTGACATTCCACATTTCTTTTGCTGTTTTGTTTGGGAGGCAGTTTTATCCAATTTTCGTGGTCATGGAGATGGCAAGCTATGACATGACTATGATTTTCAATCTTCTATGTATGATGTTTAGGATCAATAATATTTGGTGCAGGATTTGCTTTTCTGAGATGACCACCTTTTTTTTTAGCACAAATGTATGTGAACACATATTTTTCTCCATAGTTTTGATTGGTGATGAGAAGAGATTTTAAATGTCGCAGAACCAAACATCCTAGGTTCATGTTCAGAAGTAACTTTCAAAGAGGAAGAAGTAACTTTCATGCCATATTTGGTTATGATGTGTCATCAGGAAGGAGTTTGACTAAGAAGAAACAATTTATTAGCCAACACTGGATTTCAATGACAAATTATCTGTCATCGATACAGGATTTCTATCAGAGAGAGAAACTGTCTGTCGTCAACACAAAATTTCCACAAAAAAGATTAATTAGTTGTCACTGAAATAAAAATGTGGTGCATGCTTGGACAAATAAATTTTGGTCTTAGGTCAGGGATTTTAACTAGAGAGAGAACATCAAACGACATGTTGAAATCCAATCTGGGATTTCTCGTAGAAGATTGATGCCTAAGAAGTGGTTGGGTCACCGATAGGAAGGCTAGGAGGTGGCTGTTGCCGTTTGATTAGAAGCCTGTAGGGAGTGATGCTGGCAGGGAGGCCTGCAGGTAATGGCAGTTGCAGGGAGAAACTCCGGTGGAGTAAGGAGAGCTACTGTTTTTTTATTTATAGGCTCTGATACCATGTGAAATTTAGGAGGAACTTCCTTAAGAGGAAAAATTTTAATTTTCTCATTGAACTGATACAAACAAATACCAAATATATAGAGCTCAGAGTAACCCTAATATAATTGGAGAGAATTTCAAATCATCTTGATAAGAAGGAAAGTAATAAAAGCACAATAATGGATAATTAAGGGAGAATAATTACTCCCCCTTAAATATAGCAGCGGACCTACTGTTTTCTAATCCGTGGGTGGGCCCATGCTGTCCATGACATAACACCCTTTTGACTTTTCCTGACTTGTTTAATGTTGAGAAATCCTGGTTGAATAATTCTACTATCTTGACTCCTTGATTTCTTACATTGCTTTTACTCTTCAATTTTTTCATGGTTGTGTTTTGACTTACGGTTGATCCTTTTTTACTCTTTTCAAGGAAACTATTACATTACATCCGCAATTTTATATTGACCAGAGTATTCCCCAGTGTCAAGATAGGGTGGAGTTGAGTTGGTGGGGGAGTGTATTTGGAAGAATGGCTGTGAGCTGAAGGAAACCATACACATCTAGTCATATTGAGGGCTGTAAATGTTTTTGGGCTCTTAGACAGTTGGAATGTCAGGGTGGACTGAGTACCTTGGTCCTTGTATTATGAGCGCTATGAAGAGCCTTTTATGCTGCTTTGTCAACTCCTTTGGCATTTGCAAGCAGCTAAAAACCGTTTATGTTTAGCTCTGCCGGTGTTACTGTCCTTCTGACTTTAGTGAGATTGTTTGCTAGGTGCTTATGTTCATGTAATTCCTGCCATAAGTTAGCAAGATATAGGGATTTCTAGTGCATTTTGAAATCATAGAGACTTAATTTTCACGTTATTTAATGCAATAAGGACATCATTATAATTGTCTTTTTTTTTTGTAAATTCTTCCTCTATTAGAATTTCATTTTTTTCATACCTAGAGCTTCATGGTTAAAGATTATTAGGCTTATGTGGATTCTATTATGCTATGTAAAGTGCCCGATTGTTTTTCTGAGGCTTGTTGAAGCTTGCTGAATTTGATTGACCTTATCATTAACTTTTTGGCTTCTTTTGATGCATTTTGGTTCAGACTGTGATCTATTAATGCAATTTAATTTGCGTTATATTTTACCATTTATTTCTGAATCATGTATGAGCACTTTTATAGGTCCTCTGATGATGGAACATGCCGGATCTGGGATGCTAGGTACTCCCAGGTCAGCCTGCGAATTTATGTTCCAAAGCCTCCGGATACTGCAGGTGAACTATTTGATCTCATTATATTTTTGCTGTTATATTGATATATAATATCACTCAAATATAATTAAAGAGTTAAATTATGTAAATGTTTTTAGGTAGGGTGAATGATACCTCAACAAATGCTGTTCAGCCATGTCATCAAATCTTGTGCTGTGCATTCAACGCTAGTGGAACTGTTTTTGTTACTGGTAGCTCAGATACTTACGCAAGGGTATGAATCCCAATAGTGGGTGTGAATTTCTTGTAGTAGAAAGTTATTGGATAATGATTAAAACAAGCTGATTGGTTGTAGGTATGGAATGCATGCAGAAACAGTGCAGAGGACTCTGAGCAACCAAACCACGAGATGGATGTCTTATCAGGCCATGAAAATGATGTCAATTATGTACAGTTCAGGTTTGTTAACTGCAGTAAATTGTTTTCGGGCAATTTACAAACATAGCACACAATTCTTATGTATTTACATATCTTATGCCTAAACTATTATATTCACATGCATAGCATTCAAATCTTTAATATCACGTCAAAAATAGTACTATTACCACTTTTTAAAGTGAAATGCATATTTTTATGCATAAGTTTAAAATACAAACGTGTTTATGTATGTAAATATGAATGTTGTGGTATGATATATATAAATACATAAGAATTATGTGCTACGTATGTAAATTTCCCATAGTCTTTTCTTTTCTTTTTTTTTATTGGGTGTGACTTTTATTTAATTGGCGATTGCTTTTTGCCAGTGGTTGTGCAGTGGCTTCTAAATTTTCCAGCACTGATACTCTGAAGGAGGATAACATTCCGAAGTTCAAAAACTCCTGGTGTGTTATCTTAGCTTTTCATTTTAGGTGCAATTTGATTAAAAACATTTTTTAGCATATTGATGTGATTATTTAATGACAATTGAAGGCTGCATGCTGTTCTAATCATGTTACTGTACAGTGAGGAGGTTTAAAGGGTTCCTAGAGAGTTGGGATGAGACTTCCTCATTGTCCAGTACTAATTTTGTGTTGTTCACTAGGTTTACTCATGACAACATAGTTACCTGTTCACGCGATGGCAGTGCAATTATTTGGATCCCAAGGTCTAGGCGATCTCATGTGAGATTATTTATTTCAATTATGTTATCTTTGTGCTTATTTAAATTTTTATCTCTAATTTCCCTTGTAATGTAATGCATGGTTTTGCTTTTGCTATGGTAATCTTTTATACTTATTCGTTTGGTAGTTGTCCGAAGAATTCATCTGGATATTTGTTGTAATATTGTCACTGTTCGGCTGTGGAAGTTTTGTAATTCCTATTTATTTTGTAGCGGTCTAACGAATTTAGCTAAATGTTTTCTGCTGTGTCCAATTAATATCCGAGTCTGCTGACAAGTTTTTTTCCTTGAGGTAATTCTTTCACATATAAACACATTTGCTGTGTTCTTATTTCTTATGGTAGGGTAAAGTTGGACGTTGGACACGTGCATACCATCTTAAAGTTCCCCCACCGCCCATGCCTCCCCAACCTCCTCGTGGAGGTCCCCGCCAGAGGTTTCAGCCTACTCCTCGTGGCGTTAACATGATAGTCTGGAGTTTAGATAATCGATTTGTGCTTGCTGCTATCATGGGTTGGTATTTTAATGTTCCTTATGTGCTTTATGAACATCATCATGCCAACATTCTTCATATTCCTTTGGGCATTCAATGTTTGGTGTATTAGTCAGTATTTTTATGTGTCTCATGTGATTTATGATCATTATTTTGCTTAAATTCTTCCTAAACATATCCTCATTGTGGCACCCAATGTTTCAATTTCAGGAAAATTCAATCCTTAATAATTAACTGTCGAATAAAAAATGCATGGTCATTTGGTCCAATAGTCCTTACAAATAAGCATTCCAATGTGAACCAAACAAGTGTTCTGTGTGATAAACAATTTGGTTATCTATTGCTTATTTTGATGCAGTAAATACCCTCTAAACTGCTATGGTGACATGAAACAAAATTTCCCACCCAACAGCATCTAATAGTAATTTTAGATTGTTGCAAAGTTAACATTTAAATACCCTCTATACTGCTATGGAGACATGAAACAAAATTTCCCATCCAACAGCATCTAATAGTAATTTTAGATTGTTGCAAAGTTAACATAACAATCCAGCAGTGATAAGAAAAGTGATATTAAATATGATTCAGTTTTTTATATTCTCTGTTTACTGTTGTAATTAATTAATTAATTATTTATTTATTTTTACTATTCTTTTAGTTTTCTTTGCTTCTAACTAGTTTTGATAAGGTGATTCCGTTTCCCAAAATTACTGTCATGTACTTCGCATGCATTTTTTATTAAACATATTGTATAAGCTATAGTTCCATTGAAAAGAAGATTGCTGTAGAAGGTTTATGAGGTGTCTGTAAATTGATAAAAATTAGATAAGAGATTTGGTGATAGAGTGAGGAGATTGAAAATTCTATTAGAGAAGGTAATGTTATTTTAAAGAGTGGCAATAGATATGTATTGTTGAGCCTTATATTGGTTATAAAATTAGGAGTCCTACAAAGAGGATAATGTACAAAGAAGAAGTTCACTTCCTTTGAGGTTTGTATAAAGTGTAAAGTTTTAATGCAGGAGAAAACATGATGTATAAAATAGCTAAGGCTATGGATATAAGGTTTGGAAACTTTGATCAGGTATATACATTATAAATGATATTTAAAATTTGAAGATATCAGAGAAAAATGGAAATTCTATTTTGAAACATTATAAAATGCAATTTTTATTGACAGAATTACTTAAGACAAAGAATAAAAAAATTAAGTGAATTATAAATTGATCCAAAAAATAATTGAATTTTATTTAAAAAAATGCAAAAGAAATGTGGGAGTTATATTTAAGGAAGAAACATAAGGTAAGTTTTCGAGATATTTATGTCTTTTTGGAGAGTTTTTTATCTTTTTTTTATGATTTAATTTTCATATATTTTCAATAAAATATTGATGGCTAAAATGATACTAGTATTTATGAATAGAAGATATATTTAGGATTGCATTAATTGTAAAGGAATCAAACTTGTGAGTTATAAAATATAGTTATGAGGTTAATAATGGAACATAAATGTGAAAAATGATATCGCTATCAAATAGTCAATTTGGTTTCATGCCAACAAAATTCAACATAGAATTTACTTGTGTTAAAACAATAAATAGACATGTACCAAGAGTAAAGAAAGAGTACCCATTCAGTTTTTATTGAGGTTGAGAAGGCAGTAACTGAATACCATGGAGCTGATTTGATTCGCATTAAAGAAAATGTTTGAATCAAAGAGAAGTAGAAGTATTGTGTATTAAAAGTAAGCTTTGATTTGACCGAGTTCCATTAAAATAGTGTTACATTAATTTTTAATATTGACTTTATATTCTTTTGTGTTGGCTATACGGGATGTGCCTTGGTTTATCTTTTTTTCATCTAATAGTTTTAATTAATAAAACATTTGCTAGAAATAATTGAAATTTTGAGCAATAGAGAAAAATGTGTAGAGTATTAAACATTTATGATTAGTAAGACAAAAACTAAGTATATGATATGCAGTTTTAATTGGTTTAATACTACCAATTGTTGGTTATTGGTATTAGACTGTAAAGTGATATCTTGATGTGACTGATTTCAGTATGCAATATTTGATTACATGAAAAATGAATACGTAAATGAGAATTTAACTTTTAAAGTTACAAATGGTTGGTTAAAATAAAGAAGTGCTTCAAGAATATCATTTGGTATGAGAAATGTCACAGATACTTATTTGCAATTAGGTTGAATATTTTTGTAAGGATGTAGGCATTGAGTAGTAAGAAGGTTGTTGGTAGTCAATGGTGAGTGTAATAGCAACGAGAATGTTAAGATGGATGTTTGGCATAAATATAAATTAATATATTAAAGAGATGGTGGGAATTGCATCAGTTATAGATTAGGCGGTGAAAAATTGGTTTTAGGTAGTCTGGACATCTACAGTGAGGAATAGAAAATGCACGCTTTGGACTTGTAGAAAAAATTAGTGTCAAGGGGCTCGGAAGAAAAATGAGTGCATCTAAGACAACATTTGTTCAAAAAGAAGTGCATACAATAGATTTAATACCTTGCATTTATAGGAATGAATGAAAAGTATGAATTTATAAAGTTGGCCTGTAATTGTTGGGATGATTATAATTCGTCTTTTATGATAGATTTTTTATGCTTAATACACATCTTCAATGGAAATTTAATGATCAGGTTTCTTCTCTTAAGGCCTAGAGGTCATTGATTCAAATTGCATGAAGAGCCTATTTGCACTACAAGGGTAAGGGTACATATATCACCCTGCATTGGTGCGGTGCTATAATTCAATCGGTTGATTTGATTTGGTCTCATCATTAATAAGGTTAAAATTCTGAGTCTATGATTGTTGATTTACACAAAATCCAATTTAGTTTGTAGTATAAAACTGGTCAACTATTTGGCATGGTATCGGGCTACAATGAATTGGAAATTTAGATGCCATATGTCATGAAAACACATTTTTGTGGTCAAAATTTCTCTTGGAAGTTGTTTATTTATGTATTATGGTTAAAACTGCTATTTTTATGTAACAATTATTACACAATAGGGCTGCTAAAACAAAGATGAGTGCTCGTATCAAGGGAAAAATTATGTGAAAACTAGGCTATTTGCATGCAACGTAGTTACAAGACTAAATGAGCTATCACATTTGACAATTAAGACCTTGAGCTATATGAGCCCGTTAAAAATTGTGGAGTTGGTGGACAAACTAATGGGTGGAATGCTAATTTTGGAATTTATTTGCTGAATCGATATATTGGTTAGTTCAAAAAGTTTAGTTTGTGTGTAGTTTTAAGATGGAAGTGCTTATGATTTAGACGGATTAACTTTTAATAGTATTATTATTATTTCTCCTTACATTATATGCTCTTTATCCGCTAAAGCAGCATGCAAGCATTTTTGGGCATTACTATTTTCTGTCTCGTCTTGTTCATTCAATTCCTTTACTTGCTGCTATATGTGCATGCAAAGTTTTTCGTGTTGTTCATTTTTTGGCGCCATCCAGCTGAATATCGAGGATTTGCAAAAATATATCCAATTCCATCATGACTGTTAAGTTTGTGTGGACCGCCTAACTGATGGTTGGAATTCTATCTCAGCTTGATTTTTTGAATTTATTTTTTATTGTTATTCTGTTGAATTTTTCATATGACAATTATTGTACTTATGCTGTGCGCTTTGCTCAATCTTTTCAAGATTTTATCTCATTTCAACCAAGGTTTGATGGATCTTGTGTATTTTTTAGCTTGAGAGGTCATTTCCTTTGTCAGACTTAACATTCTTTTTGTTTCCTGTAGATTGTCGAATATGCGTTTGGAATGCTTCTGATGGCAGTTTGGTTCATTCATTAATTGGTCATACTGAATCAGTAAGTGCTCTGATTGTAGTTTTTTCTTACGTTTGATGAAATTGTTTTTCGTTGTTTTATGTGCCTGAAAGTTGTTATTTATTTTGAATATATCATTGAAACTTTGCAAGGAAATTGAATTTCAAGCTTGTAAAATGCGGTTTCCTCTGAATAATTTGTCTCTCACCAGAGTTGGCTGCATCTGCTTCCACCAAACGGTTGCATTGTGCTGTATACTGCAGAGTTTATTAGGACAAATAGTATACTATGTTTCCCTTGGAGGCATTTGGTGTAATTCAGAGCTGTAGGAGGAACTTTTTTTTTTCTATTCTCAAAATTAGTTTCATAGTCAGTCATACTTGTAATTCAGTCAAAATGGTTTTTTATGAAAGTGTAAGTATCTTATCAAAGTCATGAACGCAATCTCAAGTTTGGAGCTACCGAACTATTATATGGAATTGCTTTGTACCATTCAGCTATCTCCTTCTTGATTGTGATCTTTCTCATGGGGATGTGGGTCCTGTTTAAACCATTATTTTAATCTCTCACAACCTGCATACTTTTGTGGCACTGATACCAAGAAATTTTCATGATCGAGAGGGGGTTTAAAGACACTTTCTTTAAAGCCTGGATGAAGATGTGTAATGATTCAGTAGTAGACACATTAGGGCAACTAGTGCAAAATATATAAGTGGATACGTGGCCTCATGCCTTTTAGGATTTTTTTCTTTGTTTGGGTCAAGCTTCCAAACTTTAAAAATTTATTGGTTATTCACTAAGATTTGACCAGGGTGTGGGATTTATGAAACTATGGAGAGGGATGATGATTACTAGAACGAAAGAAATAAATTTCACTGGAAACTAGAATCATAATGGAATTTCTACTCGTTAATTCGTCTCCTTAACTTAGAAAATAAGTTTCCAAGCTAAAATAGAGAGACAAAGAAGTGAGAGAGATAGAGATTTGTTGAGAGAATGTGGGGTAGATTAAGCAAAAGGTTATAAAGTTTCAACCACTTTATTTTTTGAGGGTGAGAGGGCCCCCCCTGACTGACCAATTATGAAAGAAAGGAAGAATGAATTTAGAAAATTGAATTAAAATATTAAATGTTTATTTGGGTTCATATTTGTATTTTATTTTTTTATTTTATCCCTGAAAATATGTTTACATAATGTTATATATATATATATATATATATATATATATATATATATATCCATCCATGACTTCGTATTCCTTCTCGCTCGGCTCTGCTAGGGTTTCGCCTGATGGCAAAATCTAACAATTATTACGATCTCTCCTCCGGTGCCGGCGCCTTCGCGTTTCGCGCCTGACCTAGGTCTCGCGATTTGCGGTGCGTCCTTCCCGTCTCGCGAGCTTTCCTGGTTCGGAGGTTCTCGGCTCTGTGGTCTCTCGTGAGTTCTGTGGCTCCCGCTTCTTTCCGTCTCGCGAGCAGTTCTCGCGCCTCTCTGCAATGCGACTCTCTGTGGCTCTCTGCGGCTCCCACTCCTTCCCGTCTCGGCTTTCTGCGGCTCTCTACAGTGCGACTCCCAATGTTTGCTCTGCGGCTCCTCTGCAATGCGGCTCCCGGTGTTTGCTCTGCGGCTTCTCTGCAGTGCGGCTCTCGGTGCTCTCCTTTTCAGCTTCTTCGGTCGGCACCACTTTTAAGTGTTTTTTGTCTTAACGCCACACCTTTATTTTGAGGATGGCTTCAAACAGATCGTATGCAGCTGCCCTCACGGATATCCACGCCTCAGGTACACCTAAATCGCGCTCTTTCCCTCCGTTTGAGTGTGAGGACATCAAGAAACCTGGTATGAAAAATGGGAAGTCTGCCATCTTTTTTACAGAAGTTGAAGGTATCCAACTTGCTTCCTCCTGTTGTCTGAATTTAGTTGAGAAATTTCGATATGGTCATTCCAAAATGGAGCTTATTCGCAAGAAATTTGAACTTATGCACCTTGTTGGGAAGTGAAAAATTCGACTATTAGATGGTAGACACATTTTTATTCAAATTAATAATGAAGAAGATTACACACGATTATTTGCTAGAAGGATAATCTGGATTGATAACAGAGCAATGAAGATCCTGAAATGGTCTGTGGATTTTGACCCACAGACGGAACCACCAATCATCCCGGTTCGGATTTGCCTTCCTGGTTTGAAATTTCATTATTTTCTCAAAAAGTGTTGTATTCTATTGCCTCAGCTTATGGTAAGCCACTCAAGACGAAAATTCTTATTTTAATCTTTCCCGTCTATCTGAAGCCCGAGTACTTGTTGAAAGAGACATTACTTCTTCTGCTTCTAAGAAAATATGGTTGGGCACACAGTATCATGGATATTGGCAGAAGGTAGAGATTGAGCATTTTCCTTCGTATTGTTCGAAATGTCGTTTGTTCGGTCACTCCAGTTCTCAATGACATCATCTACATCCCCACCTCAGACCAAAAAAACAAAGTGTTCCGCTAGAGGCAGTGATTCAAATTCCTCCCGATCAGCTCTAAGTTATTGACACTATTGATCATAAAAAAGATACACCTGTCGCAGATCTTTATTCCCGCAGATCATATATCAATCATTTAGTCTTCACACATTGTTGCAGCTTCCCCGTTTTCGGAACCTCCTATCGTGGTGGCGAGGGAGATTCTTCAGACTCTGCCTGCCTTAAAACCTATCACTGACATTACAGGTGAAAATACCTCTGCTGCTTCACTACCACCTCATCAGGTACATAAAGATATCAATGCTACTTAGACTCAGGGGGATCAAGATGTGCAACGTCCTACACCTGTTCGATCACCTTTGGACCAATTCATTGATCAATTGAGTCAATCATCGAATGAGAAATGACAGGTCTACACATCCAGGAGAAAGAAGAAAAATGGAGACATACTTGAGCTCAGAAATCTGATGGATGATACTTTGGTTACTTCGGGTAATGGTTACCAATTTCTTAGCTGACTCCCTTCCGAGAACTAGAGACAGATGAAGAACTAAAATGGGACGTCTTTAACACCTTTGCACTTGTTGTTGATTTTTTGTTTTTTTTTTAATCTTTATGTATCTTTGTTTCTTTGGATTTGTGCGTGTGTTGTATTGTGTGAGTTGAGCCTTCTTTTAGTTCATCTCATACAACCTATCTGTACATTTTCCTATTTAATATATTAGCCATTGGGTTTTTTTTTAATATATATAAGCCTTCTTTTAGTTCATCTCATACAACCCATCTGTACATTTTCCTCTTTAATATATTAGTCATTGGGTTTTTTTTTAATATATATACATTAATAAATATATATATATATATATATATATATATATAATTTTTAAACAAATCAACATGTGATTCCTTCCATATTGAGAGATAATTGTGATTTCGGTTGTCATTTTGACGTGGAGATGGTTGTCGGCGCTTAAATGGAGAAAGTTATGTTTGGGGGTCGCCCGTAAGAAGTTGTCGGTCGCTGGAATCGAAATCCCGTCGCCCGCTTCGGAATGTCTTTTTAATTTACGTATATATATATATAATTTTAGAAAAATATGAAATCAAACTGACCTCATATTTTTCGCAGTTTAAATGAAAGAGCACTCTACCTCAAATCCTGTATCTACCCCGAGGGATAAACACAAGACTTGAAGGTGAGACTCGATCAAATAAACTAAGAAAGATATGACATCCGTTTGGTCTGTGAAACCGTTTTATTTGCTTCAAGTTCCCCTATCTAATACAAAAGAATTAAATAGGGTTTATTTTAAGCTGGGTTCGGAAAAGCTTCGTATAAGGGCAAGCTCCTATAGTTAATTACATCTTAAATGACCTAGGTCACCTAAGAAAACTCTCGATAAAAATCAGGGAATAATATCTTCAAAGAAGTCAAAAGGATAGGACTTTTCAACGGAATCGGACGAAGAGGTGTGAAAGAGGAAAGACTCAAATCTAGAACATTGTTGAGGAATCCAAATGAAGAGAAACTAGGGGAGACCACAGATCCTGAGGAGAACCTCAGTGACTTCCCAGTCTATCCTATGATTTGGCTCCAATTTTGAGAAGAAATTATTAAAGTGTTTCATCCTGTCATTTTTATTTAATTAGGGCTTATATTTGCTTGACAATGTCACACAAATTGCCTAGAAGATATGAGAGTTTACGTCGTATCGGACGACAACCTCGGAACCTAAAACGAGTTAGGGCTTAAATCGTGCAACAGAGCTGTACGAATGCCTAAAGAAAAAAGGTGGATAATTTATGTTGCGCTAGGCGAACAACCTCGAAATCCTATGGATTGTTGTTTAATTTCTAGGAGAAGGAATGATTTTGCTGGGGAAGACATGTTCTGCTGTTGAAGATGGCCGTGCTGCCCACTGCGCTAGCTCCAAGCTCATTGACGTGACGAGTTTAAATTTTCTAGGGTGTCCAGTTATAGTATCAAATCAAACGGCCCTATGGTTGTAGTCCTTTAAACATCCTATGTAAAAAAAAAGGTAAACATGTTTAAAGTTATAAGATGTAAAATGCGCGATGCAGGAACGAACAGTAGTATG